>JANRMT010062834.1:3473742-3553444 GCA_026402145.1 Polypterus bichir lapradei
TTTATTTTCATGACCATTTACAGCACTCCATCACTCTCCTTCTTGGTCAAATAGCCCTTACACAGCCTGGAGGTGTGTTTGGGGTCATTGTCCAGTTGAAAAATAAATGATCGTCCAACTAACCTGACTTCTTCACAACACAACTGCTGGTCCCAACCCCATTGATAAAGCAAGAAATTCCACTAAATAACCCTGATAAGGCACACCTGTGAAGTGAAAACCATTTCAGGTGACTACCTGTTGAAGCTCATCGAGAGAATGCCAAGAGTGTGCAAAGCAGTAATCAGAGCAAAGGGTGGCTATTTTGAAGAAACTAGAATATAAAACATGTTTTTAGTTATTTCACCTTTTTTTGTTAAGTACATAACTCCACGTGTGTTCATTCATAGTTTTGATGCCTGTGTATATACATATACATACTGTGTATATACATACATATATATACATATATCAAATTAAGTTCAACAGTCTCCTTATTAGCTTTCTGCTAGATTTATAATGGATAACAAAATTCTGTTTCTAACTTTCAAAGGTGTGAATAGCTTATTATATTATTTATTCATTTATTATATTTATAGCTCCTTTATTGCGGATATTTACTATTTTACAGTAGTCAATAAATTTCCAGCTACAAATTAATTTGTGAAAGGAAATAAATCCTTTAGTTAAGTGTTAGTTAACTTAGTTAAAAGGACCGGACATTTTACTATGATTTATCAGCAAAATGATCAGATAGGGATCCCTAATTAGTCTCATCCTCCGGAATGACGCTGGAGGGTCTTCTGCAATGTGGTACATAAAACATCTTTACTATTGAAGAGTAATTAAAGTTTTGTTTCAGTGTAGGTGCCATGCTAGATTCCAGTTAATCTATTCCAAAGCAGGTCTACCCAGATTGTGCTAATGACCCTGGGAAGGTCTTAAATGCTCCGTTGGGCCAGGGGCCTATTGACAGCAGGGGGTCTGAGCTATGCGAGAAATAGACAGTGAGATAGGAGAACTGTACCACTTACAAAGTGGGCAAGTGAGAGAGGTACTCCTCTGGTACAAATACCTGTGAAGAGAATTGCTCTTAGGGTGTCCTGTGATGGACCGGTGCCCTCTCTTTAGTTAGTTTTCACTATGTGCCCAATGCTGCCAGGATGAACACTGGCTTCCTTGTTAAATAAACAGGTCAGAAAATGTAATATTTGAATGGATGGCTGGATGAATGAATGTATTCAACAAACTATTAGAGATACAAAAGACTGAGGTTTTCCCAACTGATAATCTGTGCTGTTTATTTTAAACAGCCTTTTGTCCTCATCCTTGTCAGTACTAATGTCTTGTTATCTGTTGTATTTGATACAATGCAATACTTTCCAGGTCGTTAAACTGTTACCTCCCATACAATTAACTGCATGACCTTTGACCAACCCTGCATTATACAAGTAACCACAGTACCAGTCTGTGGGCAACAGTGATTTAATTTTACAATCTACTTATGTCTATGGATGGGTATTGGCACTGATGTCCTAATTTGATTTGATTTCAATTCACAATGCCCTGATTCGATTCGGTATCGATTTTATCTTAACTGAATTAGCATGCACTAATATATTTGAAGTGGTGTTTCTTTTTTGTTTTTAAAGATTACTTAAGCATGCATTGAGGACATTAATATAATGTGACTCATAACCATGGAATGACATTTAAGAAAAAATACTTGATTAGTAATGAACAGCTAACATCACTATTTGGAACATATGGAACAAAATATAATTTGTGACACCCCGGGTAAGGACCCAGTTGTACCCTGACTTGGGGTATCAGTAGACGAGACCGAGCAACCAAGGGATGGAATAAGAGAGACTCAGACTAAAAAAAAACTATTCATAAATCAGGAATCTGTTTTATTCCAGCAATGTCCATACTATCTTACAAAGAAATGTCTTGCAAAAAAAAAAATATTTACAAAGTCCAATGAAGAGACACTTCCCAAAAGAAAAATCGGTGCAGGTGTTATAATATTTACAGTGGTTTCCAAATCAAAAGTGAAGAAAAGAACAAAACAGAAAAAAAACCTCTTCTACCTCCTTCATCCAGCTATAAAATGGATCACAAAGGACAGGCTGAAAAAAAATAAAACAAAATCAATAAACTAAGCACCTACTATATACACAAAGAACAGTATGTATCTCCACTACTCAATTAAATAAATCAGTAGCACAGATCTTCACTACAGCTTGAAGACCTGGTCAAAAGATGTCCTCTGGCGTTCGGACTCTGGTTTTATATCCCAAGCCCTTTTGACCATCCAATCTGCCTTTATGTATCCCGTGGACTTCCCATAATCATCAGGACGTACACCATTCAACAAAACCGGCTTAGGTAAATTCCACCCTATTTAAATGTTCTCTCTCCCTCTTTCCCCGCACGTGTGCCTGTCTTGGTGACTTGAGGGCTCCATGTTCAGCCTCTGTTAAGTAAGTACTATTTTACTTTCTCTGGCTTTCCACATCTATACTTTGCCACACGTGTGAATTCCCTTTTTTGCCGACTACTTTACAACGAAGCTTTCAATACTTCAGACCAGTTCCTCTGATTTTGAATATACCACTTTCGCCCTTTCTCCTCCAGCAGTTATGGAAAGGTACCTCCGCACTTGGCCGCCGGAAACCATGAGCACACTCGAAAAACAGCCTTAGCCTCTGCATCAGCAAGTTTGAGCTCCATGGCTTGCTTGGAGCACCTGTAGGCCTCCAGGCAGCCCTTCGAACATCCCGGCACTCAAACTGCCGCCAAAACTTTGTACCGCTGCTGTTGTAATCTGTGCTAAAACAGGTAAATGAAAACTTTATTCTTTTACATTTTTCTTTCCAAATGTCCGTGATCAGCCGATCGGCTACCTTTTTATTTGCATTATTGTCTTCACACTTCCTCCTCAGACAAAAAGGAAGCAATTTAAAATGAGGATATAGAGCTGATGCTTGTTGACAGCAGCATTGGAAGAATGGAACATAAAAGAAAAAAAAAACCTGTCCATCATAACTGACAACGCTACTAATATGATCCATGCAGTACAGCTTATGGAGCTACTTCATGTTGGTTGCTTTGCACATATGCCCAATTTTGTATAGCAGGCTGCTATGAAAATTCCAACAATTTCCTGCTTGTTCAGCCAGGTAAGGCCCATTGCAAACCTTTTCTACCATAGCAATACAGCTAGCCACATGCTTAAAAAGAAGCAACATTTATTGGACTTGCCGAAACATAAACTTGTGATTGAGACAGTCACTCAATGGAACACTGAACTGGAAATGCAAGAAGGGTTTTTTGGAACCTGGTGTGATGGGCATGAAGCGCACTTCTCTGCAACACGTGATTGTCATGTAAGAATCTGCCACACTGGATGTTCAGCTGTTGCAAGTTAGAGCTACTCTCTCTACTGACCTGAGGGACATGGAGATGCTTTGCTTAAGATCTTCATAAACTCTGGATACAATAACATCACTTGTTTGCTTTCTGTGTGGTATAGCATAATGCAGTTCCAAGACCTGTATCATTTGTAAAATTCCTAGTTTTCAACAACTGTGTAAGGTCTTATATCTTAACAAATAATAACTGCTATAGAATCTGTTATTTTCTGGGCATGAGGCAAATTAAAAGGAATCTTGGAGCTACCCGCCATGTTCAGTGTATATTATTTAGACTCTACTATCAACTGAGATTACGTTTTTGGTTGAAGTTGGGATAAATGATTTCTCAAATTTGTTGCGTAACTTCTGAGCTGCACAGCTTAAATATGACTTTGCATATATCAAGTTGTTCTTTACTGAGGCAACATTTAAATCTATAGATCATTTTATGCAGTTCTACCTGCAGCCGAACCCTTCTCATTTTATGCAAAGCAGTAAAGTGCTTTTTCCGTAGAATGTCAATGTCAATGTTAAATTTATTTATATAACACATTTAAAACAACATAGGAATGCTGTGGCCAAAGTGCTTTACAATAATAGAATAAAAGAACAACATACAATTAACATGAATACCATAAACAGAACTAAAATAAAAGAACATAAATAAAGTAAATAATAAATATAAGTAATGTTACATAATCAGAAAGAGGAAGCCATCAGTATTACTGAAGGTCACAGAATGCAAGTGAAGTCACGGAATGCAAGTGAAGAATGCCTTAACAGGCATATTAGTAACATCTGCTGGATTGGATGCTAAAAACAAAGATAAGCAAATATCTACATATTGTAATTGAGCAGGATAGAGGTTCACAAAATTGAGCTTGAGACTCTAAGAATTGATATCAAATCATTCAAATGAAAAATAACGACTACTCAGAAAAATCAATATTTTTACCCAGGCCTATTTACTTCTGATTTTTTTTACTTGGAATCATTAAATAAATATGTATGTATGTATTAATTTATTTCTGTTTTTCTGCTTAGTAATTTGTAAATGTAAAAAGTAAATTCCTTGGTCTTCAAAACCCCAGTCTGCATGTATGGTTTAAGTGAAAACACTAAAGAGCAGCCCAAAATTGGAATTGGCCCTCAACAGGAGGACAATCTTTTAGAGAGCACACTTACGTCATTCAAAATCAGTACAGTTTAAGGCTTCCAATAAGTCTAGCCATCTGTCCTGAATCTATAGATGAAATCAATTAAAACACAAAGACAACATGCAAATTTCATGGAGAAGGAACCTCAGTCACGAATCAAATCAAGGTCTAAGCACTATTAAGAATTAAATCAATACACAAAACCACTGCTACTGTTTTATGAATATAATGTGGCATTAGATTTGAAAGGAACTAATGTTTTTATTGTTTATGTAAGCTGGAGGCATAAAATGTACTAATATTCAAAATATACTGTATATATAACATTTAGAGATAGCATATCTAATTGTTTGGCCAACAGAGAAAAAAGCACTTCTGTTTCAAAGATTCCCTGCTCCTGCTTAGCTATTACTTCAGCAGTGTTCAGCTTTACTGTTATTTGCTTGTATTTTGACACTGAGATAAGCAGACAGTGTAGAAATTACGTATATATTAAACAAAGAGGAAAATGGTAGAGGTACAAAATAAGCAATAGTTGGATCAAATATTTTAAATATTAAAATGTTTGCTTCAGTTTAAAAGTTTAAAGTCAAAATACACTTGATTGTAATAGAAATTTGTTATTTTTCACCCTCTGATAGAGGTCCACAGAGGACTAGAGCACTAGGAAAGGACCAAAAATATCACTGACCTTGAAATAATCTAAAACGATACCTCTCAGGCTTATGTTTGACATTTATCATTTTTAACCTTCTGTGAGTGGTTCTTAAAGGAGAAAATCAAATATGAAAAGTTTTATTATATAAACGATCTGTAACTTTGAAACAGCATAAAACAACACTCCATATGCCTATTTTACTGACCTCTATTTATGAAAACGAGTAACTTTGACCTATCGTATCCCATTAGAGAATTGAAAAAAAATCGGGGGAATGGGGGGAGGGAGGGAAGATGGGCAAAAAGCTCTACATCATGTATTACTAAACGTCAAGATGAGTCAAACGGTATATATGTTATTGGTGTTTCCTCGTACTGGCAAGTCAAAAGGCACCAGACAAAAAAAAAAAAAAAAAAAAAAAAAAAAGTGAAGTAATTTCAAATCATTCTAAAGTAATTCTTATGAACATCACATTGCTTTACACAAAGAATATGTAAGAACATCTACTTGTCATTTAGTATTATGTTAAGTATACACCCATGTAAAAAAACAGAACAAAACATATATATTTAACCGTATCTCTAATAGAGTAAAAATAACAATCAACACTTTAAAGGCATGAAAATCATTAAAACCATCCTTTTATACAAATCAATTCAGTTTCTCCCACTCTACCACCTCAATGAAATAGTAAAATGACATATTAATCTACGACTGCGATGACAAATCACTGCTTCTGAAAGAATGGTTTCCTAATTTTAGGGTGTAACATTCTACAAAGCGATGGTAATTATTTAATTTAATAAACACCTCAATAAAAAATAAAAAAAATAATATATATACACATATACAGTGGGTATGGAAAGTATTCAGACCCCCTTCAATTTTTCATTCTTTGTTATATTGCAGCCATTTGCTAAAATCATTTAAATTAATTTTTTTCCCGCATTAATGTACACACAGCACCCCATATTGACAGACAAAAAAAAATAATTTTTGAAATTGTTGCAGATTTATTAAAAAAGAAAAACTGAAATATCACATGGTCCTAAGTATTCAGACCCTTTGTTGTGACACTCATATATTTATCTTTGTGTGGAGTTTACATGTTCATCCTTGAGATCACCTTCATTTGAGTCCAGCTGTGTTTGATTATACTGATTGGACTTGATTAGGAAAGCCACACACCTGTCTATATAAGACCTTACAGCTCACAATGCATGTCAGAGCAAATGAGAATCATGAGGTCAAAGGAACTGCCTGAAGAGCTCAGTGACAGAATTGTGGCAAGGCACAGATCTGGCCAAGGTTACAAAAAATTTCTGCTGCACTTAAGGTTCCCAAGAGCACAGTGGCCTCTATGATCCTTAAATGGAAGACGTTTGGGACGACCAGAACCCTTCCTAGAGCTGGCCGTCCGGCCAAGCTGAGCTACTGGGGGAGAAGAGCCTTGGTGAGAGAGGTAAAGAAGAACCCAAAGATCACTTTGGCTGAGCTCCAGAAATGCAGTCAGGAGACAGGAGAAAGTTGTAGAAAGTCAACCATCACTGCAGCCCTCCACCAGTCAGGGCTTTATGTCAAAATAGCCTGTCGGAAGCCTATCCTCAATGCAAGACACATGACAGCCCGCATGGAGTTTGCTAAAAGACACCTGAAGATTCTCTGGTCTGATGAGACCAAGATAGAACTTTTTGGCCTTCATTCTAAGCGGTATGTGTGGAGACAACCAGGCACTGCTCATCACTTGTCCAATGCAGTCCCCACAGTGAAGCATGGCAGTGGCAGCATCATGCTGTTGAGGTGTTTTTCAGCTGCAGGGACAGGACGACTGGTTGCAATCGAGGGAAAGATGAATGCGGCCAAGTACCGGGATATCCTGGACAAAAACCTTCTCCAGAGTGCTAAGGACCTCAGACTGGGCCGAAGGTTTACCTTCCAACAAGACAATGACTCTAAGCACACAGTTAAAATAACGAAGGAGTGGCTTCACAACAACTCTGTGACTGTTCTTGAATGGCCCAGCCAGTGCCCTGACTTAAACCCAATTGAGCATCTCTGGAGAGACCTAAAAATGGCTGTCCACCAACGTTTACCATCCAACCTGACAGAATTGGAGAGGATCTGCAAGGAGGAATGGCAGAGGATCCCCAAATCCAGGTGTGAAAAACTTGTTGCATCTTTCCCAAGAAGACTCATGGCTGTATTAGCTCAAAAGGGTGCTTCTACTAAATACTGAGCAAAGGTTCTGAATACTTAGGACCATGTGATATTTCAGTTTTTCTTTTTTTAATAAATCTGCAACAATTTCAAAATTTTTTTTTTTTGGTCTGTCAATATGGGGTGCTGTGTGTACATTAATGAGGGAAAAAATTTATTTAAATGATTTTAGCAAATGGCTGCAATATAACAAAGAGTGAAAAATTGAAGGGGGTCTGAATACTTTCCATACCCACTGTATATACACACACATACACTCTTATTTATTCACATAAACAAGATGATATTTCATGTGAGGTCCATGTATACAACATGAAATTAACTTAATGCCAGAACTTGTATACATTTACTTGTTCGGCAACAAAAACAAAAGCTGTCAGATATCTGACATACTGATGCTGGCCAGAAAAAGTGTATGTTAAACAGACGATTTCAGCGAGGTGTATGTAAGCCACCATTTAGTGGTGGGATGTCAAGGGGTGAAAGACAAGGAGAGATAATGCCCCTGGTATCAAGTATCACTGATATATTTACTGTGAACTGACCACACAGTCACTCCAGCACTGAACAAAGGTGAAGATATTTCTCCCGCACATGATAAATAATAAAAAAAGTCTCTAGCAATAACCCTATCCAGAAGATCAAGGAAAACAACATGTCACTGTAAAGCTTAAAAGCACTTCTGCTAATAGAAGACAGATAATGGTGTCTGCACAGAAGTAGATAGATCCTAGAGTAAGGAGGGAAACTATTTAATAAAATTATAAAAAGCCTTCCTCAACATATCTTTTTGTCATTAGCATTACCCAAGATATTGCTTCAACTTAATCTCACTTTATCATATGTGCTATAACATATACAGCCATTTTTTCTAAACATTAACAAAAAGTTCTAAAACAAAACTGAACAAAATCAATAATTAACATAACATTCTCAAACCTACTTAATCAAGATCAGGGTCATTGTGCAAAATCAATAATTCTACTTTCTAAAACCTAGGTGTGTAAAAACTGTTAATTTCTCAGACACCTTAATCCATAAGGATGGAAAAAAGAAAAAGAATGACTGCTTTATGTATTCAGACAGATCTAAATGATGGCATTAATGTATTTAAATAAATGGAAGTCAAGACAACAATTGAAGCAAAAGCATAAAATCAAGCTATTCATCTTGCTAAAACCTCCATCTAAGTAAAAAGTACATATTTGTAGAGTAAGTAAAATATGAACTTTTTACATTTAGATCACAGAGGTACAGAAACTTTTGCTGTACTACAGTTTTCAATAGCTGCCAGTGACCACGTTTGATCAGACTTGAAACAGGTGATGAGAGATATATGTGAAGCCTCCCTAGAGAGAAATTATTACCCCTATCATTGAAGAACGTGACCTGCTGTCAACAAGAGATCCTGAATGTTGTATGTGCCAGGGAGTGACTGGGACTTAAACATATTTTAAGACCTGTTTTACTTAGAATAATCCATTTTAAATTTATTTTGCACTTTACAACTAGAGAAGACAAGTAAGGAATGAAGAACACCTTTTATAGGTAACTCATGAAGCTTTTGCTGATTAAGGGTGTATGAAGTCAAAATTGCCTTTATTTACTTTGCTTCAGAGCTTATTTTAAAATTAGTAAAAAAAAAAATACACTACACATAATGATACTAAACTTAAACATTAAGCTTAAAGTTTATGGTTTATTTGTTTATATTTGCATATTCATGTAATTTTTATTAAAATGAAGGGTAGTTTTCCATGCAGTGTTTGCAAAAAATATTTCCTTAGCCTAGAGACAATTCCCTTGTTAAAGACTGTGACTCTAGCAACGTGGCAACTTTTATGCGCAACAACGATCTTTAGAAAAAAAAATTCTGGAGGTACAGTATGTGTCCTTTTCAAATAGACCAGACAAAAAAAACAATCCATAACTGACCCTCAAGAATGTGAAAAAAAATACATTTAAGAGAACCTTGCCTATGACAAACATACTGGGACCCACTTTTGGAGTCATGCCTTAGAAGTTAAGTCAAGTGATCCATGTAGCCCAGTCAGGCTTAGCTCAAAAAGGTAAGGCAAAAGTAAAGGGCCTAGAACAATTCTTGTTAAGTTAGAAGCTGAATGGAGCCTAGGCATTCTAGATTTTCTCAATGAAAACTGGCTTTTGGAATGTGCAACATACATTTTTCTGGTGGAAAATAAGCTGGACCTCATGCTGGAAATAGTAAAAGACCTGCTAGATATACATGGACTCACCTCTATAAACAAAATATTCTCTGGAGCCAAACTGTGACCTAGAGTAGTGTTTCTCCTACAAAGGGGTTACGTGATGACAGAGGCTCATGCAGGTGTGGAAATACTCACAAGCAATTGGCTGGGTTGCTATACAACTGAAGTTCATCCCTGTGGATAAAAGGATACAACTTTGAAAGGAAAACTAAGTGATCTTTATTTGTATACCCCTCAGTACTACTAAAGGTATTCAGCCACTTAAATGACAATGGATTCTGTACTTGAAGAGTACCATTTAATGATTCTGTAGTCTTGCTGCAAGATTTCAAATTAATGTAGGGAATGGCAGTGGTATCTGGTGTGGCTTTACTAGGGAGGACTGCCAGCCTATTGGAATTCAAGTGGCAAGTTGTTATATGGGGCTTTGTGCTCACCTTTGACTGTCTAAAACACACCATGTTTGATCATAACGTTGCTTGCTTATTAGTGTACCTGGAATCAGAGTTCTATGGGCCAAATGTAAGTTGTTGACTTTGCAGTTGTGTCATCTGATCAGAGGCCATATGTTCTGGACAACTGATCAAAGAGATGTGTCGAGTTGTCAACTGATCACCACTTGATACTGAGCTGGTTCAGAGAAATGATACATCCAATGAACAAACCTGGATGACCAATATGGGTAGTAAAGGGTGTGCAAGAACGACTAGCTGATGGCTTCATTTACAGTGGGTTCAATTGTAAAACCTGGGAGAGTTACTCCTGCATCTCAAAAGTGGTTAGGAAACTAGAGTTTAAATGGACCACGTTCTAGACCTCAATAAAGTATACTGTTGCAACGTGCTTTGGCCAATATATTGTTGGCTGCTGGTGTCATGGTATCAACCCTAGTACTCATAGGTGGAAACCAAACATAAAGGAAACTGCTGAATTAAGCAAAGTGGCCTCTTGGCTAATGTTAGCATAAGGATCTTAAGATTTAATTGTGGCACTAACAGGTTAAAAATTCATCTAAATTGGCATATTGTTGACAGGTGAAAGAAACACTTTAAGCCACTTGCTATTCATATGAGGAAGAGCAAAAAGAATTGTTTGGTGTTGTGTCCATTTCTACAGATGAAGTAAGCTACACAGTGGCAAGGCAGGAGGAATAGATGGCGGCCAACTGTAAATGCTGAAAGCAATTTATATTGTGGGGATGTTTTGTCTAATATGCCTGTTCAAATTTGTATAGAATGTGGGATTTAAAAACTTGGGTGGTGATCCACATTTTTCAAAAAAAAAAAAAAAAAAAAAAAAGGTGGCCACCCAGTGCAGTGCCAACCAGTAAACATTTATATCTGCAGGTAGAGAAAAGCCAAGCAAAATGTCACCTTTTATTGGCTAACTAAAAAGATTACAATATGCAAGCTTTCGAGGCAACTCAGTCCCCTTCCTCAGGCAAGATGTAATCGATTACATCTTGCATATTGTAATCTTTTTAGTTCGCCAATAAAAGGTGTCATTTTGTATGGCTTTTCTCTACATTCATAATGTCTAACACGGTACAACACCCTAGTACTATCTGCAGGCACAACAGATTACCAGGTTGTGCCAAACTGTGACAATATCTTAATAGAAGGAACAGATGTTAACATGACACTGGAAGTAGTAAGAAAATAACAGTATGATAATAAATAAAATAATAAATATAAAGACATGATCAATTTGAGTGGGAAGGTTTGTATGTGTTATCAGTCTAGTCACTGAGTGTTCAGGAGTCTTATGGCTTGAGGGAAAAAACTATTACACATTCCGGTAGTGAAGGCCTGAATGCTTTGGTACCATTTTTCAGATGACAGGAGAGTGAATAGTTTATGTGAGCAATGTGTTGGATTAGCAGAGGCAGCATGTAATGTACATATCTGTGACAAAGTCAAATATATGTGGCGACCTGCTTTGGTAAATGATGTTATTTTGCAAAACTGAATGAATCTACTGAGACCAAAAACAACAGGTTTTACTTGCCACTATACTCCCTCATCATATAAAGGACATCTTACTGGTCTTAGCACTTGGAGAAATTTGGGATGAATGTGTTGTGAAAACCTTTTTATTATTTTGGTTGCAATCATCAAATGACTGCACAATGATTAAGTGCAAATTGACTAGTCTTTTGATGGTTTATAAAATGTTATATATATCTATACATACATACATACACACACAGCATTTGCAATTAGTATGTACCACACAATGGCCTACCTCATTAAAAACAGAGATGACAAAGTGCTCACCATATACTAAGCCTCTGCTTCCAACAAACCATCTCAAACAAATCAGTTCCATTTCCTATCTTTACAGTCAATCACAAAATTTACAGGAAGAACAGATACAGACTTATTAAGCTTCTGCTTGTTAAGAGCAATGAGTCAATTACTAAAAGACAACTTTTCAAATAATTTCTATTAGTTGCATTTCTAGATCAAACAAATATAGCTAGCTGTTCTACCTGGTTTCGCAAGAAAGAATGAAATGTATATTACTTTTGAAAAAATACAAAAAAAGCAGTCTGGACAATTATGAATTCCTCATCACGACAGAAAGACGTGTATTTTTGGCACTATTTAGCATTTAGTGTTTATGAGTTTATTAAGCCCTTGCAAAATTTTACTGTGAAATTAAGTGAAAGATTTAGAGAAAGCAGGAACAATTCGTTGAACAGTATTAATTATTATCCACGTAATTCAGTAGTAATAGTGAAATATTATTGAGCATGTAGAATGCACCACAGTCATAATATACAACTCAATTGCTGAGAGACAAATGAAGGCTGAGTGGCACACACACTCTCTCCTACCTGCGCAGAACTACTGCTGGATTTACACAAAAAGCCCATCTCCTCTCACTCCCACCATCTCAGAAATTTTTTTTTTACTCCAGCTTACAGACAGATCTCACCACAAACTGGTCATTTGCTTGCTTATTATTTATCCTAGAACATAATTTAATATTACCTTTTTCATTTGTCATAAAATAAGCACTCAGAAAACACAGATTGAGATTTTGATACAACAAACCATTAAAAAGAGTTACTGAATGGCAAACAAACATTTCACTATTTTTGAATACTCTGAACAATTATTGTGGTCAACATTTACACATGTTAAGCAGTTGTTTCCAATTCTTTTGAAGTTAAAAATCCCATCAATATCATGTTGAATTATGGTGCTATTGAGGTTAAAAGTTGCAAAGGTCCAGCAAAAATGTTAGCTTTAGTGAATTTGTTTCAGTTGTTATTTTTTCTAGATATGTATACACAGAAAATCTACTTTTTTAACAGCCTATATTCAAAGCTAGACTATACCAGAAAAAACTGCAACATTTGGTAGAAAAATGGTATGATGGTTTTTGAGTAATACTCCAACAGACAGAAAGACAAAAAATCAATTCCATGTATGAGAAATAAGACATAAGATAAATAAACAAATCAGAATAATCTTAAAAAGGCACACTATTGACCTGTTGCTTCCATCTAAAAGGTATATTTTGTTATTAATTTTGTATTATTTCAGCTGATAATGGCAATTTTTATTATTAAGGTTAATTTTTCTTTTATTCTGGATATTTGAGCATAGAAAATCTTAAATTTTATTTTCCTGCATTCTAAGTTAGACTATATCAAAAATATTAATTTTATATATATATATATATATATATATATATATATATATATATATATATATATATACACACACACACACACACATACCAACATATATACATACATATAAAAATTTAAAATATCAAGACAGTATAATTCATAGTAACGTAAACTTAAAATTCTTGTATGCTTGTATTAAAAAAGATAAATAACTTGCTGTGTTCTGTAACGTAAAGTGCTGTAAACATATTTGACATTTAACTTTTGGCAGGAAATCATTTACTCCTTGTAAGTTTAACTGGAAACCTCTAAATGGCCTGTGTAAGTGTGCACTGAATATATATATATATATATATTTTTTTTTTACTTGAGTTTTTCTCCATGTTAAAAGGTTAAACTGGATGTTATAAAATATATTTACAAAATCATCGCAAAAAATATGTCCAATGCCTCTGTTGTGAAAGAAATTGGTAAATTTATTTACGTTAAGACATTTCAGCAATTTAAAGGCTTTAGAAGTAAAAGGGAATGCAGTGGTTTGCCTTTTCCCACATGTCAACAATGTGACCTAAAATGGAAATACAATATTGTTAAAGGAATATATTGTGCTCAAATGCAAGCATTCTTTTAGGTCTGGTTCATTATTGTACCTAAATTTTACAGTTAACAAATTCCAAATGTAAATTAAAACAAGGTGAAAGGAACACAACACACATATTAGGATGTTTTTATTTTGATGCAGGCATGGGTGCATAGAATCCAGAAAGATAAATAAGTTGCTTTTTATGTTACCTTTATTTAAACTGTATACATATACAATTTTATGTTTAGTAAAATACCAGTAAACCCCTGATTCTCTAAAGAATCACAAATCCAACAATGGCGATCACTTTCTGTTCCCTCCAATCATTGGAGGAATGAAAAATTGTGGAGGGTGGGAGCGTCCTGGGAAAGTTTTCATTTAATTAAATAAATATATTTGTAGTAAAATTAACCACTTTATTAAAACTAAAATTGAAATGTAATTGTTATATCATTTAAGTCCAAAATGTCTTTAAGTTGTTGAACTCATAAGTAAAAAAAATATTGGAGTGCAAAGGTTTAAATGAAGTAAATTGGAAACAAAAAATTAATAAAATGGTAGATTCAAAATACTTAATCAAAAATTTCCTTATAAACAACATTTTTGGTAAAGATGGTCTCCTGTCGTTGAATCAGTTCTCCCTGGTATGGAGTAGTTAAAACCTTCACTTTACCGTCACATGAACGTGAACTCTTGAAAAGGCAACAAAGTTTTCCATGTCCAAATACAGGCTCAGACAGGTAAATCCCTACTTTGTCCATGGTTTGTCCTTGGGATTTATTGATGGTCATGGCAAATGCAGCCTTAATGGGAAATTGGCGTCGTTTAAGTTTAAAAGGTAATTTCAGCTCAGAACTTGTAAAGTCAATTTTGGGAATCAAAACAGTATTGTCAGTATGGGATCCCGTAAGCACTTCTGCCTCAATAATATTTTCTGTGATGCTGTTCACGACCAACCGTTCACCGTTGCATAAACCTTGTTTAGTATTAAGGTTTCTTAATAGCATGACTATTGTCCCTACTTTGAGGTTAAGGTTTGTAGAGTTTTATGTCCCCAGAAGGGGACTACGCAAGGTTAAGATTGTGTTGTGGTAATCCGGCTGGGTTAATAGTGTTTAAATATTCTAAACATATGGGAAATTAAGATGCTCAGTTTCATGTTCAGAATCGACACTTTCAGTACTTAGAAAGACGTGGCTTTCTCCAGGAAGCAATCTAATCACTTGGTTATTTATCTGGTCAACATCAACAGGTTGTATATGCGGTGGTGTGCATGTTCGGCGGTTGTATTGTGCATGGCTTGCTTCTGGCCTCTGATCCCGGCTTGGAGATCTACATTACTAAATGAAGGTTGTATATGCGGTGGTGTGCGGGTTCGCGTTCGGGCGGCAGTTGTATTGTGACCTGAAGTTTAGTTTACAGGTTGTGTTGTGTTGTTTGGGCGCCACCTACTGACTCTGGGAAGCCGCTGGGTTTGACTGTGGGAAGCCGCTGAGGCACTGTGCGTGTGCGCTTTCGGTGCGTCTGGTCTCTGGCATCCATGCATATATACAACCTTCGTTTAGTAATATAGATAACTTTTTGGTATAGTAAATCAGTAATGCAGTTTCTAAAATCTTGAGTTTGCTAGCATTGCTGTATGTCTTTCATATAGTATATTTGTTAGGGACTAAAAGTAACTTTTTTTTTAAAAAAAATAATGTTCAGAAACAATGGATGTGACCATATAAAGGTCCACTTTAAAGCAGCTGACTACTATCCATTCTGTTGGCAACAAACAATACACTGACTAGAGGAAGGAACTATTTGTCTACTGATACTTGAACAACATGGTAGAGCATTAAGAAGAGACAAATAAAATACACAAACTTGAACATACAGTATGCACCGAAACAATCAAAAAGTTCTACAAAAAACATTAGACAAATTAAACAAAGTAGATAGAACCATTTTTTAAATGAAATTTGCATTTACCTTGTCTTGGAGATTACCATTATAAAGGTGTCCTTTTGCTATATGCAGTGTGGCATTATACACACACTGTTGACAACAATGGCACTTTCATAACTGGAAATTGAAGCCCTTGGAGAGAATCCGATGTTTCAGCTATCAAGGTGACATATGGGATATAAGATTGGTAAAAACCACCAGTCACAGTGTAAATAACCCCATCAACCAAAATATAAAAAAAATTATTTTACATAAAATCGTCTCAAGGCAGTTTTCAAGAACAGATACTAACACATCTGTTCACATACTATATATTTTGGAGGAGACATATGCTTTCCATAAAGGTAAGTACTTTTATCTCATGGCAACCCCTCAGAACAGGTGGTGGAGAAAAAAAAACTAGAAGCACAGAGAAATATAGCACTTAGTTTTTAATACCGAATGAACGTTTGATAAACTCATTATCATGTCTTTGTTCTTTCGGTGTTTCCAAGAGGCTTGGTTCAGAGAAAAGGACCAAAGACTGCAAAGGTCAATTCCCATTTTATAGTGGACATGACATCTATATTGAATGGCAGATATTAAGAAACTCTGTTGTGTCTTATGTACTAATCCAGATATAATACTGTTCCTTTACCATAACTCTGTCAAATTTCCCACATTACTTTTACAGGCTAAGAGATTTGGTTTACATATATTTTATGACGTATTAAAGTCTGATGCTACTATATATTCCATTTTGCAATTCTGAAATGTATCCATTTACTTTGTACAGAAACTTGCCATGGTGTGTCAGACAACAATCCTATATAAAATAAAAACTGACTGATTCCTTTGTATATCTTTTCAAATCTTAAAGAGCTGTCACCACTTTTACATTGGTCCCTCTGCTTGGCCGTCTTTATTCAAACTAAAATCTGCTTCTGGGTGTTTGTTAGTAGTGCTACAAGCATAGCAGTGATCCATGGACCACAAGCACATTAGGGAAATGCACGATACAATGTGCTTAAGCTGGATGAAAGGGCTGAATGAAGGGTAGTCTTTTCAGATGTAGTGCATTTCTCTGAATGGATAATAACATTCATCTATCCATCATCCAACCCGCTATATCCTAACTACAGGGTCACGGGGGTCTGTTGGAGCCAATCCCAGCCAACACAGGGTGCAAGGCAGGAAACAAACCACGGGCAGGGTGCCAGCCCACCACAGGGCGCACGCACACACACAGACCCACACACCAAGCACACACTAGGGACAATTTAGAATCGCCAATGCACCTAACCTGCATGTCTTTGGACTGTGGGAGAAAACCGGAGCACCTGGAGGAAACCCATGCAGACATGGGGAGAACATGCTAACTCCACACAGGGAGGACCTGGGAAGTGAACCCCGTCAACTAACTGCGAGGCAGCAGCACCTGGAAAATAACAAAATGAGGGAAACATATTGTACAGTACATAACAAGAAATGAAATGAAGGAGAATGGAAACAGCACACATGAACTTGTGATCCAGATATCCAGTTTACTCACAATTAAGTAGTACATACTTATTTGAATTTTAGACTAAGCTATTAAGAAAACTGAAAATCTGTTTTTTTAACATGGCAGATAACACTTTGTTTTAGATGGTGTTCATGTAAAGCAGGTTTGTTCAGATTTTTTACATTTATATACTTACTTATTTGTACCTTCAATATATGACGGATGGCACAAGGCTGTTGCATATGTTCAAACATTGACGTAACATTTAAAAAAAAATGTAAAACAAAAAGGTTTAAAAAAAACAAGTTCTCAAACTGACCATCTAATTTAGAATCATGAGCTCAGGAACTTTCTTTTAATTTACTAACAATGCACAAAGCAAAATTCAAAGCTACATTAAAAACATGAAGCATTATGAAAGTTGTGGCGGGCAGCTGGGTCCCATGTCCGGCCGGGACGCCCCTTCTACACATGTTTTGGGGGAGCAACCATGGATTGCTCAATACCTTCCCGGGACTCTTGGTGGCAGCCTCCCTGGCCGAGGATGGTGCCTCAGTTTCCCGCGGGGCTCCATGGGAGAAAGAGTTCTCCACAGCCCTGTTGGGATCTGGTGTGGCCACCAGGGGGTGTTGCATGGGTCCCTGAGCCGGCCTGGACAACTCTATAGCCCCGCCCAGAAGTGCAATCAGAAGCAGGTGATCAAGCACTTGGAGCACTTCCGGGTAGGCTATAAAAAGGCCGGCAACCACCACTCAGGGCCAGAATCAGGAGGAAGAGGACAAGGTTGCCAGGGAGGAGAGGTGGTGCCAAACGGGAGTGTATTTGTGGTTTGATAAAGTGGGACTGTGTATTGCCTGTGGGGTTCACGGGGAAGACGTGCCCCACAGGTGAAGAAAATAAAAGTCATGTTACACATGCCTCTGGAGTGAGTTTGTGCCAGGTCGGGCGCTATACTGCATCTACTATCACAAAGTAAAGAACGTAAGAGTATACTACATGAAGATCTTTTTAGATTACAAGCAAAGTCAGGAATGAAATTATCAAGAAAGTTCAGGATAAGCTGTAAACAATGTTTTTTCACTTTAACAGATCAGTGAAAGGAGTAGTTATTTAGGTAACCTTCCTCCTTGTGTTTTTTCCAAATAAATTTCAGAAAACATCAAAAGTACAATATGCGGATATTGTTGATATTACATTTTTACCATTTTGCTATAAAAAAAGCACATTGCTAATTCTTTTTTTTTTCTTCCCAGAACTCTTTCATTAAAAAGGCTACCAGTAAAGCTATAACACATCTTACAAACAAATTACAAAATGTATCAACTAATTATTTATGTTTACACTTTAATGAGTGAATAAAATGGACTTCACTTGACAACAGAAACTAACACTTTTAAACTAAGTTGAAGATGCAATGAGAAGTCAAGCAAAATGACACCTTTTATTGGCTAACTAAACCGATTACAATGTGCAAGCTGTCGAGCCAACTGAGGCCCCTTCTTTAGGCAGGTTGTAAAATCTACTACTAAGTTGAAGAGAAATGAGCAACAGGAAAAATTATACAACGACATATCCAAAAAAACAGAAGTAAGAAAAACATTTTGCACAGATTGCAAAAGCTTAACTAGATATTTAAAGTGGAAAAACAAGCTATGTGAAGAAATAAAACTTATAACAATCTGACTGAATTTTTTTAGTGCATTGCTTGTACAGAATATTAATTAGTGCAATAATATATCTTCTTTTTAATATATGCATGGATGAAATAGAGATGTAAACATATAAACAGAGTTTCAAAACAAAATACAAATCCGTAACAATGGAATTATATCCCATAATAAATTTTAAGCAGATCAGTTATTTGTTGTAAAAATACCACAGGGGAAAGTGTTCAGGATACTGCACTACAACTACTCTCACACCTTATGCAGAACACATTTCAAGCTCCAATTTACAACTACACCTACGATTTATAGTTTGGAAGTCATTTGAAAGCTCACATGAGTGATCAGTAAATCTGATAAATGTTTTACAACATGCTTTGTCCAGCTGCCCTGTACATAGCTGCTATAAAAAAAAAGTGTGTTTGGCGGAGAAGGGGGATTTGAACAAAAACAGGAGCAAGTTAATGGTTAGTTGTGACATTGAAGTACTTCTTTAACAAGCGCTTCAGGCAACACTTTGATCATTCATACCAACTTCACCCTAAGCTATTAAATCACTGTAAACTTTTCAAAGCTTTATCTGCCAGTGCTGGAATAATCAACTATCTTGCAGTCAGTTACAAGTCTTTACATTACACATATAAAGTTATCATTTGTTCAACTGACAACAACCAACAGCAAGATGTTTGTTTATTTTACTCATCACTGTGTTTACGACTAAAACTAAAACAAGAAAAGCCCACACAACTGGGAATTCTCAGGACAAACTTAAGGAGAGAAATAATGCAACTGAGCTGTCCCCGTAATTCACTCTAATTACCAAAGATATACTGCAGCTTCCATTATTTTCAATAACCTACAGCAACAAAGCTGTTTTCAAAGGAAGTTGGTTTAATTGGAATGACCCTTCTGGTATGATATGCTTTGAGATATGTTGAAGACAAGCTCCTTAATTGGTATGTTCTAAGAACAGACATCAAAGCAGCACTTTAATGTTTGCATTGTGCTCAAACGATGACACAGCTATAAGATTCACAAGGGCACATATCTGCAGTATTTTACTAAAACCTTCTGTTCTGATCAATGAACTAAGAAGTGCCTGCAATGTATAAATATATCCTAAAATATGAAATGCAAATTCATACTAAAAAGGGTGATTTACATTTAAATTATTAAACAAAAACATATATATATATATATATATATATATATATATATATATATATTATTTACTAATATTATAAATGAATATGCCTTTGTACATATAATTGAATAAAAAAACACTAAAACATGATGACCATTGCAAAAATACATCTATACATTTCACAATTTAACATTAAGTGCTATTTACTGTAACTTTTTAAAAATGAAAAACTAATACGATTTTGAATAAACAGAAACAGGGACAAATGCAACTAACCAGGCGAAATAACCAAACTGCAGGACCATAATGAAGTTAAAAATAATTTTGTCCTAGCAGTTCTCACAATTGTATATCTTTTTGCCTTCAAGAATACCCAATTATTTCTAGAGACCTTTCATGCAAAGCAAACTGTTAAACAGCAATTACAAACGGGATCCTTGTGATCCAGAACTGTATCAGTGGATTGATTATTAGAATTATTGCACAATATACTGTACAGTGCACCACTGCAAGGTCAGATTATGTTGTAATTACTGTCCCACTGGTGTTCCCTCAAATGCCTAACCATCACCCTTAGCTATTTTTGATAATCACATTAAAATCAGTTTAGGGGTTGACTATTCAATTGTCACATTTTTGCGTTCATTGATAATGCCTATTTCCAGAGAAACATGTGTGAGCTCAAATGACATGAACCACCAGCAGTACACGCTATTGATTACAACTGCAAGCAAACACCTAGCCAAACATATTAAACTGTTCAAACCTTTAATGAATCATGTGAGTTGAATGCTGCTTGAATGTCTGTGAACATCTACAGCAGATTTTTGGAGTATTACATTTCAATTAAAAATCTCCATTTAATCAAAAATATAGCAGTCCTAATTTCAGTAGTGTTAAACTCACAAATTATATTGTTTAGCAGAATTGACGAATCTAAGAAAAATATGGAAACAAGAAATCACTTGTGTACATACGTAATTTAACTTTTAAATTAATTTTTCACTCAAAAATCTGGAGTGGCCTCCCATAGACTTTCTCGCATACTCAGATAGGGGGATGGTTATTTGATGAGTAAACCACAAGACAATGATTATATTTTTATACTATGTACATTAAAATACCATTAACAACTAATCAAATCAAATTAATAATATATTGAACAATTATTATTAAAGTAAAATTGAATAAATCAGACTCTGCAGCTGCATGAATAAAAGGTAAAGTACCACTTAATATCATAACATAACTTAATAATAACATAACACATACAAATACATTGAAATACAATGTACTTCAAAATGACTACACAGAAACAAAGAAAAAATACAGTAGAAAGAGAAATGTTAAAAGAAAAAACAACCAAGATTCAATGCCACCTACAGAAAGACAGAAGCAAAAAAAATAAATAAAAATATTCACTTTTTAAAAATGATAGAACAATTAATAATAGGATAACAGAATAAATCACAGTCTAAATATGCTCATTCTAAAATAATATTAATACATTCTTGTCATGTTTTAAACATTTTTGGACATATCCTCTAAGACAGAATTAGATTTTTTCAAATTTGAGAAAATACAGAACACTGATTACCCACTAAGTTATAAGAGGTGGGTTGGGATTCTCTTTCAGTAAGGTGAGTCTGTGGATAAGTGGTGATATACAGTAATCCCTCCTTGATCGCGGGGGTTGCGTTCCAGAATCCAGAAGTAGAAACCATAGGTTTGTATGGTTATTTTTATATATTTTAAGCCCTTATAAACTCTCCCACACTGTTTATAAATATTCCCCGCACAGTTATACAGCATAAACCCTTTGTATTCTCTTCGATATTAGGTAAGTTTAATTGAAATTATGTATGTAAACACACTGTTAATATACAGTAAAACCTAAATATTATTTTAAAGATATCGAGCGTCTCCGATATCACATATGTTACAGACATTACGATAGACAGGCCACCCGCAATAAATACGTACAATGCAAGAAAAATTGTATACAGTAAATGTGTGTACAGTGACACTAAATGTACGTACATGTACTAAGTACTGTAAGCAGAAAATTAATTATGGTTACTCACCAACAATGACATGATGACTTGTCCGATAACGATGAGTTTAATTTTACTGCAAAACAAACGAGAGTGTCACAGCCCATCTAAAGGAGCCTCTTCAGGTAACTGTGTAGCACCGCCGTTGTTCTTCCGGCAGTCTTCAATCCAAATCCCTAAAGCAGATTCCATCCGGACTACTGCCTTATTACGTCCACTTACAACTCGTTTTGCACCCTGGTTAAAAGGACACTGGCGTCCTACAGTGGTGTAGCTTTTACCTTCCTTCAGCATATCCAAAACTTTTACCTTTTCGGCAATCGTTAACATCTTCCGTTGGCGCTTGGGCACGGCCCCTGAAGCAGTAGCAGGAGCAGATCGTTTTGGAGCCATAACGAAGGGCTTGACTACGCACAAAGATAAACACAAAAGAGCACAAAAGTTAACTCTTTACACAGAGAAACACGTTGATACTGAATGAACAAGACGAGACTTCCTGGTTAACGCCACAGAATCGAATTCGGCACTCCGTCGCTGAGCCAGTCAGCACACAGGAACTTAACTGCGTGCTCTGATTGGTTAGCTCCTCAGCCATTCGCCAATAGCGTCCCTTGTATGAAATCAACTGGGCAAACCAACTAAGGAAGCAAATACCGGAAGTAAAAAGACCCACTGTCCGCAGAACCCGCGAAGCAGTGAAAAATCCACATTATATATTTAGATATGCATACATATAAAATCCGCGATAGAGTGAAGCCGCGAAAGTCGAAGCGCGATATAGCGAGGGATTACTGTAGACTATTACAATCAGTTTATTCCTATCATTTTAAAGGATAAGTTCTGTATTTTTCAAGTCAGTTATTTCTTCACAATTATGGAACATCTTAATTTGGCACATGAAATTGGATTTTGAAGTGAGGCATATTTTAGAAATTAAAAAAAAAATCATGATTGCCTTTTATTATGGAGGTAAAGGGTACCAGAGTCCTATTATTAACACTAGAATTACCAGAGCCGTCCCACCTTAAATCGCTTCTTAAATCCCTTCACACCTCTCCGCCAGCGTCCTTTGTCTTCTAAATGTGCTGATAAAGAGAAGCTAGGAGCAGCCGGCACTTCTTAGCATTGCACCATGCAAGCTGTCTTATCAATCGCCTACTGTAACTTGCTTTCTTTTTTCTTCGGTTATACAAGTAGTCTTGAATAAAAGTGCACTTGTTTTGTTTGCGAAATGAAGTGTCTGCGTGCACTTTTCGTGGCATTACACGTGTATTTTTTGAGCATGCCCGTTTCAGCATGCTCAAACACAGGAACATATGTTGGTGTAAAAGTATAACAAAACAACGGGCAGATGGGGAGTGTCTGATTATTGCATATAGCGCCAAAGTTACTGCTCTTAACCATTCTCTCCTCTGCATGTCCTGGAGTACAAAAGAAACAGCATACAGCAACATGCGGGGACTGGTAGGAACACTCAATAAAACTGAATAAAAAGAAAATCAAGTGACGGTAAGATACGAAGATGGCAGCTTCGCCAGCGTTTGTGTGTCAGAACCCTTTGGGGGGGGCGTTAGTATGCATCGTGGTACACTGCAGAGTATAGCGCGTCTTTATGTGAAAACAGCCGTGTCAGATGGGGTTGTATGGATTGATTCTGAACGCGACTGAGAGAATGAAAAGTGAATTAAAAAAAAAAAAAAAAAAAGCTAACCTTTACAAGGATCATGAATTGCACCGGCTGTTACAGACTGAAATCAAATGTATGCTTTTATTCTAAAATAGTAAGACTAAGAGCAGTTTACTTCTCAAAACGGAATGGTGCAGGATCGAACTTGCGACCTTCTGATTCCCAGGCGGGAACTGATTCTATTGCACCACGGAGGAAGTTACAATAAACATGTGTCAATTTCGCATGTTAAGGCGGCTTTTTGTTTCTGCAGTTATATTTTTGAATAAAAGCGCAATTGTTGTGTTATATTTGTACCTTTTGTGAAAATATTTCTTTGATATTTGGACTTAAGGCTTCATACATAATATAGTTTTTGCCTACATTTTGTCATCTACTACTAGAATATAAAAAATGTTTCTGTTTTAACAATGTGTTTACACAGATTACTGTAGAAATGGAACAGACATGAAATGCGTGTGTTCCAAATAACGATCTATTATTTCCACTCTAAAACTCCACTTCACTCCCAGATACTCAATCAAGGCATGAGCTGGGAGAAGTTCGTGCACGTTCTAAATTGGTGGGGGGATGGAATAGCCAGCTGCTCCTAGCTTCTCTTTATCAGCACATTTAGAAGACAAAGGACGCTGGCGGAGAGGTGTGAAGGGATTTAAGAAGCGATTTAAGGTGGGACGGAATTACGAGTTTTTTCATAGGCTCTGGTAATTCTAGTGTTAAGAAAAGTCTTAAGACATAAACACATCCAGTTTTTCAAGCCAAAAAATTGAGTACTGATTGGTGTTTGGAAAAGACATATATATTGCAAAACAACATATCCATCTTGATTTAAGAAAAAAAAAAGCACAAAATAAAACATTGTGGTGACATTCAGCCATTTCAGAGAGACTGGCTCAACACTCAGCTACACCACTCGTTTTCATCCGTGCCACCTTTCAGTATCTTTATTGACATTTAATGTTGATGTCCAGATGTGAATTACTGTCTCTGTTCTACTGACCGAAACAGTCACCCTTACAATTGCTTACATGCTTTCACCATACGGAAGCTTATTTCATTATTTCACTGAAAATGCAGGATCGACAATGCATGCTTGTGCTTCTGTGAGAGAGAATGTTGCTATAACCCAGGAGATGTAGTAGAGGAATGTAATTAGTCACTTTATGCCCACTGCTGGTGAAGTGACCCTTAAAAAGATTTTTAGGTTTATTCAGGGGCTACTTCCAAAAACACCACCCTAATGTTTGGTGGCGACATGAGCTTCTAGCTGCTTCATCTATTTGCCCAATCATGCATGCCTCCCAGCTCTATCTTATTCCACTCACTTGGGTACAGACACAACCCATATGCAACTGTTTCCTCTGGCTCCTAGCCAGTGACTACAGATCAGGGCTGATGGACTCTAACATTTGGGAGATGCATGCCAAGTGTTCTCTAAGTGTAGAGTCTATGTGTGCTCTAAGCATGCCTTTCCAGTTTTTCTTTATAAATTTCCTCCTTTTTAGTCACTGTGGTGTGTATTTAGACTATAAATAAATATATATACACACTAATCTTATCTATCTATTCATTCATTTAAAGAGCTTCTGTAAAAATCAAAATTTCCTCCTGGGGACAAATAAAGTTCTGTACAACTATCTATCTGTCTGTTCATCCATCTATCCTCCAAGTAGCTCAGAGCTGTTATTCTTGCCCCACAGAGTCTGCATGAGTTTTAAATGTTCTCCCTATAGATTTACAGATTGAGTGGTATGACTGAGTGTCAGCGTGTTTACTCAATTAAACATGCTGTCCTTAGTTCTTTTATTACCATATCTTCAGAAAATGTGCCTTCTTGTGCATTAAAAATGTCAGTAATTGGTTTGTGGCACTTCTGTCAGCCATTATCTTCTTTTTTTATCATGCATATGCTGAACACACCATGGAAACTGTAAAGTGCAAGTAATAATGGGTTATTTCAGAAATTAAGATTTATTAAAAATAAAATGCAGTGTGATCAGTTCACTTCACATTTATTATTATTTGTAAAAAGTACAATGAAACTATGAAACTCTTAATGTGCTTTTTTCACTATATTGTCAGTCAACGCAAATCTTGCTCTCTAGATTAAGTAAATGAAAAACATAGAATGTAATGAGCAAAAGTAAGCACATTTAGGAAAAAAATAATTATTTGCTCTTTCTGTTACTACAAGCCATGAGAGAACATAACTACATAAAAAATAGAACTGACTGCTGAAGCAAAAGTAGGATTATGACCAGAATAAGGCTTAACACCAAAGGCTTTTTGGGGTTGCCATAACTCCAACCACAACAGTTGCTGTAAGCAGACAAATCAACAGGAAATTTCTACTTATCTTAAGAAAATAGTTCCAAGAATCTGTGAGAAAATAATTATTTCTAGTTTCTTTTTGTTATGACAAGTATGCCTCATAAATGTGGAAGACATATTTTTTTATATCAAAACTTTTGCTGCTTCAAAGTGGAAGGCTTTTTCATTCATCTATGGACCTTGGTACCCTTCAGCCCCATTTTAAGCTGCATAAAAACACAAGGCCTTTTTGAAAATTTACAAAAAACGCTTCACCTTTGAACACAACTTATGTAGTAACTTAAAATATACAATGATTGTGAAGAAATAACTTCAGCTTGAAAAACACCAAATCCTTTAATGCCCTACTTGACTACACCAAATATCACCATTAATGGATTATGAGTGATTGTAAGGGCTGGTTTATAATTCACGCTTAGAACGTGTACACGCCCACATCATGGCTGCCACGCGTTCCCAGCATTCATTTCACGTGTCCTCTGAGCAGGTCCTCAGAAATTAACGCGACGCATGCGTGTGTTGCAGTACCAGCAAAAAGTCGGGGGCGCAGTGTGCTAAAAGTTGGAACGTGATGTCAGTGTCTCTGTTTACTATCTACATGTGACAGAAAGCCTCAATGCGGATCCTACGGGATCGATGTGCTTGCTTCGATGTTTGATGAATGATTCGGTGTGGTGAAGCAAAATGCCGACATACAGATGCATTCATGGTGCTTTTATATTCAAGCGTCACATATTCCCGATCATAATGACACGATATGGTCTCACATACCATCTTTTGTGCGGTCTTTTTTTATTTTTTTTGCAACTTCACAACAGCAACATAATGCACAGTGCTGTATTTGAGCCACAGAGAAAAAAAATCAAGAACATGGTGAAAACGAGTATTTTGTGATTAAAGTGAAATTTCGGCTTTAATCTCGAAATTTCCACTTTAACCCCGTAGTTTACTTTATTATTAAAGCAGACTGTCGTAAATGTCATCCCAGTTTTTAATCGCTATATGCTTCTTGGGCCTGACAGCAGCGGCAAGCAGCAACAGATCACCACACAAAACACATTAAATGTATGATATTCCAACTCTCTGCACATCTAGAATCCTTAGATTTATACTTGATATCACTTTCATGATGAAATGCAATAAAGTATGTATGTTACATTTTACAGATAAATTGTTAATTTCGTTTAAATAATGAATACTGTTAATAATTACACACATGGGGGTGACATGGTGGCAGAGGGGTAGCGCTGCTGTCTTGCAGGGAGTCACGTCGCTGGTATTCCCTGCTTGGAGTTTCCGTTTTCCTGCTGGGTTTCCACACTGTGCTCCGGTTTCCTTCCAAAGACATGCAGATTTGGGGATTTGGTGCCACTAAAATAACTCCAGTGTATGTGTGTGCTTGTATTCACCTTGCGATACCCCGTCCAGGGATTGTTTCTGCCTCGTGCCCAATGCTTTCTGGAATGGACACATCCCTGAATTGATGGATTTAATCATTAAACATCCTTTTCAGAGATATTGCGGTAAGGTGTCATTGGAACTTAATGGGTGTTCCAGGCAATTCACAACACAGAGAAGCCTAACAGTTCTCACCGTGATAATATCTCGCACTGCCACCTGGTGGATTCCTCCAGATTTACGTAAAGTACACGTGCAAGTATAAACGGTCAAACGCTACCGTCACAAGAGCGTCCGCTGCAGCATGCGTCGCGTGAAGTATAACCCCGGCCTAACACCAAGGCTATCTTAAAAATGTCTAAATATTTTTGTACAAAATTATACTAATTAGCGCATTTTCAAAACATGTGCCATAATGATGCTGAAGCTAGATAGAAACGTTGACAGGTGGGGTACATATTGGATAATGGATTGGATGCTGCCTTCCTCAGCTCACTGTTAGGCTCTTGGCTGTGTCCACTGTGACTTCACAAGAAGAAGCATTTTAGTGTTGGTGCTGAATGAGATAAATGTGATCAGTGAAAGACCTTTAGATGAATTATGGAATACTTGATGCATACAGAGTATATTAACTTAGAGCTGAGTTTCACTCCTTTTCTGAGATGCCAATTGAAAAATCCCTTTCACACCATTCCCTAGAATTTGAAGGGTAGATTATCTGAAATATTTTTTACATATTGCTGAAATGCTGTCTTTTCTTATGTTTCTATCTAAAAAAAAAAAGATTACAGGAATAGGATGTCTGGAGTGTGCTGACCAAAGTGGCAGGAGAGACAAACAGCACCTTAGTACACAGCACAAAATTGTGATTAATAGTAAGATAAAATAATAACTATGAGGGCAAATCTTTAAGTGCACCTTCACTGACTGAGAATCTCAGCAGCAGGGTGGCTTGTAGTGCTTAATATGACCAACTTGACAATGCTCACATGTATTTTTAAAGACCAAAAATCAAAATCACTTTTGATTCATTTCTGACTTACAGGCATTTTTCTTTTTATATATTACAAAAATATGCATTGATTGCAGGACTGCATGATATAACAAAGTGAAGCTTATGCTTGAATTTGCTAAGCTGAAGCATCTCTGATTTGGCTGGAAAAACTAAATTGAACCTCTAAATATAACTTAAAATACAATAATCAATTTTATATTGTTTTCAAACTTTTTTTTTTACACAATGTGGGGTTTCAAAGCCTATTCTGGTATTACTGAACACAACACAGGATCCGATCATGCCAAATTAAGCAGAATTTTCAATTAAAAGAAGAAACTGCCCTTCTTATTAAAATATGAAATGAAATGAAAACCTGTAACAACAGTGTGCTCTTAAGACATGATATTATGTGCAATCACATTTCTTTTGAATATTTCTTTTGTTTTAAAATTTAAGAAAAAAACTAGATGCTAATCGAAATTACAATGGATATTAGCAATTTTAAATAAAGCTGGACTGCAAAAGTTGGCTTGATTTTTTTTAGAACATTAGAACAACCTAGATGAGAACAGGCCATTCAGCCCAACGAAGTTTGCAGTTTCTATGCACTTAATTCTTTTAAAATAACATCAAGTCTAGTTTTGAAAGTCACTAAAGTCCTACATTACATTACACTAAAGACACATTACATGGTAGTTTATTACATGTGTCTATGGTTCTCTGTGTAAAGAAAAAAATCCAGTGCAAAATTTACCCTTAACAAGTTTCCAACTGTGTAATTATGTTCTTGCTGAACATTTTAAAATAACAGTCTCGATGCACTGTAATAATTCCTTTAATAATTTCAAATACTTCAGTCATGTCTCCTCTTAATCCTCTTTTGCTTAAACTGAAAAGGATCAACTCTTTCAATAACTCCTTATAATTCACCCCCTGTAGCACTGGAATCGGCCTAGTCATTCTTCTCTGCACCTTTTCTAGCCCTGCTATGTACTTTTTTGTAAACTGGAGACCAAAACTGCACACAGCATTCCAGATGAGACCTCACCAGTCCATTACAAAGCTTGAGAACAACCTCCGTGGACTTTTACTCTACACATTATTAATTATTTATATATTACAAATAGCAGCGATCTAGCCCTGACTCCTGAGGGCCACCACTCTTACATCAGCCAATTCTGATAAAGTTCCTCACACCTTAACCTTCTGCTTCCTGTGTCGGAACCATTTCCGAGCCATTTCTGCACCTATCTACACAACACACCCTGAACTTCCATTTCTTTAAGTTTGATGCCCAAAATCTCATGCGGCACCTAATGAAAAGCTTTCTGATAGTCCCAATAGATAATATCATATGCTCCACTTTGAATGTATCCTTTTGTTGCTTTCTCATAGAATTCCATCATGTTGGTAAAACATGACCGCCCTCTTCTGAACCCATGCTGACTGATCAGTAAAACTCCTGCTCTTGCTATGTGTTGTTCAGTCTTATCCTTAATAATACCTTCCTTTAATTTACCTGTGATACACGTTAAGCTTGCGGGACTATAGTTGCTTGGATCTGCCCAATCACCCTTTTTATATAATGGGATAATATTTGCCACTAGCCATGTGCGCCCAACTACGTTGCGCTTGTTAAAGTTGTCTGTGAAGGGCTCCCTGTTTAAACGCGGCTGCCAGTCGTGAACTGGGCCCTTCGTCGCACAGCATTATGATTTTTTATAAGGGAAACAAAATTACAAAAGAAAACCCTTGGATATTGATTCGATAGGAACGGCTTACTCGAAATCACTGTCCGAATCGTAATTATGTGGTGGTGTAGGAGCATTTCTACTTCTGTCCGTTCACAGTCCGTCTCGTTTTCACGACGCTGTCGTTTCCTCTTACGATCTCTTCTCAACCAATATACACGGAGCAATGGTTATAAAAGGGGGACACATAGGTATCCAGGCTCTTTATAGCATAAATAGGGATCACTTCACTGACATGTGAGCAAGCCACAGTACAACTGTGAGACGCGCAGCACTCGCCGGCTACAATGTAACAATAATAATTTCCGGATTGTGCTGTTACATTGTCATTCATTTTACCCACTGTCTTTCTTTCATCCATATGTTACGTAGACACGTACCTTTTATCTTCGGCAATCTCATTCTCTAACCAGGCCACAGGAGCTAACCAGCGTAACACTGTCCACCACCCCTTTCGTTATTCCGGCGCATTGTTGACATCCGTGAGTAACAACACCGTACTAAACTGGAAGGTGGTCTACGCATGTGTGGAATTCGCGGACAAAGATAAAGATCTAAATGAAGATCTCTTTAGTTAATTTAAAGCACAACAATGTGTTTAGTTTGAATGTCTGTGTTTTGAGGTGTGACTGGCGTACTGCAGTCTTCAGTAGTATAAGCCTGGAGGAGATTCTTAATGCAATGCCTATGTTTTAGCTGTCTCTCTACTGCCATCTAGTGCATCTTCTTCTAATTCATTCGCGGACAAACAAAGATCAAGATCCAAATGAAGATTATATATAGAGATTTTACAGTTTACAATTTCCCCACTATGCAGTGTCTTCCTAAAAATACAAGTCAAGGGTATATATATATATATATATATATATATATATATATGGTCCTGCTGTTTTGTTTGATTTCAAAATACTTCATCTGAAATGTATTATGTTATGGTCACTTGACCCTTGTGGTGCAATCACCTCTACACCCTCAATTCTATCCTAATTATTACAAAACACTAAATGTAGAGAGGCTTCACCCATGTTGGTGCAGTCACGGATTATGTTCAGGTAGTTAAACTCCCCCATGAATATAATGTTCCCCTGTAAACTTGCCTTTTTAATATTACCAAAACGATGTGTGTTGACTACGGTGGGCCGGTGCCCTGCCCGGGGTTTGTTTCCTGCCTTGCGCCCTGTGTTGGCTGGGATTGGCTCCAGCAGACCCCCATGACCCTGTGGTTGGGATGTAGCGGGTTGGATAATGGATGGATGGACGGATGTGTGTTGATTTTGATTTCCTGCACTGGGTGGTCTATAACACACTCCTAAAATAAGACCTCTTTCCCTAATGCTTTCCAGACAAAGCTACATGTCCTTAATAAGATAGGGCTTATTGTCAAACTAAACAGGACTTTTAAATTGTGTTTGACATAAACAACAACCCACCTCCATTTCTGTTCTGTCTATCCTTCCTAAGAATGTTTATCTCTCTGTGTTATACCCATCCCCATCTTTGTTATTTACTCAGGTTTCTTTTATTGCTATAGTATCATAAATATGCTCTTCTACATACAACTCCAACTCACTTGTTTTACTTTTGATACTGTTAGCATTAAGGCAAGCTATTTAATGTGTTACTCATTTTCCTTTTGTATTTAAACGTTAGGTTAGATTTTACATTACTATGCATTTTTATGCTTGCTCCCTCATGTACGGTTATAAACCTGGCCTGTCCTAAACTTCCTAACCCCTGATACCCTAAGTTTAAAGAATCCTTGACTATCCTACTCTTAGGCCTCCCCAACACATTGGTGCCCCCCACTCAAATGTAACCCGTCGCGGTGGAACAGGTCTCATCTGTTTCAAACTGAGTCTCAATGCCCCATAAACCTATACCTTTCTGTAATGCACCAAGAACTAAGCCACGTGTTAAGACTTCTAATCTCCCCAATCTTACCTGGACTGGCACTTGGCACAGGCAGAAATTCAGAGAAGGCTACGTTGTCAGTTCTGATCCTCAGCCTGACACCTACCGTAGATCCCGGAATACAAGCCGACTCGGTATATTAGCCGATCCCCTTCTCTACCTACTAAATTACATGTATTTGCCGATGACCGGTATTTAAGCCGACCCCCTTCTCCAAGCAAAATTTTCTACATTTCCTTAAACGTTTCTCTTCAGCTATATTTATCATGTTTATCGGCGAGAATTTGAGACTGCCGGCATTTTTGATGGAAACCAGGAAGTGATTGCGGAGAAGTTTGGTAAAATGAAGCCTTTGTGTTGAAACTATATACGCAAATACGGTACATCGGCGGGTGGATTTCCGGAGACTCATTATAAATTTGACTAACTTAAATACGCAATACAGTGGACCCTTGACTTAAGAACTTAATTCGTTCGCGAAGGCTAACCCATAATTCGTTCCGAACCTCCCACTGCAACACTTACTTAACCTTTTCATAATAAAAAAGGGTTGTATAATGTGCATAATTTACCAAAACACCAATAGTTTTTCTAATGTACTAACCAAAAAGTTATAAAAAGTGCCTAGCCTACCAGCTAGATTAAGCTAGGAGCATGGCGGCGCGCAGCGGCTCAGGGCTCTCCTTTTCAGTGCACTTTTTTTGTTGTTTTTGTACTTTTTTTTTTTTTTCCTTGTTTGTGCACGATTGGTTCGGCGAACATCCGCTACACCCGTCAGAACCTTATAGACATCGGTGTCCAGAGCCAGACATCTGTTTCGAGTGTTTTTCATCACACGCACAACATCCCAGACAACATAGCGAGACCAGCGGGCTCTCCGTGGATTGTTGTCGGGTCTAGGAGACGATGCAGACGGAGGAGGGAAAGAAAACAGAAGCGGGGCCACAGATCCGGCGTTATGCTAAGGCTAAAAAAACAACCATACAAGCCCTATACAGAACTTTTTTTCTGCACTGAAGGAGCTGCTTTTAATCTCATTGTAGATGTGTAAAGTGACAAAGGCATTCTATTCTATTCTAGAAACAACAATTTCATACTGTACTCACCATTTAATTTGACATCTTTGGGCTGCAGGAAGAGAGGAGGAGGAGAATGCAAATCTTTTCTTTGTAAAATTGTCGAGATGGTGGATTTCGACATACTGTACATATTAGCGAGATCGGTCACACGAACAGCACTCTCATATTTCCACACAATTTCCATCTTCGTTTCAATTTTGATCGCTTTCTTTACCTTCTCTTCCTTCCTTAGCAATTATGTGTCTTGCTTGCATGGTCTTAGTGAATTATATATATAGGTAAATCACTGCAATGACTGAAATTACATCCACAAACACATGTATCTGGGCTCCAACTGACGCTACTAACGCTCTTGGTTGTTTGTTTACAATCGCACAAGCGAATACACGTGACCGCATTCGGGTCGTAACGCAAGATGTTAGTCGTAAATAAAAAGAAAAATTTTTATTTTAAACTTCCCGATAATTTATTATAAATTTTATTAATAAAATCAACAACTGAAACACTTTTTTGAATAAATTCTTTATTTAAAGTACCGGCATGCAAAGTTACTTCTTCATCTGAAAGATGGCTCTGTGGTTTCGTCATTATTTACTTCCGTATTGATCGGCAAAACCGGCATTGCGCTGGAAATCTTGAATCTGAAACGATGCTCGTTGTATAAACCGAACCCCAAACTCCAAGCCAAAAATCTAGGACGAAATTCTCGGCTTATATTCCGGGATCTACGGTAACTCTTTAAATTTGGATCGTAGAACTGACAGACTACCTTTATGCATGTCATTTGTTCCAACATGAACAATAATCACTGCATCCACTCTGGCCAAGAGCCTATCCACCCCTCCAGGGAGGTCTCCCACCTGTGTACCCAGAAGGCAACACACCATGACTTTCTGTCTCTGGAGCAAGCCTTCACTTTAATGCTCCTAATGATCGAGTCCCCAGTTATCACTACCTCTCTCCTTCTGGAACCTGGTTTTGAGGTGGCCGCTTGGGGCTCCTCATGCCTCCCTACCACCTCAGAATCTTCACACACATCATCCAGCTCTTCAAAAACCTGAAAACAGTTTGACACTTCCAATTCTGGCATTGATCCCCCCAGAGAGTGTGCACCCTTCACCTTGTGACCGTGACTCACCTCTCTCTGTCTGTTCTAATATCTCCTTCCACTACACCTTAGAGGTGCACATTATCACTCTCTAAAGGACACTTGGGCCAGGTCTCTCTTATAAAAGGTTAACTTTACTTTTCTCTGTCTGTTCTCCTAACTTTGTGCTTCTCTTATTTCTTACTTAAAGCTCTCCACTTGCACTGTTTGTATTCCTTCATATTAATGAACCCTTACACTGTCTCCCACTTAACTGCTCTACTTTCCCGACCGCTAAAACTGTTCAATCTAGAAAAACCTTCTTAATGAATATCTGCTAATTAATTTCTCACTGTGTTTTCTGCTCCTACAGCAACTTGTGCATGATCAGCACCTTCAAGCTAGCTGCTTTCCTTGTACCTCTGAGCCCTTCTCTTTACCACTTTGAAGTCAACCACTGCCCCTTTTTTCCCCCATTAAGGAATCGTCATTTCTGTTACTTACTACAATCCCAGTTATTTACTTACAGAGATGCCAGCGTCAGCCACTGCTGCTTACTGCCCTGCCTCACCAACGCTAGTTTGAATACAAATAAAAAGATCAAACACAAGTAGCTTGTATCTTTTCAAAACGCTCCCACAAACTCTAAGCTGCTTTTGCTCCTGTGTATGGGGGAAAAAAGCCTTAAAAATCCCAGCATGGCTTCTTAGCAGCAACCAAAATACAAAGTGTTTAGAAACAAAATATTTTTTAATTAGCTCTCACACCACAGAATACAAAAACTCTCAGACGCTTCTCCTTCATTTGCAAAGATGTCAGCTTGTTAGAACATCTCAGTCTCCAATCTCAAGAATATATTTATCAATATCAAGATTATTTTTATTATGAAATAAATAATAAGTGCCAAAACAGTTAAGAAATAAAAATCTTTTTCTAAGGATGTCACTTAATGGAGAAGTTGAAAACTTTTAGTATCTGTTAAATATAAATGTAAAACAAGTGCCCTGTGCAACGAATAGCTATGACTGTAAATATTTTGACATACAGTTTGATGGATGACCACAAGACCTAGATTGAAAATATATTAATATTCATCATATGAACTAGCCCTGCCACTGAAAGTTCATTACTTCAATTTGTGCAAAAGTATTTATCACAATTTCAAATTAAAGGCATAGCAAAACAGATAGATTTAAAGATATACGTATTTGAGCTAATGGTGTTAACAACTCATTATGGTAACATAGCTTCTGATAACTTCATGACTCTTTGCCTGCAGCTGTTTAAAACATTAACTGTTAGTCTGCAGCTTTCACACCATTAAAAATTAATAACATTTTTGATACAAAACCTGTGAGTAATAATTTTGCCAAATGTTAAATTATTTTATTATTATTAGTTATCAGACACTATTCTCCAATTAACCTATAGCTAATTTATTGTTAAACTAGTAAGAAAATAGTTTTCTCCTTGGAATTTTGTTTTATTTTAGGATGGACCATGAGACCGTAAATTAAAACAAAGTTTCAAAACAAAACTTAAATTAGAATATGAAGTAAAAAATTATTTTGTCCGGAATACTCTAATAGAAAACTAACTTCTAACAATACAAACAGTCATGTGCATTGGAAATCAAAATTATTGGACACCAGTAGTCTGTCTATTCCAAAGAGGAGGATTAGCATATACTGCAATTCTGGGAAATTTAGCTAATTCCATTCCAGAAAAAACAGGATTACGCCAAACCCTTTGTTTTTGCAAGAAATAAAGTCAGAATTACATGATCGGTTAGGCCAGTCATGGAGATAATTCATTAATTATTCGATCTGGAATGGGTTAAATATGAATGCTGCCGTAAACTTTGCCCCTTTTGTGTAATCCCTCACCAATTAAAGAAACATCTGTGAAGAATCTCCTTTTCCATGAGGAGATTATGGAGTTAAAGAAAAAAATGTGGACAACGACTTAAATAATCTCAGAAGAATCCCTTCTATATCATTAATGCAGTTTCTATTTGTGATTCTCTAATGGAATAAGACAACAATACTACTTTTACATTTTATTGTGATTAATTTCGATGATTGCTTTTATTATTGCCTATAGCACATCTTACTAATAGCTTAGTTCCCACATTTTCCTCTTACTTTTACTCATTTAGCTACCTTGGTATGTGGCACTTGTAGCTAAAAATCACCAGAGTCAACCATACTCTACCCTCTTGCAAATCGCTTTGGATTCTGTTAGGAAGTTTATATTTGTGTGTTAAAACAAAGAATGTGCAAAAAGTGGAACACTTCATCAACACAGGAGTGATCTCTTACATAATATTTACATTTTGTGCATATGTGCCAGGCTTTGAATTATAATCACTCATTAAAATGTATCGACACACTGTTATAATTTGTTATGAAGAGCAGTGTATTTTAACTATGGTAAAATTATAAAAGTTTGAAAGCATGTTGGCATACTTGACAAGAAATACAAATTTTCTTTCAAATATTTATATGTCCATTTACTGAAACAAATTAATTAAATTGCAGGGCTGTAAGGGTCCAGACCCTATTGCAGCAACGGTCACAAGGCAGGAACCAGCTCTAAACAAAATATTAGTCCATTGAAGACACTGTGACATTGGATCAGTTTAGAGTAGCCAATTACCATGACCTGCACATTTTCTGTAAGAGGGAAGAAAATCAGAGCACCTAACTCATGGAGAAAACTTGAAATTACACAGTCAGTATATTCCTGAAAATGTACGACATCAGTGCCACAGCCAGCATCCTACAATAATGACATTCATTTCATTTCTCTCTATTATAAAAAAAAATCCTGGGAGAGAAAGACGGGAGACGAGAAGTGATCTTCACGTTAAGATCACAGAAGACACTTAAGTCTCATGTTTAAGGTCCCCGCGAGACGCTCCGCAGCCATTCTCTTTCGTCTCGCGGGGACCTTAAACATGAGACTTTGTTTTTGACATAGAACATGAGATTCTTGCAAGACACGCCCTACTTACAACCAATATCAAATTAGACCACGGGCAGCAAAACACTCAGTCATGTGAGTGTAAGGATTTGAGCACACACAGATCCAGGGCTCTCAGTGCATATAAAATGCATAAGGACAATACGTTATAAATGAAACGTCGACGACTAAGCAAAGAAGAAAGCAGCACAGAAAAAACAGACTCAAAAGTGTTGGAGAGAAAAAAGAGTGAAAAAGAATAATCTAGGTTCAAATTCAGAAAATAAGGAAAGTAGTTATCAGTCCGGAACAAGTGGAATTGAAAAAAGCACGTCCAATTGGGCTCAGAATTAAAAGACGGAGAGTACTTCATAAAAACGTTCATAAACGGCGCTATACACAGAGATTATGAAAGCAGTGGAATTCGAAAGGCTCAAAATAAAAAACTTTCACATGTGGTGAAAGTTAAAGAATATGAAAGTAGGAAAATTAGAAAGTATAAAAAAAAAGATTGCAGTAGCGCAAACAAATGGAAACTATTACTCGAGAAAGGGAAAATAATCTCCACAGACCAGGTGTCATTGAAAGAAAAAAAAAAAAAAAAACAGGACAAACCTAGGTCAGAAATAAAAGACAGAGTAGAAAACAAAGTAAAACATCATGAAGAGGTTAATAAACAAGGGGGCCAAACACATGCAGAGCAGGTTAGAGATAATGAAAACTAGAATTCACAAGACTCAAAAAAAAATAGGCACGAAACACATGCAGAGCAAGATACTGAATATGAAAGCAGAAAAAAATGACAGTGTCAAAACAAAGAAAAAAAAGAGAAATTATTACTCTGAAAAATAACGAAAAGGCGAATAGAGATTGAATATATGGACATAGGTGATATGTCAGAAGTATGCAAATATTGTAAGGCTTTAAAGTTTAAGTCAGAGAATTTCAGAAACGTGGTTTACCTCACATGCATTTATTGGCTACTTTGCAAAAAAATTATTAACTGCTGATGATGTAGATCGTTTTGTCTGTGCTGAAATTCCAAACAGAGAAACCTATCCTGAATTATGGTACAAAGTCATTAAAAACATGTCTCACTGAGCTCATTTAAAAAGATTCAGCATATTGGGACTCCACAAAGATTCCAAATATTGTTTTTGACAGAAGTTCTGAAATAAAAGTAAAACTAATGAAATACCAACAATTCAAAGAAAAAAAAATCTTAAAAGTGTGTATCCGGAAAACCAAACACAGGGTTTGGCGAGCAAAGCAAGCAGGGGTGAAGTCCCCTAGTACTTACTGAACAAAGTCTAGGGAATGATTATTTTTAAGTTATGTAAATCAGTGCAAGGCACAATATAGGAACAAAGCCAGTTCATACCAAGCCAGCTCAAAATGTACATACTAATACAACTCCTTACACTAGTATGCAGATTGCTAGGTGTAGAAAGACAGGCAAAAACGACAATTTGATCCTTTTAAAATTACATCTGCAACACAATAAAGAGAGCAGAAAGTGAAGGAGTCTAAATACTTTCTGAATCCACTGTATTTGTACACATTGCAAACAAAATTTGGTATGGATAAAGTAACCCAATTAAAACTGTGCAAGACACCCTAACATAATTCTCAAAGTTAAAAAATAACCATAATTGTGCCATTTTCTTCATTGAAAAATAACAGAATCAGATGACACATGAGTGTTGTTCCCTTGCTTTAAATTTGAAGTCATAATGAAACGTTTTAAACAGGCTGCAATATTATATAGGTCAGACTAAACATTAGAGGCCAAAGATGTTTCAAATATTTTAAACACAAAATGTATATTTAAAATTCATCTATAAATAAGTACATTCATGTCCAAATTTGCTTTCTGAAATACAGGGCTGACAATGGACTCTTTGAATGTACTAAGATTGGTGCCCACTGTAATACACAATGGTGATTTCTATTTTAATTTATAAATTTCAAACAGCATTGGCAGCAAACGTTTAAAAGCTTTTTCATCATGCTGTTTAGTAAAAATGTAATCTAGTTATTCATCATCTACATTAACTCAAATGTCAGCTACCAGTATTATGTACCTTGGGACCAAAAGCTGGTAATTTGTCTGATATAATGGCTGCAATGCAAAACAAGTAAATATTTCCTTATAATCAGGAGTTGTTGTTTCTTAAAGATGTAAGGTAGATTTTTAAAAAATAGCAGATCTAGTTAAAACGTTGTCTTTTCATCATGAGATAAGTTTAATAAACACTCCCAAATTAAAGAGAATAATGTAGCAATTGGCACTTTTTAAAAAGATGGGCATACAAGATTTTTGTTGCTGTAATCATAATAAAATAGCATTAGATGAGAAAAATTTTAATCTACATAACCTTTAGCTGAAAATAATAATAAAGAAAAAGTGCAGTTTTAAATTCTGGAAGCTATCTGAAACTCTACTACAACTTAGATCTACTGTATTAACTTTAATTTCCTATCCTCTTTTGCTCCTTAATTGCCCTCATACAATGAAAAAATATGCAAGTTACATTTGAATATTGCCATGTCCTTCCATTAATAGAAATGAAAATTAAATGTAATACAATTAAGATGTTTATTACCATTCTCTCTGGTCTGCCTTCAGCAATTTATTCATATACCTGTAAATCTATTAAAAAAAAAAAGCTACTGTACTTAACAAATACAAATATATCACTTGATGAAAAATTCTGATGGGTTATACAGCATCAAGTCCCTTCATGAAAAAATGTGCTCATGCAGTTACTTTCAATGATAACTTTAAGTCCTTTACAGTGCATTTAAAAGAATGCCATACAAAATACATAACTTTGCCTATTATGAAGACCGGTTTTCCCAGCTAGTTACATTACAACAGTTTTCAAACTGTCAGTGAGGTGCTTTTTCAGTAAGAGAATTTGGATGATAATCTCCAATGCACGTTTGCATGCTTAGGTAAATGCAAAACAGGTAATATTTTTGCTCAAGTTACGCCGGCACCATACTCTCCACCAGACACACACATCCAGAAGCATACAACTGATTTCTCTTTATACTTTTGCTATAAAATGCAATTATTCTGCAAATAAACTCATTTTCAAATCTGGGTTTTGAAACACCAAATTACATGTTGTTAGCCACAAAGGTTATCTAGAAGTGAGCAGATTTTATTCTGTCTTAAACTGCAGCTTTCACGGTGACAATGCATATTTGCATTTTTTGGTACCACTATACTTCTCCGAAAGCAAGGTACAAAAGTTTATATTTTGTTTCAGTGAATGAAAATTCTTCTTCCCAAGCTCTGTTAAATGTCCTCTGTTAATTTAAAAAAATGCATTTTGCCATTTTCTTGTCACTGCCATAAATAGCTTTGTAAACTTTTATGTCTACTTCATACTGTGATACATAACGTTACATCACACAAAGTTTAACCATGAAATGCTAGTGCACCCCCTTTTAAAAGAAAACAATGTGCTTGTTTTGGGGATGATTTAATTCAAAAATGACTCATACACTTAAGTACACTACTTATAACCAATACCTCAGGGCATCAAAAATGTTCTGGGTGCCATACATAGCTCACAGGCCATGTGTTAAATAGCGTGGATCTATACAGTATTGTCATTTTAAAGCCTTCTGACTCTATTGATCTGATATCATTTAATCTCAAGTAGTTTTTCCCCTGTAACTATGTTTGTTTTGAGAGAAGTTTGCATATTTAAAATATGCATCACAAATTAGTTTCCATTAAACTTGACATGATCTATGCCGTACATTAGGACAGGAGTTTTCAACCTTTTTGAAAATGCACCCCCTACCCTTCGTATGTACTTTGGACTTGTGCATCCCTTTCCCTCACCCACACAAAAAATACATCAGGACACATACATCATAATAATATAGGCAATACACAATACATACACTTTGTAATGCAGGTTGTTGACATTTATCACATGACTTAAGCCAAGAATTTACTTTGATGGTTGAGCACAGCTAGTCTTAAATTGTCCTCCACTGATAGGGTGAGAGATACTTGCTTTTAATGTACAATAGGATGGAAAATGTTGCTTCAACTGCACGTCTTGATAGTTCAGGATATTCAGTTTTAGCTGTCATCCACAACTTTGCCAATGAAACCGAATCAAAAACTGCCTTCAGTGTTCGATCACTCAAAAGTTCCAGAAGAGCATCCTGTTGATCCAATGGAAGTTGATGCCCAACATTAGAAACAAAAGGATTACGAACCCAGTCAAGCTGATCCCAAAACTGCTGCTTAGGAAAATATTTACTGAAATATGCAGCAAGGTCTTGTAGGTAGAAAGCAATGTCCACTTTTATAGTATCAACGCCAAGTTCATTTTCAGTGATAAATTCATTCAAAGTGGGAAACATGTCCATATCGCCCTGCTCTGTCTGCACTCTCCATCACTCCAGTTTTTTCACAAATCCCTTAACTTTGTTGGATGCCATTAGCACATTTGAATATTCCCCTTACGTGATTAATTAAGTTTATTCAGTCTATCAAAGATGTCTGTGAGGTACGCAGGATGAGCGAGGCATTTTGTATCAGTACAATATTCCACATAGGAAGATGCATTATCAAGAAGGAAAATCCACATTCCACCTCTTAATAAAAATAATCTATTAAGGACTTTTATATGCAGGGGTAAGGATTCATGTTCTGACCCCATTTCTTTACAAAGCTGGCCAAAAAGTCTGAATTTTGGTGGACAAGTTGTAACGTAATTCACAATTTTAATTGCTGTTTGCAGCGCATTGTTTAATTCTAAAGGCAGGGTTTTTGTAGCAAGAGCCTCCCTGTGAATCATACAGTGAGGGAAACGAACTTGCTGAGCTACATCGCGAATCATTCCCATAAGTCCGCTATTTTTCCCTACCATAGCACCTGCTCCATCTGTGCATACCCCTACGCAGTGTTCCAGGACAGACCCACTTCACCCAGTTTCGTATTGAGCTTTTCAAAAAAAGATTCCCCCATACACCTTACTTCAAGTTCACAGCAAAACAACAAATCCTCGTTGAGCTTTCCATCACAGCAGTAGCGAACAAAAACAAGAAGTTTAGAAGCACTGGAAATATCTGTTGACTCATCAACTTGCAATGAAAATTTTCCCCCATCCTTAATTCTCTGTATTAGCTGGCATTTAACATCATTTGCCACGTCACTTATGCAACGGCTAATTGTGTTATCGGATAGTGGAATTTTCTCGTATATCTCCGTGCAAAGTTCTAGAAACCACCACTGCTGCTGGACAAATTAGAATCTCTTAATTCGTATATAGCTTTTTCGCTTTAGCAATCAAATATGCCACTCCAAATGAAGCTGTCAGTGCTTTAACTAATACAGTGGTTTGGCTGAGCATAGTTTGGCTTGCCAACCCTGACTCTTCACGGTGAAAAAAGTCAGCAGGTTTATCATTGAGTTCTAGGTACAAGTTATTTGCAAGTACTGTACGAAAGAACACATAACACATTGTGAATGATGTTTACTATTTACTACGATACAAGTAAACCCATATTTTATGTACCGTTCACAATAGTTCCTTCTCTTGATTGCACTTTGACAGCATGCTTTCTCTGTTCCAATCAATGCTAGCGCTGCATGTGATGTTGATGGCTTGTCATTGTTGGGTTTAGTGGTGGATTTGGTTGCCACTACCATGACATATTTGTTATAGCGACTGTGTTTACCTGTATGTGCGTAAGGTGTGCATGTAAAAACAAAAGAACTTGTAATCCCAGGCCACCTTAAATTCCTTCGTACCTCTCCATTAGCGTCTTTTGTTTTGCAAATGTATCGATCAGTACAAGCTGCAAGCAACCTGCTATCCCATCGCCCCCCACCGAGAGAGCTGAGTCTGTCACAAAATTCTCAGAGCTCAAGTCTTATTTTCTGGCATTGAGGTGCCTGGAGTTGTACAGGGTAAATATATATTGCTATTTGGAATACATACATTTCATGTGTGTTCTGTGTCAACAATGATCTGTGTAAGTGTAGGATGGCAGGAAATGTAAGGCAAGAAATGCCGAACGCATACCTAAAGCAGAAACTTTTTCCATGTTATACTAATAATGATGAAGTGTATAATGTGTGAAGACTTTAGTCCAGATATTAAATAAACATGTGCTTTTATTAAAGAATATAACCAAAGAAAAAAAAAACATTCTATTTACATGTTGCTGTCAATGAGTTAAAAACCCAAGCTCAATATGTATTCTTTAATGCTGCAGAGGCAAGAACTGCTGCCTTATAACCCAAACGTTCCGGGTTTGAGGCGCTCTGCGTTTTGAGTAGTGAGCTGCTATTATTATTACTATTGTATAATAAAAACATACAATGTCCCGTGACCGCTATCAGACTAACATGCGGCATTTGCACTTTGACAACAAAGAAACCCAAGCAGAAAGTGTGAAAAACAACAGATTTGCTGCAATCTTGGACAACTGGCAATGTTTTGTATTTATCAAATCGATTCCAATATGTACAGAAATGTGCTGACAGTACTCCATCATTATACACAGAAGTGAGATATGATGTCCCGCAGGGCTCAGTACTGGGACCTTTACTATTTTCAATTTACATGCTTCCACTGGGATCTCACATTAGGAAACATAATGTTAATTTTCACTCGTATGCAGATGACACCCAGTTATACCTTTCATTTAGATCAAATGAAGTTTCTCTGATGTTGTCTTTAATTAGTTGTATTAATGAATTAAAGGAGTGGATGGATGAGAACTACTTGTCTTTAAACACAGATAAAACAGAGATGTTAATTGTTGGAGGGAATGACGCTGATCACAACAATATTCTGTCATCATTTAACTCAGTTGGAATCACCATTAATTTTACTGAATCAGCCCGCAATCTAGGAGTTATCTTTGACTCTAGCATGTAATTTAAAGCGCATATTACAAAGTTGTCCAAATCATATTTCTTCCATCTTAAAAATGTTGGGAAATTAAGGCGCTTTCTAAATAAACAAGATTCTGAGAAATTAATTCATGCATTTATTTCTAGTAGGATTGACTACTGCAATGTGGTGTTCACTGGATGTTCAAACTGTTCTTTATACATCCTCCAGTTAATCCAAAATGCTGCTGCAAGAATTATTATAAGAACAAGAAAATATGAACACATAACTGCAGTTCTTAAATCCTTACACTGGCTCCCGGTTAAGTTTAGGGCAGACTTCAAAATCCTCCTTTTAACATATAAAGCATTAAATGGCCAAGGTCCAGCTTACTTGTCTGAACTTATCATGACTTACAAACCAGAGCGCACATTAAGATCTCAAGATGCCGGTCTGCTTATGATGCCAAGGATTAATAAAATAACAGTGGGAGGTCGAGCTTTTAGTTACAGGGCCCCTAAACTGTAGGATGGTCTGCCTGCTACTATAAGAGATGCCCCTTCGGTCTCAGCTTTTAAATCCCGGCAGAAGACTCACTACTTCAGTTTAGAATATCTTGACTAGAGCTGCTGATTAACTGTAGAGACTGCATCTCTGTTGTTAGTTATTAGCACTAAAACATAAGTAACATGATAGTTATAATTGGATACTAACCCTCACCTATTCTGTTTCTCATTTGGTACTCAAATATGGCACTTGGTGCCACGCCCCACCTGCCAATGGAGGATTGCAGGAATCGTGGGAAAGAGGGGTCCTTTCAGCAGATTAGCGCTATTTCAGCTGTGGAATGGCCAAATGGGGGAGGCAGCTTGATGGATGAGGTCTCCAGGACTCTAAACAAATCCAAAATCATATTATATCATCTACTGTTAAATTCTATTCCTTACTTCTAAAATTTTTAATTACTACACTGTACTGAAGATTTGTTCTGTTATATGTATTGTACTGTATTGTATTGACCCCATTCTTTTTGAAACCCTTTGCACGCCCAAACCTACCTCTCATTGAACTGCCTTTCCCAAGGTTTCTTCCATTTTTTCCCTACAAGGGTTTTTTTGGGAGTTTTTTTTTTTTTTGTCTTCTTAGATAGTCAAGGCTGGGGGGCTGTCAAGATGCAGGGCCTGTTAAAGCCCATTGTGGCACTTCTTGTGTGATTTTGGGCTATACAAAAAATAAATTGTATTGTATGTGTTGTTGAGAACTGTGTTTTGAGTTACAACCCAGGACAAAGACTTTCCGAGTCTGTGGTCATAAAGCTTATGGAGCCTTTCTGGACAAAGGCAGAACCGAAACATCAGACAGCTTCTTCACAGTGCTTTCACTGGCTAATAGACTGCTGCACCATGACACAACTCTGCTTGGCACTATAAGTAAAATGGGACCTCCACTTGCAGCTATAGTCATATTAGTAAGCAAGCAACTCTCCACGCTAGTGTTTAGATCTGGCAGTGCCATGCTGACAGTGTATGCGCCCAAAAAGAAGAAGCCTTTGATTTCAGTCTGTAACAGGCGGTATAAAGTTTTGCTACCTGTATCACTGAAGGGATATAAGCAGACACACAAACACTGGTAAATTATGTCTTGGATCTTGTTTTCACTTGAAATTTTTGTTATTCAGTTTTATTCTTGAATAAAAGCACACTTTCATTATACCTTTGCGTAAGTGTTTATTTTATATTCCAGTAACCACTTGAATGAGATTGAATCTGTCTCTGCTTCTCTCATGCACACACACACACATTCATTAATGAAAACATCACTATTTGAAAACGCTATGCCATTTGAAAATTTTCAGCATCATGCACTATAACGCGGAGCAAAGGCAAGATCGAAAAAAAAATGTATATCTCAGTATAATAAATGTTTTTTCAACCAAACATGGCCACCGAAGATAATAATGCAATGCAAAAAATACTTAACACCGCTCTTACACTTTGTTGTCTCGGGAACCCTTTAACAGATGGATTTTCTCTTTCCTCACAAACAGGCCCCAGGTGGTGAGAGTTGGCAAACACATGTCCTCATCACTCATTTTAAACACAGGAGCGCCACAGGGCTGTGTGCTTAGCCCCCTCTTGTATTCCTTGTTCACCCACGACTGTGTTGCAAAACACGGCACAAACACCATCATCAAGTTTGCAGACGACACAACCATCATAGGCCTTATCACTGACAATGATGAGATGGCCTACAGAGAGGAGGTGCTGGCACTGAGTAATTGGTGCCTGGATAACAACTTGTCTCTTAACGTCAGCACAACCAAGGAGATGATCGTGGACTATTGGAAACAGCATGGCGGAGAACACCAGGCCATCTACATCAGCAGTGTAGAAGTTGAAAGGGTTAATAGCTTCACGTTCCTTGGAGTAAACATCACCGAGGATCTCTCGTGGACCCTTCACATAGACACTGTGGTTAAGAAAGCTCGCCAGCGGCTCTACTTTCTGAGGAGGCTGAGGAAGTTTGGCATGAATGCCAACATCACCTCAAACTTTTACAGGAGTGTGATTGAGAGTCTGCTGACGGGCTGCATTACCGTCTGGTATGGGAGCTGCTCTGCCAACAGCCAAAAATCACTACAGAGAGTGGTGAAGGCAGCAGAACACATCACGGGCAAGAGTCTCCCTGCCATTGAAAACATTTACCTCCATCGGTGCTTGCGTAAGACAAGCAGCATCACAAAGGACCACAGCCATCCAGCACACCAGCTGTTCTCCTTGTTACCGTCTGGCAGACGATACAAGAGTCTGGCTTCTCGGACTACAGGACTTAAGAACAGTTTTTACCACCAGGCCATTCGACTCCTCAACAGCAACACCTGAACACTTGCATACACTTACATTACACCTACATTGCATTACATCTACATTGCACTACTCACACACAAACTGTACCTGCATACACTCTGAATACTGACTGGAACATGCATCTGCACTTTATGGAATATGCATCTGTACTTATAAAACATTATCTGTGCAATAACTGTCATTTGTACTTGCTGCTCATTCAACTCATATTGCTCTATAATTTCTTTTAAAATGTACACATTTTATTTTATATAGCTAGTCTATTTTTAACTTGTAATTTTTTTTAATTTTTTTAAATTATTTTTTAGCTTTATTGGATCTAGGCTGAGTGACTTGTTTTTCTCGTCATACACATTTCATTGTATGCTGACCCTGTGTTAACCTATATACTATATGACAAATAAACCTAAACCAAACCAAACAGGTTGTCTCAAAAAGACAGACACTCTGTTGTGAAATTTCCGGTCTCTGGCTAGCGTGTATGCACGACATCTGAGCGTCCACGTGAGTAGTTGTGTGCAGATGCCATACTGTTTAAATTTCATAGTGCTTCTCAAAGTTTTCTTTGAGATGAAGTAAAAAAAGTGAGAAACATGTCTTCATCTTCATCTGACTTGTTTTCATTTTGTATTTTCAACCTGTATTTCAATTAAAAAAAGTTACATCTGACAACTCATTTTCATTCCGTATTTTCATACCTGTATTTCCATCCGTCCATCCTGTTCTGCTTATCCGGGGTCAGGTCGCAGGGGCAGCAGCTTGAGCAGAGAGGCCCAGACTTCCCTCTCCCCAGCCACTTCCGGGAGAATCCCAAGGCGTTCCCAGGCCAGCCGGGAGACATAGTCCCTCCAGCGTGTCCTGGGTCTTCCCCAGGGCCTCATCCCGGTTGGACGTGCCCGGAACACCTCACCAGGGAGGCGTCCAGGAGGCATCCTGATCAGATGCCCGAGTCACCTCATCTGACTCCTCTCGATGCGGTGGAGTAACGGCTCTACTCTGAGCCCCTCCCGGATGACTGAGCTTCTCACCCTGTCTTTAAGGGAAAGCCCAGACACCCTGTGGAGGAAACTGATTTCAGCCGCTTGTATTCGCGATCTCGTTTTTTCGGTCACTACCCATAGCTCATGACCATAGGTGAGGGTAGGAACGTAGATCGACTGGTAAATTGAGAGCTTTGCCTTACGGCTCAGCTCTTTTTTCACCACGACAGACCAATGCAGAGCCCGCATCACTGCAGATACCGCACCGATCCGCCTGTCGATCTCATGGTCCATTCTTCCCTCACTCGTGAACAAGACCCCGAGATACTTGGAACTCCTCCACTTGGGGCAGGATCTCTCCCCCAACCCTGAGAGGGCACTCCACCCTTTTCCGGCTGAGGACCATGGTCTCGGATTTGGAGGTGCTGATTCTCATCCCTGCCGCTTCACACTCAGCTGCGAACCGATCCAGAGAGAGCTGAAGATCACGGCCTGATGAAGCAAACAGGACAACATTATCTGCAAAAAGCAGTGACCCAATCCTGAGTCCACCAAACTGGACCCCTTCAACACCCTGGCTGTGCCTAGAAATTCTGTCCATAAAAGTTATGAACAGAATCGGTGACAAAGGGCAGCCCTGGCGGAGTCCAACTCTCACTGGAAACGGGCTCGACTTACTGCCGGTGGACCAGAATCTCCTCGAAGCCATATGAAAGTCGTTCTCCATGGCCTCCCCAAACTCCTCCCATGCCCAAGTTTTTGCATCAGCAACCACCGACCAAGCTCTGACACTGGTTGTACAGGGACCGAACAGCTCTTATCAGGGGGTCTGGTACCCCATACTCCTGGAGCACCCCTCACAGGATTCCCCGAGGGACACGGTCGAACGCCTTTTCCAAGTCCGCAAAACACATGTAGACTGGTTGGGCAAACTCCCACGCACCCTCCAGGATTCTGCTAAGGGTGAAGAGCTGGTCCACTGTTCCGCGACCAGGACGAAAACCACACTGTTCCTCCTGAATCCGAGGTTTGACTATCCAACGGACCCTCCTCTCCAGAACCCCCCAATAGACTTTTCCAGGGAGGCTGAGGAGTGTGATCCCTCTGTAGTTGGAACACACCCTCCGGTCCCCCTTTTTAAAGAGGGGGACCACCACCCCGCTCTGCCAATCCAGAGGCACTGTCCCCGATGTCCATGCGATGTTGCAGAGACGTGTCAACCAAGGCAGTCCTACAACATCCAGAGCCTTGAGGAACTCCAGGCGTATCACATCCACCCCCGGGGCCCTGCCACTAAGAAGTTTTTTGACCACCTCGGTGACCTCAGTCCCAGAGACGGGAGAGCCCACCTCAGAGTCCCCAGGCTCTGCTTCCTCATTGGAAGGCATGTTAATGGGATTGAGGAAGTCTTCGAAGTACTTCCCCCACCGACCCACAACATCCCAAGTCGAGGTCAGCAGTGCACCATCCGCACCATATACGGTGTTGACACTGCACTGCATCCCCCTCCTGAGACGCCGGACAGTGAACCAGAATCTCCTCGAAGCCATATGAAAGTCATTCTCCATGGCCTCCCCAAACTCCTCCCATGCCCGAGTTTTTGCCTCAGCAACCACCGAAGCCGCATTCTGCTTGGCCTGCCGGTACCTATCAGCTGCCTCCAGAGACCCACAGGACAAAAAGGTCCTATAGAACTCCTTCTTCAGCTTGACTGTATTTGACTGTACTTGACCTGTATTTCCATTAAAAAATTTACATCTAACGTCTTTTCATTCTGTACTCATACCTGTATTTCTATTAAAAAATTATATCTAATTTCTTGTTTTCATTCTGTATTCATAACCATATTTCTATTAAAAAAAAAGTTACATCTAACATCTCATTTTCAAATAAAATAATTTTGCAGTTTAAGAAGCGCTGTTTTTTTTTTTTGCGACCTCCCCCACTATAACCTATCATCTAATCAGGAGGAGCGAAAGCTTTAAATTCATCAAAAATTTCGATCTCTGGTTTTTCGACAGATCTCTGTGTTTTAGAGTCCCCTGCTGTTGGATGTCTCGATTTGTGTGTGTCTGTGTGTCACAGTTTCTTCAAAACTAGAGGTCTAGAGCTAAAACGGCTGGACGGAAAAATACCATACTCAAAAATTAAGCCAGTCACGAGGTGACAGTGTGCCGATTCGTTTTTTGAGCTAAATCTTGCAAGAGAAAAAGGCACTCTAGAGGAACCCTCAAATACCATAATTATGTAATTAATTATGAATTCTTCTTGTCAACTGTTATCGTAGCGTCCTATTTTATGATCAGCATCAGAGCAGTAAATAATTACTGAAATGTTATAGAATAGTTTGGGTAACTTGGATCCTAGGGCGCAAAGCCTATTATGCTCACTCACTTCCAAGTTTTTTTATATAAATATTGTCAGGTTTGGGTCACAGAGGTGTACAAGAGACAGGATGATGAGTCCTGGTTTTCAATGAAAATACAGGTACTTTATTACTGTATAGGGAAGGCAGGTACAGTCTCAAGACTGCATTTAGAACAGGAGCTATTAGGAGCCATGGCATGGGCGATTGTCCTGCTTGAGCTCCCATCTTCAAATTAGAAGAACACCAGCGGCTCAGAATCACCGCTGTGGCAGATGCAGTCCGGAGAAGTCAGATCAGGAAGAGTGTGAGGAAGAGCAGTTTAAAGCCCAGTGGTAACTGTTGTAAAATTGTGTGAGAAGCACGTGAAAGGGTAACCCTGATCCTGCAGAGGAAAGCCAACTGTTTTCCCTTGGTTTACTGTTTACCAGATGCAGCAGAGCAGCTAAAGAGCTGACCTTGCACCACTGCCATGACATGGTGAATTGCTGTTGGCCCCAGTCACAATACTATACATATTTTCTCCATATTTGTTATAACAAAATTTCTGTTATAACAAAATATTTCTATGGTCCCGTGAGTTTCGTTTTAACAGGATTACCCCATATATATTGAAAACACTCTACATGATAAACGCTACTTTATCATGACTTATAGCTGTGTTGGAAATAGGAAGTTTAATTCAAACATGAATAATACGTATGGTTCTGGTAGTACACAAAGTTGTAATTGGGGATTACTAGGCTTTTATATGTAATATTAGCCACTCAAATGATGGATAGTTCAAGATTTTTGAACAGACTTATAGTTTATCATTAAAACATCATTCCAAGTCTTCTTCTTCAATTGGGAGTTTTATGATTTTTGGGGAAAAAAAAGGCAGCCGCAGCTGCTGCTGCCTCCTCTGCTATGTTTTAACTTTGCACCTAGCATAGCATCAATAAATGTAACAGATTTATTGCTTAATGTGCAAATTTACGACTAGCAACATTTAAAATGCTCTAATATAGACAAGCCAGTTTTATATTTTACACACAGAGTATTTAGCTATAATATCACACATTCATAATACCTCCAAAGGTCATGCGAAAAGACAATTTCCCCTTGGGTATCAATCAATTCAAAGTATATAAGCTGAACAGTTATATGCTGTTTATGTAGCAAATTAATCATACTCATCCACCTGGTAGAAGATATTAATTTTCTGAATAAAATATGGTCTCTGCAAATTGGCAACAGTTTTAATTTGAACTGATTTTGGTCTAGTTACAAAAGCTGATTTTTGAGATGTCATTTGACATTAATGCTTGGGTGTCAGCCAACGTTCCCTCTAAAGACCATCTTGGAAATGAACAAAAAGTTTACTTTGTGTGCAAAAGTTTTCAGTTACATTACCTGCTGAGTTCTACTTACTAGTATACAATATAATAATCTATGCATATGTTAAAAAAAGTGTTATAGAACACACTTGAAAATATATTTATTAAAAGTGGCATGTTTATTTAGACTACTGCAGTATATACAATTTATTAATTAATTCAAGATGCTGAACAATTTTGGAAAGAAGACAGTTAAATTATTAAGTGTCCACATGTGCAAAGTTAGTCCAAATCCTAAAGATAAATTTCAATAAAACAAAACGCATTTTACTGTATTATAAGATTCCTTTTGGTTACTGCATAAGGTAAGATCTGTTGATTTCAAAAGTTTAATGGTCGATTTCCTAAGGCCAAACACTTAAAAAAAAAAAAAAGTTGTAACAGAAGTATTGTTGGAACATTCAAGCCATCACATATGATCAACAAGCTGCTGAGAACTGAGGGTCATTTTGTCAATGGTAGTAAGCCCTGTCAGTAGAAGAGTTGCCTGCTGCATCAGTGTACATTTTTGCTTCCAAGATGTACATTTCATGAAATGTACTGCATCAGCTTTTGTCAGATTTTGCAGTCTAATGTTACTGTGCTTTCTCACCATTGCAATCCTAAAGTTAGTTTTGCTTGAAAACAAAGGACCACTTTTATATGTGGTTTCTTGATGTTCCCTGCATAGAGGACAATACATTCACTTTTTCGTGATTCTGTCACCTTCCTGAAGCCATCACTACTTTGCAGAATAGAAGCTTCTGTGACTTTAATTAGCACAGCTCTTGTTCCCACATTGAATAATGGCAGTCAACTACATACTCCAAAGGGTAGAAGCAGGCCTGGGTATCTTATGTCTGTACTAATGAATCACAAACACCTGTGACACCAATTGTCCCAAACATTACGGTGACTTGAAATGGGGGGAACATTTCTAGAAAATGTAATGTCTACATAGTATGACCGAAATGTATGCAAATTCTCTTAAATTAAAGTCTGCAACGTGCACTTTACCAAGTCTGAATGGTTTGATTTGTAATTTTAAACTGTGGAACAGATGGGTACATCAAGGAAAAAAAAGTCTCTTTTTCCCAAACATTATGGAGAGCACTGTATGTGAAAGATGTCATTGCCCACGTTAGGCAGTCTCCTATGAAAAAAAGAACCTGCTCTGCCATTATTTTATTTAGCTCCTCTGTGTTATGAGACCAATCCAACCTCTCATTGATGTGGACCCCCAAGTACTTGTAAGAATACACCACTTCTACATACACTTCCTGAAAAGTGATAGGACATAGAGGCTTTTTGGAATGGTGAAAGACAATAACCATTTCCTTGGTTTTGGTGATGCTAAGTTGCAGACATTCTTTTCTGTATCAACAAAGTTCGCCACCTAACTGCTGTACTGATTCCCCCCTTGTCTTATACTCATCGAAACACCCCAGAAGTACAGACTCATCTGAGCATTTCTGCAAGTGAAATTACTTATTAGATTTATAATCTGAGGTGCACAGAGTAGAGTAAAGGAGGCATGACTGTTTATTGTGGTTCTCCAGTGTTGTTCACTTCCACGTCAGAGCCACTAACAGTATCATAAATTAAAAACAAAGTGAGTATCAAACTAAATGTCCAGATGAACCAATATAATTTATTCTGTTAGACCTCCTCAATCCAAAACCACAGTAATTTTATACTACTGGTCAACATGACATTAACAGCAGTTGGAAGCTTTGTTAAGGACCTTCTATTCAATGTTTCCTTATGTATACTTCCCCTTAAGGCATACTTCCCCTTAAGGCATCTCTCTTTAATGGAAATCCCCAAATAATAAAGACATTACATAATGTTTATGTCACTGTATCAGATCATTTTCTTTAAACCAGCTACAATGAATCATACTATTATAGTCACTTTTACAACCAAATATGATTTCCCCTTAAATGTCAAGATGAGAAATAAAAAAAACTTGAAATACAAACAGGCAACACATTCTTCCATCCAGCCATTATCCAACCCGCTATATCCTAACACAGGGTCACGGGGTCTGCTGGAGCCAATCCCAGCCAACACAGGGTGCAAGGCAGGAACAAACTCCGGGCAGGGAGCCAGCCCATTGCAGAACATCTCTATATATAATCTTCATTTGGATCTTGATCTTTGTTTGTCCGCAAATGAATTAGAAGAAGAAGCACTAGATGGCAGTAGAGAGACAGCTAAAACATAGGCATTGCATTAAGGATCTCCTCCAGGCTTATACTACTGAAGACTGTAGTACGCCAGTCACACCTCAAAACACAGACATTCAAACTTAACAAATTGTTGTGCTTTAAATTAACTAAAGAGATCTTCATTTACATCTTGATCTTTCTTTGTCCGCGAATTCCACGCATGCAGAGACCACCTTCCAGTTTAGTACGTTGTTGTTACTCACGGATGTCAACAATGTGCCGGAATAACGAAAGGGGTGGTGGACAGTGTTATGCTGGTTAGCTCCTGTGGCTTGGTTAGAGAATGAGATTGCCGAAGATAAAAGGTACGTGCCTACGTAACATATGAATGAAAGAAAGATAGTGGGTAAAATGAATGACAACGTAACAGCACGTTCCGGAAATAATTATTGTTACGTTGTAGCCTCACAGGTGTACCGTGCCTTACTCACATGTCAGTGAAGTGATCCCTATTTATGCTATAAAGAGCCTGGATACCTATGTGTCCCCCTTTTATAACCATTGCTCCATGTATATTGCCTTACTCTTTGGATTGCCACAAAGCAACCTGCGAGATTGGAGAAAGGTTGAGAAGACATCGTGAGAGGAAACGATAGTGTCGTGAAAACGAGACGGACTATGAATGGACAGAAGCAGAAATGCTCCTACACCACCACATAATTACTATTCGGACAGTGATTCAGAGTAGGCCGGTCCTATCGAATCAATATCCAAGGGGTTTCTTTTGTAATTTTGTTTCCCTTATAAAAAATCATAATGCTGTGCGACGAAGGGCCCAGTTCACGACTGGCAGACGCGTTTAAACAGGGAGCCCTTCACAGACAACTTTAACATGCGCAATGTAGTTGGGTGCACATGGCTAGTTCTTTATAATTAATAATTTATGAAGTCTTAACAAGTGCAATAAAACCTGGAATTGTTTTCAAAAAATGTTACAATTAAAAAAGATGACACTATTTGAAAATTAAATAATAAAATATTCCAGTTTATTTGATATTTACAATTTATGGCATGCAGATGGTAATTTCTAAGTATTTTTAACCACAATACATGAAAAATAAATTAACAAAAAGACATCTGTATTGATGTGCAATTATAATTTGTACTGTGACATACAATTAATATTGCAAAACACCATTAACTACAGTAACTAACTAACATTTACTAAAGAACGGCTGCTGTGCTGCTAAAAAGAGAAGCAAGTTTCTCAGACATGGCTTAAGTGACAGAAAAGTGTAGAGAAATGTTCACACATTCAGTACAAACAGATAGGTCACGGTTTTTCCTATAAGACCAGCATGTTTCACTTTAGGGCATTCTTGGGTGTTGGCAGACAAAGTAAGTTCAGGTTATCCTAACCAGAAATTGAACCTCTGACCTCACCAAAAGAGAAATGGCTACCTATATTGTCAAGAACACCAAGTTTTTTGGCAGCACTTGTAGAACATTAATAAGTCTTTCTTTAAAGTTAATTGGTCTGTTCCATTATAAAGAAAAACACATCTATTTTAAGTTAGACACAGAAGGCAGATCATAAGAATGTATTCATTAAGTTGTACAATAATTAATTGCTCATGCACCATATCCTCTTTAATGCGGTTTTTCTTGGTTCCAGGAAGGACAGAACAATGTTGACAGTAATAAGTTTTGCTTCAATTGTGGCTTTCTCTATCATACTTCAAGCTTCTCCAGAACAAAGGTTCTTGGCCTTATCAATGTTTTTTTTTTTTTTTTTTTTGAGCAGTAGGGAGCAGGTGTTTATATTCCATTGGCATTCTGAACCAGATTGCTAGACTGGTTATGAATTTAAAAAAGTACAAAGAAAATGAAATAATACTATTGTTTTATATAATTACAAAGTTTTTTATTTATTTTGCAAGCATACTTTTCAATTTAAAATGGCTTCTAAGCTTCTAAGGTTTAATGAAAGAGACAAAAGATGGAGCAACTGATATTCAATCAAAAAAAAATCTTGAGAAAAAAAACATATGGCAACCTCTCATTTATTCTGGACAAATTGCAAACCCAAAAGCACAAATTACATCTAATTAAAGACTATGTTGATGCCCTATTCTCTTTTCCTGCGATTTAAACAATGTGCTTTTTGATTTCTAACTTTCATTTTTTGTTTATTAACATCAAAGGACTGTCATCACTTATCTTTACATTAATATATTTTATTTAACCTAGGGCAATAAGGATGAAAAAACCTTCCTTACATTCCTGCCCTTTTGCTACAAAATAGCTAAGCTTGGTTTGCACTGGTTATGCTTTAATGCTTTTCTACAGTTATAAACCTAGCTGTCCTCAAAATGGCATTCCCAGGAGTACTATAATTAATACAAATGACAAAGTAGATAAACACAATGAATATCTTAATATAATGCTGTCTATTCTTCTTAAGTATTAAATAAAATTTGACCAATAAGTTTATTTCTTCTTCAACTGGTAATCCACAACACGTAATTTTTTCTATTACAGCATAATTTAGCAGTTCACCGTTAATTTCATTGAAAAGAATGTTATAATAAAGATTTCACAGTGTATTTTTTCATGTCATCAACAGTTTACTTTACTTACATATGCTTTATTTATATAAACAGTACTTTAGCATTTTAATAATAGTCAGAAGCTGCAATTTTAAGTATGCACAGAGAAACTAGCAAATGTTTCATTATGCTTCAACTTGCTTAAAGAAAGAAGTGGTTATAAAAAGGCCAAGTCATGTTTTCATCAGTTAATAGTTACTGTAGCTTGGACAGCAGTTAAAGATAATGCCAGCATATCATCAGCCACTGGCAGCTGTTATCTTAAATCTACCAATATCAATAGTATTTCAAATACCACATTACCACTAAAGGTCTTTTTTCTCTGTACTCATAAACAAAGACCTATTTGGAACTAATACAGCCTATACAAACCTCAAAATCTCAATGTACTCTTTGACTACATGCTGTTAACTCAAAAGGTACCAGAACATCCAAGATAGTTCTGTCAGATTATTCAACAAATTCTTTACACAAGCTATCAGGGTTCATTCAAGCTCTTCAATTTACACTTGTATAATTGCATTAATATATGTCATTGCTTATGCCTAGTCCAATTGCACTTTACATAGTTTGTTTATAATTCCTTAATATGCACTGTCTTGTTTTGCACCATGTACTGTATAACTCCCGTGTGTGTGAGAAGATAGATAGATAGATAGATAGATAGATAGATAGACAGACACACATATAAAAAAGATATGACAATTACGTTCACAAACTCATCCTAGAAAAACTGCTACATATCTCATTGCTGAATATCACTACAGTCACCTTCGAAGTACTACCCTTGGGAAGCTATGCACCAACGGCAGTGCCTAGTCTACCCTTCAAAGCAATCTTGGAACTATTTTTCTGGAATGGCCATCAGAGCAGTCGTCGTATTACACTTCATGTCCTGAATGTCATCCTTTTAATATTTCCTTTATCTTCGAGCAAAGAAAAAAGTCATTGGGGGCCAGATTAGGGGCCTCATGTATAAAACGGTGCATATGCACAGAAATGTTGAGTAAGAACGTTTCCACGTTCAAATCTCGTAGTATAAAACCTAAACTTGGCGTAAAGCCACGCACATTTCCACGGTACCTCATATCCTGTCATACTCAAGTTCTCTGCTCGGTTTTGCAGACTGGTGGCACCCAGCATCAAAGCAGTGCTACTGTTCCTGTGTGGTTTATCTTTCTTTTTCAGATCCACGTACCTGACGCGGCTTTATAAATACACTGAAATTAACCGCATATTGTTTATTAGTTTCATGCATCTGATTGTAATTAACCAATAACAATATAATGGTCCACAGAATGGTCAAACTATTCCAAATACCATAACTGCTTTAACATTGGCGCTCTCACTGCACCTTCTTCTTCTTTCAGCTGCTCCCGTTAGGGGTTGCCACAGCAGATCATCTTTTCCATATTACTCTCACTGCACCACTCGGAGCAGGTGATTGGAAAGAGAATTATCGGTATACAGTAATCCCTCGCTATATCGCGCTTCAACTTTCGCGGCTTCACTCTATCGCGGATTTTATATGAAAGCATAACTAAATATATAACGCAGATTTTTCGCTGCTTCGCGGGTTCTGCGGACAATGTGTCTTTTTACTTCCTGTATATGCTTCCTCAGTTGGTTTGCCCAGTTGATTTCATACAAGGGACGCTATTGGCGGATGGCTGAGAAGCTAACCAATCAGAGCACGCAGTTAAGTTCTTCTGACTGAGAAGCTAACCAATCAGAGCACGCAGTTGAGCTCCTGCGTGCTGAATGCAGTGTTAACCAGGAAGTCTCGTCTCGCTCATTCAGTATCAGCGTGTTTCACTGTGTAAAGAGTTGTGCTCTTTAGTGTTTATCTTTGTGCATAGTCAAGCCCTTCATTATGGCTCCAAAACAATCTGCTACTGCTTCAGGGGCCGTGCCCAAGCGCAAGAAGAAGATGTTAATGATTGCCGAAAAGGTAAACGTTTTGGATTTGTTGAAGGCTACGATTCTTTTTATTTAAAAAGTAGGAAAGGAATATAAGATCTACGGCTGCAGTGTCCTTTTAACCAGAGTGCAAAACGAGTTGTAAGTGGATGTAATAAGGCAGTAGTCTGGATGGAATCTGCTTTAGGGATTTGGATTGAAGACTGCCAGAAGAAGAACAACGGCAGTGCTACACAATCGCCTGAAGTGGCTCCTTTACAAGGGCTGTAACGCTCTCCTTTGTTGTGCAGTAAAATTAAACTCATTGTTATCGGACAAGTCATCGTGTCATTGTTGGTGAGTAACCATAATTAATTTTCTTCTTACAGTGCTTAGTACATGTACATATGTTTAGTGTCACTGTACACACATTTACTGTATACTATTTTTCTTGCATTGTATGTATTTATTGCTGGTGACCTGTCTATCGTAATGGCTGTAACATATGTGATATCGGAGACACTCAATATCTTTAAAATAATATTTAGGTTTTACTGTATATAAACAGTGTGTTTATATACATAATTTCAATGAATCTTACCTAATATCTAAGAGAATACAAAGGGATTATGCTGTATAACTCTGCGGGGAATATTTTTAAACAGTGCGGGAGAGTTTATAAGGGCTTAAAATATATAAAAATAACCATACAAACATATGGTTTCTACTTCGCAGATTTTCACCTATCGCGGGGGGGTCTGGAACGCAACCTCCGCGATCGAGGAGGGATTACTGTACAGCATCAAGCACACGCTGCCTCAGCCATGCTTCTTATTTGAAATCCTCTCACATGGCAAACGCTTCAAACCTTTCCTGTATGGACCTCGCGGTTCAGAAAGAGTTTCATCTCAAGAGCTCTAAACGTACTCAATCAGTCCATCAACTGCTCCTTGTAGAACTGTTTGTACTTATAAGATACAATCACCTCATTGTAAACTTGCACTACAGTTATAATAGCCACTTTATAAAGCGCGTATTTACATATGATGACGATATCATTTTTAAGATGAAATGCAGCAAAATATGTTTATTATACAGATAAAAGTTTAACTTCATTTAAATATTCTACATTGTTAATAATTAAAGGACACGGTGTTGCTACGCTAGCAAGGATCTGGCGCACCGCTCATGGATTGTTCCTGCCCACCGATTCTTTCTCTGCCCAGGGCCACCACGAGCCTAGAGCCGCCCCGAGTACTGCTGCAATAAATTATTTCACCGAAGGTCGCGCACAATCACTGTGCCACCGTGTTCCCATGTTTAATAACATGCTTTAACTCCTATCATCATGAAAATGATATCACGTATACATCTCAGTATTTTAGTTATTCAGAGAGCTGTAATATCACGAATGTAATTGATTCTATGTCCTGTCGGAGGAAGAGAAAGCCGGTTTAAGAAGTACGTAGTGATTCACACACATAGAGCACATAGAAGAACACATACAAAACAAACCATTTAACGTGCTACTTTAATTACAATGTGATTTGAGAAACTGGTTAATTACATGATTTTAGGATGAAGTTTATGATGTTCTACTTTAATGACAAAATAAATTACGTGATTAAAGTGGAAATTTCGAGATTGAAGTTGACATTTCGTGCTTTTTCCCCACTGTGTGCCTTTTTTTTTTTCTCTGTACCCTAATAAGCTTTCATATGACACTCAGATGGTGGGCTACGACTTCCCTTTTCACGGCAACTTTGATATCTGACAACTTCTTTTTTATTTCGGGCACTGTGCGACTTTGTGAACTTGAGCTTTTGAGTTTCTCCAACACGCTATGTCAGTCGATCAGCTTCCTTTTGTTGTTTATACCACTGTTTAAACCAACAAATATTTTCCCTCTTGCTTTTCCCATTGTCTTTTCACAGAACACTGAGCTTAAGGGCTATTTATATTGATTTGCATATTCAAAGAGGCGTAATCCTGGGAAGAGTTGGGGTGGGACAGCAGGCACGTGCACAAGCGTTACTTTTCACGCTGACTGTGATTTATGTAGTGGAAGCTGGCGAACGCACAGATTTATGCATCTGTGCGTAAGCACATTTCAGCTTTTGTGCTTACGTCATGTTATAGTGCGAGTTCTATGAATGGCGTTATGCATGAGGCCCCAGGAGAATAGGAATGGTGCTCCAATACAGTTATTTGTTTACTGGCTAAAAACTCCCTCACAGACAGTGCCAGGTGAGCTGTGGCATTGTTGTGATGCAAGACCCATGAGTTGCTGATGAAAAGTTCAGGTCGTTTTTATTTAACTTTTTCATGCAGTCTTTTCAGTACTTCCATATAGCAAACTTGGTAACTGTCCAGTTGGTACAAGCTCATAATGAATAATCCCACTGACATCAAAAAAGGTTAATAACATCGCTTTGACTCTTGATTTGGACTGACGGAACTTTTCTGGTCATAAGGAACTGGCTGACTTCCATTGTGCACTTTGACACTTTGTTTCAGGGTCGTACACCCATGTTCCATCACCAGTGATAACACGGCCCAAAACATCATCTTGCCTCTCCAAAAGGTCTTGGAAGACTTCGGCTTTCATTTGCTTTTGTTCATCTGTGAACTCTTTCTGGACCATTTTTGCAAACACCTTTCTTATGCCAAGATTTTCAGTTAAGTTTATCCTAACTGTTTCTCTATTGATGTTTACTTGGTCTGCTATGCTTCTTACAGTCACCCGACGATTTAGATGCATATTTCAACTAATTTTCGCAATGTTTTTGTCAGTTCTATTCATTACTGGCCGCCCTGACCTCTCTTCATCAGTGATGCTTTTTCTCCCCTCAGAAAAATGTTTAATCTATTTGTACACTGCCATTTTCTTCATGGCATTAGCCCCATAAACTTGGAGTAACATGTCCCTGAATTAACTCCCACTCCTGGCAAGTTTAACAAGAAATTTAATGTCTGTTCATTGCTTTAATGCAATCTCATGACGGTACACAAGAACACACAACAACAATAATGAATGCTATTCAGCAAGCTACAACCACATGTCAACAAGAACACAGCTGTGAGACACTGATATACCAAGGTTATGAAACTTTACTGAGCTGTTTGTGCAGTGCAGCCAACGTAAGAGCACGATGGCAATTTTGCAAACTTAATTGTCAGACCTCGCATATCCACACACACACACACTTTTGGCAACTCTTCAGGGAACTCTCCAACTAGATAGTTGAGGTGGTACTGCTGAGTATCACCGGTACCAAACATAAAAAAGGAGACCTGTGCTTAGTGACTGGTTAGCGATGGATGCCAAGTAGCCAGGTTTCTGACAGCTGACTGGGGTCTGACAACCGATCTTGCGGCAGAGGACGAATGGGACCAGCTTGAGAATGTCGGTGCTCAGAAAGCCCCAAAATCGCCGACGGTAACATGCAAGACAAAAGGGGTGCAAACAGCGTGGAGTCTCTTATTGCCACAGGGAGACTCAGACTGTCACTACACTCCAGAGCACTCCGCCCCCCTGCGGGATTGGATGCCATAGTCAATAAGGCTCAGCTGAGGGAGGGGCAAAGTGAGGGATGGCCAGCATCTTTAACCAGCCTGGGATGCATCCTTAAAGGAAGGGCAAGGATATATAGATATAGATATAGAGATATATATACACACACACACACATACTATCTGCCCCCCACGGGTCCACCCACGTAGTAGTGAAACAGGACAAACTTTAAAAATCAATAAAAACATAAAAAAAAAATAATTCTGGCCAAGTGGAAGGTAGGTGCGCTCCAACATCAAACGCTGGCACTGTATACTTGTGTATGAATGTTGTCACAATAAACCATAAATAACTAAACAATTAATAATAACAATAAGAATTAAAATCACTTATTCATTGACGAAAGTATTATGTTTACAATCTTGGATTTACATTAATCTATAATGAAAAAGCAATATTATTAGATTATAACAGTCAAATAAACAAAAACATTGAATAATACTAGCTGTGCTATGTATGTGTTTGTGTTCTCTAACTTTATATATCATCTTTATAGTTTTTCCAACTAAAATATTGTTTTATTGTTATATTATAAAAGACCTTGCTCTAAACTAGTGTGGTACTGAGGTGTCACCTGTTGCATGGCTGCACTCGGGTCCTAATGTGGAATCCTGAGTTGGTTTGTCATGTGGTGGGTGTGGCAATGTACTGTATCAGCGCGTGCTCCTAACCTCTCTCTCTCTCTCTCTCAGTTTCTGTCTAGGCCATCAATCTCCTCTATACACTACTCTATAGTGACTGATGATTTTAAAGGTTTATCAAAGAGTTTACCATTGAGTTTAAAGGTTTATCATTGTCATATGTATAGAGTTAAGTATACAGTTAAATTCTTCCTTGGATGTCTAAACATGCAACATATTGCCACCATCTGGCACTATGAAGTGAGCATTAAGTACCACACCTTGAAACTTCTGCAATCCAAACACAAAAAATCCTTTAAGCAGAACATGCAGATGATCTAACAGGCACTAAATGACAGACTATAACCTATTTTTACTTTTCTGTGGTCTACGGCACTGCCAGAATGTTACAATGTAGATGTATCTTTACCATAGTGATAACCGGAGAGGTCCTGAATATGTCAGTGCAAGAGCACCAGAGATCCTAGAGATAGTGTTGCCCAGTGTGTTTTCTGGAACCAGTACAAATCAAAGAGGGATGCAATACAGGTGTTATGTTATGTATCAGGCAAGTAGTGAATCTCCAGCCCTGTAGGTGGCAATAAAAGATGCAGTAGATGCTGGAAATGTGTTGTCTCTTAAAAGCAGATTACATGAAAGCTGCATGGATGACCTGCTCCTTTAAGAGATTAGATCCTGGGCTGCAAAGTCATTGGGAGCAAACAGAGGGTTTTATAGCCTGGTGTGATTGGTGTTAGAAGCTGGAAAATGGAAGAAGAGAGATGGGCCATGGTCTTCAAAGAGAGAGAGGGAGAGAGACACACATTCTAGAACTGAGAAAGATGGACTTAGTGTTTCTAATTGTTTTGGATGGAGTGAGCGAGTCACTACCCTGAATACAGGGTCAACAGCCATAAAGGTAGACCAGAAGAGGTGGTTGTTTAGCCTATTAATGCATACTTTTTCTCCCCATTTTGTTACCCTTGAATATCTTTGTTAAAACAGATGCCACGTTTTGCATATAATTGGCATCTTTTAATTCTTTCTGGATTTTCAGGATTATAACATGCCACACATTTATACCAAAATAAATAGAAACTATTTAAATGTACAGGATCTTTATATGTTTTATGTGAACAATCCCCCCTACTTGGCCTGTAACTTTAATGTGGAGAAACAGCAAGCGTGACCCATATTGTCAGGATCAAAGAGTTCAGTTACCATTGATAAATTGTTCTAAGCGAAGAATCTATAAAGTTGATGGCTTAAAATAAACTACATGATCACATAAAAACAAAAAAAAGTCTACACAGGAAAAAGAATATTGCATTGTGACTAGGGATGCACGATAATAAATCGGATTTATTTCTGTATCGGCAGATAATGGGTTAAAATAATTTTATCGGCATCGGACCGATGACTAAATTGGACGATAATTCGAACCGATATTGATGACACATGCACTGTGTTCCGGATGTGCCAGACGTTTAGGCGACACTGGGCTACTGTACGAAAATGTCTGTGGTGTGGAAGTTTTTCAAAGTGAGTGAGAGCGACATAAAATATAGCATTTGCAACACTTGTTCGACTAATGTTTTGCGCGGAGGGACCAAAATGTGAAATTTCAATACCACCAACTTATTACACACTTAAAGACACACTATCCTGACAAATATACACAATTCCTCAGAGCAAAAAAGGAGAATCCTGCACCACCGTGCACAAAATCAAAAACTGCAGTTGCTCAATATGTTGATCAGTTACTTGAAAAATCTAAGAAATTTGATAAAGATAACCCTAAAGCTCAAACAATTACTGCAAAGGTGATGTAACTTATTGCTCTGGACCATCAGCCTTTTTCTGTTGTAGAAGATACGGGATTTCGAAGGCTACTTGAGCATCTCAAGCCCCGTTACCAGATAACCCAGTCGACATTATTTTTTTGACATAGCGCTTCCAGAGCTACATAAGACTGTGGAAAGTCATGTGCACAAACTCCTTGCTGAAGATGTCACAGCCATAAGCTTTCCCACTAATATATGGACATCTGATATGAGTGCTATTAGTATGCTTAGTTTAACTGCTCAGTGGATCGACTGCAAGTTTGAATTGCAGAAAGCAATCTTGCACACCCAAGAATGCTCTGGATTACACAAGGGTGCTGCACTCTCTGTGACATTTAAAAGAACGTTTGAAACATGGAAAATACCCAAAGAGGATGTTCAAATAGTATTACGAGACAACGCACACAACGTTCCAAAGGCTATGGAGGAATACGGGATCCCAAGTTTGCCATGTATGGCTCATACTTTACACCTTGCCGTGAATGACGCCATACTATCCCAGAGCTGCGTCTCGGATACAATAGCGATCTGCAGAAAAATAGTCGGTCACTTTAAGCATTCACAATTAGCCAATTCGCGTCTCAAAACTATACAAACTGAACTTGGTATGTAGCCGAAAATGCTTCAACAAGACGTTTCGACTAGATGGAACAGCACATTCAATATGCTGCAAAGCTTGATGGAGCAGAAAAGAGCCATTGGGGCTTATGCCTCCGATTTTGAGGTACCTGCAACTCTAACGCCTAATCAGTGGGGTTTGATCGAGAACATAATTACACTCCTTGTTCCATTTGAACAACTGACAAAAGAAATTTGCCAGTCTGAAGCCATGGCTTCTAACGTTATTCCCTCAGTTAATGCTTTAAAACGACTGTTGACTAAAAGCACTCATACTGACTTTGGAGTCAAAACCAGTAAAAGCACTCTCTTGGAGGCTGTAAACAATTGTTTCATTGAGATTTACACAGAACCCATGTACTGTGTCGCCACTACTGTAGACCCGAGATACAAAGACCATGATTTCGATGCAGATGTAAAAATCACAGGCACTCAAAATGTTGCAAACTCAGATGGAACTTGCATCGAACGAAATGCAAATGAGTGAATCACAGATATTTTGTCCACAACAGAAAAGGGCCAAGATAAATGACGAGGTGGCATGCAAGCATTTCGAAATGTACAACGAAATTCTTGAAGAGAACACATTGATGCAATGGGAAAACAGCCAGATGACAACAGAGGTGATTTAAAAAAAAAAAAAAAAAATCTCTGTGGAGATCTTTACAAACTAGGGCTGTTGGATCAAATATCACTATTTTAACATAATTTGAATATTATAAAAAATCTTGGAAGGCAAGAAAGAAAAACGTCAATCGAATGTAAAAGAGTGGTTGTTGGTTTTACCTTGCACTGACTTTGGCTTCATGTTACTTAAGACGTGCTGGACGCAATTGTGGGATTTTACAGATTTATTTTAGCACGTAACTTTTTAGGATCAGCCTATACGTGTTTCTGAATTGTTAACCCATACTGTTATTAGTCATTAGTTAAACAGTCGGCATCTGTGTTAAACATGCCCATTTTAAAGATCGCTAGTTTTCATCAAGCGACTGAGCCAACTATAGTCTATGCTTCTTTGATTCATATTTTTGTTCAGTGCGTGTTAACTAAATAGTTTCGTAAATAAACACTTAAACTCACTTTACATTTTATTGTTACTTTGAAAAATGCTGTCTGGTAAATGATTATAATACACAAATTGCTTAAAAGACCACCACAAAGTAACATTTAATACACTTGTTTCATTTGTAAAACAAAAAGGGTCACAATGCTGCAGTTTATTTACTGTTAAAAATAGACATAGGGATATAAGGTCCTCTGGCCTCTAGGAAAAAAAGAAAAAATGACTGCATTTACTGTTTGAGCAATCATTGACAATTTTGTTTGTTTTTCTATTGAACATTGTCGTTTGAAAGTGCCAATGCAGTACATGTCTTATTTCTCTTTGCGTTGCTTTTTGTGGGAGAGCCAATCACATTCTTAAAAGCCATTGTTTTCACCCGAGTTTCTTAAGCAATAATGAGCAACTTGTAAACAGATCATGATCTACAGTGAAACGCAAAAACATTAATAACTAGCAAAATACCTGCGCTTCGCAGCGGCAAAGTACTGCCTTAAAATTTTTATTAAGAAGAAAATTAAACCTTTTTAAAAAGAGGAAAAATATACCAATAATTATTTGTTAAGGATCTCTTTGTATACAACATTGTCAGTTCGGCCCTCCGGTTGTAATATGACCAAGCTGTGCGCTGAGCTTACTCTTGAGCATGCAACGTACAGTTGGCCATGTGAAAAGTAATCTTGTCTCAAATCTCAAAGCTTGGATTGCTGCTGTCATAATCGGTTTGTTTCATGGTTTGTTTCAATTACGATAGTATTTGCTGAACTTGTGTTGAAGTGACATTCGGCATCTGTCAAGCGTTGTAAGCATACAACTGGTTTCATCGATAACTTCACATCCAGCTTTTGAGAGTTTAAACATTCATAAACATCAAAGTGTCCACTACTGAAATCGTTACCTGTGAATCTAAAATGTTTAAGAGGCATTGGCGATCGTCGAAAGGTGTAAAATATTTGGCCATTTCAGTACACTTGAAAGCGACAACCGAACAATTAAGCGGCAGCCATCAACTCACATGCAGAAGCATAGGTAAAGGTCTTAAGCATTTCTCTCTTATAGTGCTCCTGTGTAGTATAATTATCTCCTGTACCGTCATCAGTCCACACCTTGAACCTGTCCCAGTCATTCAATACATAAGACACAATGTTCCTCTGGATATCAAGAGTGAGCCTGATATGGCCGTGCAATATGTAACAAAGAGAATGGAAAAGGCAGGTGCCAACTCCGGGCATGGAAACTACTCGGTAGTTCTTTGATTGATGGTGATCACCTCGATAGACATGTTAATGGGGGTACGGTTGGAACGATAAAGGAAATGGGTACCTGAACAATGCAAAGTAAGTCTAAAATACCTACACAATAACTATAATAGTAATAAACGAACAATAAAACAGCGGAGAAGCTGTGGATTAAATAAAAGGGCTGTAGTTATCAGCAGGGAGACGTGAATCCCGTGGCGAAGCAAGGAAGGGAATGCAGAGACCGGAGCGACGGACGGTCTTATATAGGCAGGCAGCCAACAACGTGGAAGGTGTTGGGATGGGGGACCCAACGCCGCCTCACACGGTGACCGAGCTGCAGGCTATGGACGTATATATGTACATAAGTAGGATTCAGTTAGCGTTGGGAACCCGCGTAACAAATTTCTTGAAGATGGGCCCATAAGTAACAAAGACCGTTGGAAAGTTCAATATGGCGGCCGACAGTGGCATCATACCACCGAAATAAGTACGTACATTGGTTTCGGTTAGCACAGGGAAGCCGCCTACCAATTTTCGTGAAGATGGGGCCATAAATAAGAAAATTCAACATGGCGGATGTTGTCGACCGTTATGATCGTTAAGCATAGAATTTCGAAATGAAACCTGCTTAACTTTTGTAAGTAAGCTGTAAGGAATGAGCCTGCCAAATTTCAGCCTTCTACCTACACAGGAAGTTGGAGAATTAGTGACGTTGGAAAGTTCAATATGGCGGCCGACAGTGGCGTCATACCACCAAAATAAGTACGTACATCGGTTTCGGTTAGCGCAGGGAAGCCGCCTATCAAATTTCATGAAGATGGGGCCATAAACAAGAAAGTTCAATATGGCGGACGTTGTCGACCGTTATGACCGTTACATTTAGAATTTCGAAATGAAACCTGCTTAACTTCTGTAAGTAAGCTGTAAGGAATGAGCCTGCCAAATTTCAGCCTTCTACCTACATGGGAAGTTGGAGAATTAGTGATGAGTCAGTCAGTCAGTGAGGGCTTTGCCTTTTATTAGTATAGACTAGCAAAATACCCGCGCTTCGCAGCGGCGAAGTACTGCCTTAAAATTTTTATTAAGAAGAAAATTTAACCTTTTTAAACTGAGGGAAAATATGCCAATAATTATTTGTTAAGGATCTCTTTGTATACCATGTTGTCAGTTCGTCCCTCCGGTTGTAATATGACCAAGCTGTGCGCTGAGCTTACTCTTGAGCATGTAACTTACAATTGGCCATGTGAACAGTAATCTTGTCTCAAATCTCACAGCTTGGATTGCTGCTGTCATAATTGGTTTGAGTTTCATGGTTTGTTTCAATTACGACAGTATTTGCAGGATTTCTTGTGTTGAAGTGACATTCAGCATCTGTCAAGCGTTGTAAGCACACAACCGGTTTCATCGATAAAATGACATCCAGCTTTTGAGAGTTTAAACATTCATAAACATCAAAGTGTCCACAACTGAAATCGTCACCTGTGAATCTAAGATGTTTAAGAGGCATTGGCGGTTGTCGAAAGGTGTAAAATATTTGGCCATTTCGGCACACTTGAAAGCGACAACCGAACAATTCAGCGGCAGCCATCAACTCACATGCAGAACCATAGGTGAAGGGCTTAAGCATTTCACTCTTCTAGTGCTCCTGTGTAGTATAATTATCTCCTGTAACGTCATCAGTCCACACCTTGAACCTGTCCCAGTCATTCAATACATAAGACACAATGTTCCTACGGATATCAAGAGTGAGCCTGATATGGCCGTGCAATATGTAACAAAGAGAATGGAAAAGGCAGGTGCCATCTCCGGGCATGGAAACCACTCAGTAAGTGACAGTTCTTTGATCGATAGTGATCACCTCGATAGACATGGTAATGGGGGTTGGAATGATAAAAGAAATGGGTACCTGAGCAATGTAAAGTAAGTCTAAAATACCTATACAATAACTATAATTGTAATAAACAAACAATAAAACAGCGGAGAAGCCGTGGATTAAACAAAAAGGCTGTAGTTATCAGTAGGGAGACGTGAATCCCGTGGCGAAGCAAGGAAGGGAATGTAGAGACCGGAGCGACGGACGGTCTTATATAGGCAGGCAGCCACCAACGTGGGAGGCGTTGGGATGGGGGACCCAACGCCACCTCACATGGTGACCGAGCTGCAGGCTATGGACGTATATATGTACGCAAGTAGGATTCAGTTAGCGATGGGAACCCGTGTACCAAATTTCTTGAAGATGGGCCCATAATTAACAAAGACTGTTGAAAAGTTCAATATGACGGCCGACAGTGGCATCATACCACCGAAATAAGTACGTACATTGGTTTCGGTTAGTGCAGGGAAGCCACCTATAAAATTTCGAGAAGATCGGGCCATAAATAAGAAAGTTCAACATTGCGGACATTGTTGACCGTTATGACCATTACGCGTAGAATTTCCAAATGAAACCTGCTTAACTTTTGTAAGTAAGCTGTAAGGAATGACCCTGCCAAATTTCAGCCTTCTACCTACACGGGAAGTTGGAGAATTAGTGACGTTGGAAAGTTCAATATGGCGGCTGACAGTGGCGTCATACCACCGAAATAAGTACGTACATCGGTTTTGGTTAGCGCAGGGAAGCAACCTACCAAATTTCATGAAGACAGGGTCAGCCTTCTACCTACACAGGAAGTTGGAAAATTGGTGAAGTTGGAAAGTTCAATGTGGCGGCCGACAGTGGCGTCATACCATCGAAATAAGTAAGTATATCGGTTTCGGTTAGCGCAGGGAAGCCGCCTACCAAATTTCGTGAAGATGGGGCCATAAATAAGAAAGTTCAAAATGGCGGACGTTGTCGACCGTTATCGACCGTTATGTGTAGAATTTCAAAATGAAACCTGCTTAACTTTTGTAAGTAAGCTGTAAGGAATAAGCCTGCCAAATTTCAGCCTTCTACCTACACGGGAAGTTGGAGAATTAGTGATGAGTCAGTCAGTGAGTGAGTGAGTGAGTGAGTCAGTGAGTCAGTCAGTCAGTCAGTGAGGGCTTTGCCTTTTATTAGTATAGATAAAATGTTTCAAACAACAGCAAATACAATACAGACATGCATTCACTTCAAATGCCATATACTTATATTTACTGTAAGGATTCTGATCTTAATCTGACAGCCCTGGTAAAAGCCAAAATGCAGATCTATCTTTTAGATATGAAAGATGACACAGAATATAATGTTGTATATGTATGCATGCTAATCGGCAGATGCAGAGATTTCTTTCTGAAGCATCAATCCCGAGGAATGAAAGTCCACTGAAATACTGGAATAATAACTGGAGTCGGTTTCCTACCATTGCCAAAGTAGCACGCAAGTTCCTGTTAGCCCCATGTACTAGCGTGGACAGTTAGAGATTATTCAGTTTGGCTTCTAATGTGATTAACAAAAAGAGAAACAGAATTTCCTGCGACGAGGCAGAGATACTGTTGTTTGTTAGGAAAAACTTCCTCATCATGCTTAAAAAATAGAAAAGAATGATAAGCCTCCAGAAAAAAAGTTATTCATTTCTTTACCGTTGTACGCTTTTCTGTTTTTTAAAATTACAGATTGGTTAGATTTATTCCATCAAAAAGAAAGCAAAAAAGTATTATGAAGTATTTAACACTGCAGACTGTAAAACAAAGGATCAGAGAGCCAAAATGGTATTGCTTATTTCATTGTCATTGTACATTTTACCATTTTTTTCAGTTTTCATTTTTTCGATTATTGTTTAATTTGTTGTATTTGTTCCATCAAAAAGAAAGAGAAAAGTGTTATTTAAAGCAACAACCTGCAAAACTGTTTCCCATATAACCAACAGATAGCCAGCCAAATGTGGCAGATATCATTTGTTTTTAAAGACTGAATGTGGTGTGCAAAATTGTTATACAAATAAATGTTCACTTTGTCTGTAATTCTTATATATATTACTTGCTCAAGTCTCATTTATCTCTGTATCTTATAAATATGTATATAAGCATCGGTATCAGCATCGGCAGATAAGTACATAGACGTTATCGGATATCAGTATCGGCCCAAAATTCCCATATTGGTGCATCCCTAATTGTGACCAATCTTGCAGCCATGCCTTGAGGTAATTTTTACCAGCATATTCCTAGTAGCTGACTGAACCAAATTAATCCAGTTGTACACAGGCCAAAATACCAGCAAGGAACCATAGGTACAGGGTGGTGCTAGTGGAGTAGTAGGTATATATAAGAAAGAAATATGGAAACTGGCTCTTGAAATGTTATTTGACTGGCAAAGAATTAATCATAACTTGCGGGGTGGGTTACACGTCTTATCTCAGTATATCACAATATACTGGATCTGAGACGTTTTGGGTAATTCACAAAATATACACTTAATAGTTAATCTATAAATCTACACGTATTTCAAGAATGCATCTTTGTTAGCATCTAAAATCACAAATCACATTTTGTAATTCTGATGTATTCATGTTTTTTTCCCTGGAGGAGAAATGAGACTGGGGCTAAAAGTGCTCCAAGACAACACCTCCTGTAATCGATGGGGAGTGCTTAGGTTTCATTATGGCATCTAATTTTGCCATTGTCCGTTTTTCTGCAACAACTATTAGTGTGTCCTGGGTTTGCCCTGAGATGAAGCTGGCTTTCCTGATATGTTTGTTCAGGTATTGTGTGTCTTTTGACTTCAAGTTGTTCCTCAGGGGACCACAATTCTACAAGTCTGGCTACTATAGACTGTTATAACATTTCCAGCTGCTTGCTGCATACATTAAAAGATCTGATTCTTCTCAGGATGTACAGTCTGCTCTGACCCTTCTTATAGAGCGCCACTGTGTTGTCAGACCAGTCCAGTTTGTTGTATACAGTATGTAAATTTCCATGTACTTATACAGTAGCTCTCTGCCACTTTCACATCCTCCATTGAATGTTGAATGGCCCGAGTTCCAGGAAATTCTCCCTGCACAGGGGGAAATTCAACAAACACCTCCTGTACTCTGACTTGTTTCCATTATTAATGCAGCCTATAATGAAGCCGTATTAGCATTATACTGGAGCTCAGGATCAGGTTGGTTTGGTTGATATACCTAAGCTAGGCAGTGTTAATGTGGGAGTAATTGAGATGGATAGGCATCTTATTTTGGTTTAGTTCCAGTGTTGTACCTTAATTACACTGGTATTGGTTCCAGTTTTATGGTATTATGAACTGAAATAAATGGGTAAGGGAAATTTTTTAGATAAATTTCTTAAAAATTGATTTCCATCTTCATTTTCATTGCCTGAAGAAGGGGCCTGAGTTGCCAATGTGCTATATAAATAAATGTTGTTGTTGTTGTTGAAAGCTTGCATATTGTAATCTTTTTAGTTAGCCAATAAAAGGTTTCATTTTGCTTGACTATTCTCTAGTTATATAAAGAAACAGTAAACGATAAATTAATAAAATGTATGTGACACTGACAAAGCTCAGAGGTCCACATGTCTGGCTGAGCGAGAGAAAACAAAAATGTACAAATTAAGTCAGACTCGCTGTCAGCCATTAATTAATCGTAGAAACAGTGTGTACCCCAATGCTGATAGTTTCAGCCAATAAACCACTGATCTGTGTGGCTGACTGTTCTATCAGAACAAGTTTATAAAAAGAGGACCTCCAGACAGAGCAGGTAACAAGGTCATGTTTCTTCCATTGAAAGGTGTAAGAACTTTGGCTGCTATTGTAACTATTGAAATAATATGCTGTAGATGAGAGTAAGGGAAAACTGAATGAATGAAAAAAATTAAATCAGATTAGTTCTCCAGTACCATGGGCAATGCAACTATGAAACACTTGCTCTCAGACTACTTTTGACCTGTTGTATCTAAGATGTTACATTTTACATAGTCTATAAAGCAAGATTCACAGTGCTATAGAGTGGCACATATTGGACAAGCATGCAATCGTGCATTTACAATGTAACTGTACTTTGTGCAAGTAATAAAAATCTGTGCTTATATAAAGAATTATTTAATATTTAATAAAAGATAAAGCTATTTTGCTTGTTTTGTAGCACTGCACCGAAAATGTTAAAGGTATAGGGAGAGTTCAAGCTTTCAAGCATATCAATATATTGGAACACCTCAACAGTTATAACATTAAATTATTAATGCTTAATTGGTACTTTATAATTAGGTTCTTTAAAGGTTCTACTGATATTTGTTTCTACAGTCAAAAGAATGTAAACTATAATTTTTTCCCACTGCTTTAATGAGATCTTAATACAACTTTTAATCTGTTATTTGGGGAGCATGAAGCACAGCATGCAGCTGTCTAATAAAGTTGTGAAATCTATTTAACAAATGGTTAAACAATGATACACTGATAAGTTTTTTTTTTAATGGTTCTTAATGAAATGCTGTAAAGCAAAGAAAGTGTTGCATCGCCTATCATACATTAGTACTCATTAACAAAAGAATTATCTAAATAAATACTGTATTTCCTATTTAATTTTACTAATAAAATGACAAAAAAATAAAATTGACTAAAGTTTTGTGAACACCTTAACATTTCTCAGGTTACAGTGAATTAGATATTCATAAAACGTATAAAAAGTTAACAGGAGAGGGCACTCTCATAGTGTCACTTCAAACAATGCCTCAGATGCATTACCAAGACACAGACACCAGACCTCAGCTCCCTTTAGTATCTCCTGGCATTTCAACAGCCCTGAGGCCTCAGTAGCTCATAAACGGTCTGACCACTAAGGAAGCTTGTGGGTTTCCTGTCTGAAAAGGCAAGCATTGCTCCAAATGGGTAGTGTGTGCTGCCACTTAATGAGTAATGATTGGTGTCCTTCAAGTTTAAATGTCATTATGGCACAAATTTTCCTGAGCTTGAAAAATGTGCTGCTCCCTATCAGCCCGGAGATATTTTAGCCTATTTTTAAAAGTATCTGGTAATCCCATGTAGATTGCTTCCATGGTTCTTTTTACACCCCCACCACAATTGTCAGTTTTCTTCCTACTAGTTAACACTGGACCTTGTCTCTGTATTGTGCTGAATTTTATTAACTATGTTGGCCCAATACTATACTATACTATATCTGAGCTCCACAATGGTAATACTGAAAAAATAATATCTAAATTAATTTTAAGGTGATTTACAATTATCAGCATTAACCTGTATTACTGATACTCAAGCAGAGCTTAATTCCCTACTTACTCAGAAGGGCAACTCAGTAGAATAGTTACAAGAAAATTAATTTGAATCATAGCTTTTTCACTGTATACATGTAGTTTGCTTGTTTTGATCTTGACCAAATGGATATTTTCCATTTATGAGTGAGTGTGATTGTGTGAGGGAGTCTACACTGTAATCGACTGATGCACTGCACAGGGTTGTCTCCTGCCCTGTGACTGATAGGGTGTGGCATTACACTTCCCTGAAATCTAAGAAACACTTTACTGGAGTTGTAAGGTGAAGTGTTCTGAAATATTATATTATAAATATACATATATATACATAAATTATATATATATATATTGTCACACATGTGCGATTAGGAGGCAGTCAAAGAGCCTAAAGGTGAGTGAAACATCGCGAGATAGAGGGTTGTCACGTGGTACTTACCTGAATCTCTTTTGCTCAACAGAAAACTTGAAGAAAAATAATTCCTCCACATCCGGATTCCAAAATGGCCGCGACGACGTCACTTCCGGCCCACCATGATGACGTCACATCCGGCTCCATCAATTCACCTCACTTCCGTCCCATCATGATGACATTGTTTCCGGTTCCTGTTTACAACGTCACTTCTTGCCAACCATTTCCTGTCCCATAATCCTTTCATGTATAAAGTCACCATTTTGATTCAAGTAAACTGTTCATTGTTTGGTCTTTGATAAACTCTGAATCATTTTTTCTTTAATTGTCTGGAAGACAATATATGGGGACGGTCCCCAAAACTTTGTTTTGTTTTGTGCAGTATTCTTTTAAAAGGAATAATCATCACAATTGGCGTAGTCGGCAGGATTGTTCTTCGTCTATTTAAAGATGTCGGAGGAACAGGATCTGAACACAGTTCTGAACACCATCATGGCCGATCTACAAACTTTAAAAATACAGATGGGTGAGACAAGGACCCAAGTAGCAGAAGCCAACGCTCGGGCTGCTGCTGCTGCTACAGGTGTACGGACGGAGGTCGCTCGGCCACCACCACCTATTGCTATCGCCACATTAACAGAATCGGACGACATCGAGACATACTTTTTGATCTTTGAGCGTACCGCTAAGCGGAACGCATGGCCGAGGTCGGAATGGGCGTACATACTGGCTCCCTACCTGAAGGGAACGGCGCAGAGAGCCTATTATGATCTAACTGAGGAGCAGGCAGCTGATTATGACGCTCTAAAAAAGGAGGTCTTCAAACGCTACGGCGTATCTCCGGAACAGCAGGCAAGAGAATGGAGGGAGTGGCAGTTTGATCCCGAGAGACCGATAAGAACCCAGGGCTTTGAAGCCTGGGGAAAAGTATGTCGCTGGCTACGGCCCGACATTAATAATTCACATAAGATGGCCGAGCTACTAGCGTGTGAAACTTTTGTGCATGCCCTCCCTGACCATATCGCCCAGCAAGTACGGAAACATAATTTTGAGGACATGGACTCCTTAATCCAGATCACTGAGCGTCACTGGGCGGCTTGCAAATCAGGGAAATCAGAACGGTTCTCTCGCCGAACCCAACAGGCACGTGGGGCAACTCCTGAGCCCACCCGACAAGCTCCCGAGCCTGCCGTCCGTAAACGGGACAGAGGTGCTAGTCTTCCCCGCTGTTTCAAGTGTGGGGAGATTGGACATCTGTCCCCCAACTGTACCATCGAACCCATGGATTGCTCATTAGTTAAGGGAGAAAGGTATTGTGCCACTGTGACTAATCCTTTATCTCTTCCATATACAGGTGCAGTTATTATAAATGGCAGGAAGGTAAGAGCAATGTTTGATTCCGGGAGTAACATTTCCATTGTTGCCACCCGTTTCGTTTTACCGCAACAGTGGACTAGGATAAAAACTAGTCTAAGATGTATTCATGGGGACATCCGGTATTATAAAACGGCCAGATGTGTGGTATCAGTAAATCATCACCTAACGAGCATGACCATGGCTGTATTACCGGATCCTCCTTTTCCAGTTATATTGTGTAGAGACTGGAATCAAATTACCAGCGGTAATAACGTAACTGTACCTAAGAAACATTTAGGCTTAGTAATGGAGAATACTGCTCCGACTGCCTCCACGCCATGTCCCACAGTAGCACGGACCCATACGGGTACCCAATGTGAAGAAATTGATGTCCCATCGACCTCTGCGGGAACTAGTGCAGTTAACGCAGAAGACGTGGAGACAGAAACCACACCCCTTAAGGTCGCGCAAGACCCTATACAAGATTTAACTGCCCAATTTCTATTAACACCATCGTCTTTTAAAAGGGAACAATGGAACGATGATTCCTTAAAAAATATTAGGAATGCAGTAGTATCCACCGAGGGTTATACAACCCTGGATCCCATGCCACCGATGCCGTTCTTTGTGCTTAAAAACGAATTATTATATAGAGTGGCAGAACACGAGGGAGAAGTGCGAACGTTGTTGTTAATTCCACGCACTTTTCGGCGAAAGGTGTGTGAATTAGCACACGCTCACCTTCTAGGAGCCCACTTAGGCTCCGACAAAACGTTAGAGAGAATAAAGCTCCGATTCTATTGGCCGGGAATTAACGAGGAGGTCCGGCGATTTTGCGCTTCTTGTCCTGAGTGTCAACTTCGCCAGATTCCTAGACGGACGCGAGCTCCTCTCGTTCCCCTTCCCCTTATTGATATCCCTTTTGAACGAGTCGGTATCGATCTCGTAGGACCATTGGAACCCTCGTTAAAAGGATTTAAATATATTTTGGTGCTAGTTGATTATGCCACGCGCTTTCCGGAAGCTGTCCCATTGCGCTCAGCTAATACAAAAAACATCGCACGGGAATTAGTAGGGATATTCGCTCGTGTGGGGATTCCCAAAGAGGTTTTAACGGACCAAGGGACTCCTTTCACTTCGGAGACGTTCAGGGAAGTAGCCAAATTACTCCGAATAAAACATCTGAAAACGTCTGTCTATCATCCCCAAACTGACGGGTTAGTGGAGCGTTTCAATCAGACTTTGAAACAGATGTTACGCAAGGTAGTTAACGAAGATGGAAGAAACTGGGATCAGTTGCTTCCTCTCGTTTTGTTTGCTTATCGGGAAGTCCCTCAGACCTCTACTGGTTTCTCTCCCTTTGAATTATTGTATGGAAGACAACCCAGAGGGCTTTTGGATATGTTAAAAGAAGGATGGGAAGAGGAGGTCCTCCCAACTTCAAATATTCTTGAATATATCGCGCAATTACGCGATAGACTAGAGAAAATCAGACCGATTCTAAAAGAAAATTTGGAAAAGGCACAAGCAGCGCAGTCCCGTTATTATAACCGAAACACCACCATTCGGGAATTTGTCCCGGGTGATCGTGTGATGGTACTCGTCCCAACTTCTCATTCAAAGTTGTTAGCACATTGGCAAGGCCCTTATGAAATTAAAGAAAGAAAAGGTCTCGTTGATTATTTGGTTAAACAACCTAATCGGCGACCTACTGAACGAGTATATCATATTAATTTGCTGAAACCATGGAAGGACAGGGAACATGATCCCTCGTCCAATCAGCCTCGTTCTCTTTTTATGTCATGTGCCCGTCTTAATTTTGGTCCCGATTTGACACCCAAACAACGACAAGATCTCGAGAAGGCTATCTTGTCCGTCCCTAAAGTTGTGGACGAGATACCAGGACGTACTGCGTTGATTGTTCATGATATTATTACTAACCCTGGAGTGATTGTCAGAGAGAGACCTTATAGGCTCCCGGAGGCAAAGAAAGCGGAAGTAGAATTGGAAATTAGACGAATGCTAGAATTAGGGGTTATTGAGGAAAGTCATAGCCCTTGGTCTAGTCCAATTGTCTTAGTTTCTAAACCAGATGGGTCGTGGAGGTTTTGTAATGACTTTCGACGACTTAATCAGGTCTCTAAATTTGATGCGTACCCTATGCCGCGGGTGGATGATTTACTTGATCGGCTGGGGAGCGCTCAATTCCTAACTACTCTTGACATGACGAAAGGGTATTGGCAAATTCCCTTAGCGGACTCCGCCAAAGAAAAAACCGCTTTTAGTACACCCAGTGGACATTGGCAATACAAGGTCCTTCCTTTTGGCTTGCACGGGGCACCAGCTACCTTCCAACGTCTGGTAGACACACTGCTAAGGCCCCACAATTCATATAGTGCTGCCTACTTAGATGATGTGGTCATTTATTCCAGCACGTGGAAGGATCATGTATGGCAGGTTAAAACAATACTCTCCACGCTAGCGTCTGCTGGTCTTCGAATTAATCCGAAGAAATGTTTTTTTGGATTAAGAGAAGCCAAATATTTGGGCTACCTAGTAGGAGGGGGTGTTGTTAAACCACAATGTTCCAAAATTGATGCCATTCTAAATTGGCCCCGTCCGATGAATAAGCGGCAGGTACAAGCATTTTTGGGATTAGCAGGTTACTATCGTCGTTTTGTACCGCATTTCTCAGAAATTGCTGCGCCCTTATCTAATTTAACAAGGAAACGAGCACCTTTAAAAGTGGTATGGGACATTTCGGTTGAGAAAGCATTCAGTGACTTAAAATTGGCCCTTACTTCAGCACCTGTTTTAAGATCTCCTGATTTTTCTGTTCCTTTCATCCTCCAGACCGACGCATCGGCCACAGGATTGGGTGCCGTGCTGAGCCAATGCGTTGATGGTGCTGAACACCCTGTTATGTACCTGAGCCGGAAACTGCTGGACCGGGAGACCAAGTATGCTGCGGTGGAGCGAGAAGCCTTGGCGATTAAGTGGGCTGTCACGTCTTTGAGGTACTACCTACTGGGGCGTGAGTTTACTCTGGTGACGGATCATGCTGCTTTACAGTGGATGTCCCTTCATCGGGAGTCTAACCCTCGCATCACTAGGTGGTTTTTACATCTTCAGCCTTATCGTTTCAGTGTCATTTATCGTAAAGGTTCCTTACAGGCCAACGCAGATGCTCTCTCTCGTGTCCACGACCTCTCGGTGCAGGTCGCCCGACCCGAGGGGTCTGGGCTGAGGGGGGGGTCATGTCACACATGTGCGATTAGGAGGCAGTCAAAGAGCCTAAAGGTGAG
>JANRMT010062834.1:3588444-3627221 GCA_026402145.1 Polypterus bichir lapradei
CTAGGAAGGGTTCTGGTCGTCCCAAACGTCTTCCATTTAAGGATCATGGAGGCCACTGTGCTCTTGGGAACCTTAAGTGCAGCAGAAATTTTTTTGTAACCTTGGCCAGATCTGTGCCTTGCCACAATTCTGTCAATGAGCTCTTCAGGCAGTTCCTTTGACCTCATGATTCTCATTTGCTCTGACATGCATTGTGAGCTGTAAGGCCTTATATACAGGTAGACAGGTGTGTGGCTTTCCTAATCAAGTCCAATCAGTAAAATCAAACACAGCTGGACTCAAATGAAGGTGATCTCAAGGATGAACATGTAAACTCCACACAAATATAAATATATGAGTGTCAAAGCAAAGGGTCTGAATACTTAGGACCATGTGATATTTCAGTTTTTCTTTTTTAATAAATCTGCAACAATTTTAAAAATTCTTTTTTTTGTCTGTCAATATGGGGTGCTGTGTGTACATTAATGAGGAAAAAAATTAATTTAAATGATTTTAGCAAATGGCTGCAATATAACAAAGAGTGAAAAATTGAAGGGGGTCTGAATACTTTCCATACCCACTGTACATATTGAAGCCTAAATTATTTGACAATAATCATATACTATTTAACAGGCGCCTTTAGAGTTTCCCAAACTCCAGCACAAAAGATATTGAGGGCTAGTTTCAAGATAGAAGTCAAATAGTGAACAGATATTTAATACATTTATTATGACCTTCACCGTGATCTGCAAATAAAAGTGGATTAAAGGACATGTTTGGTATTTTTTAAGTTTAAGTTATTTTTACATAATAACAACATACATACATTCATTTAGTCCTGGAAACTTGTGTTTTTGACATAAGCATTATTTGTAAATTTAAAATAAAAAACATTTCTCATGCAGCTGCCTTCCAAGACAGTCTATGGGGCACCAGAAGAAATAAGAAAGGAAAACCGTAAAACTTACCAAATATACCACTTGGAAAGGTAAAAAGTTTTAGATTTTAGAAAAAAATTATCTTGTGCATTACTTGGGTTTGTTCATGACAACCAAACAAACTTGGAAGTAATTAATCTTTATCACAGATTCTTGGCACTATCTTTCTTTGCTTTTCTGTTCATGAAAGCTGGCGTGGGTTGAGTTTCATGTAAACAACAGTCAGTATAACAGATGCCATAATGCAAATTGGAAGCCCAGTAAAGTAAAGCATGTGTCTGTAGCTGTTTAGCTTTGTTTTTCAGCAAAAATGGTTCAAAAACATGTATACCTTAGACATGAAATTAGATGAAAAAAATGAATTGTAATGTATGTTCTTGTTGAACTCAATTTAAAGTAAAAGTTGTAATCTACTGAACTAATTTCTTAAACTAAAAAGATTTAACTCCTTTAGTCTTTCCTTATAAATCATACGTTGCAGTCCTGGAATCAGCCTAGTCGCTCTTCTCTGGACATTGTTTAGTTTTTCTATGTATTTTTTAAAGCCCAAAAATAAAACTGCATGCAGTACTCCAGGTGCAGCCTCAGTGTGTTATAACACTTACGCATAACCTCCCGTGACTTGTACTTTACAGATGCGATATAACCTAACATTCTATTAGCCTTCTTATTGGCTTCTCAACACTATTTGGAAGTTACCAGTAACAAGTTCACTATGACCTCTATCTAGGTCACAGGTGTCGAACTCCGGGCCTGGAAGGCCGCAGTGGCTGCAGGTTTTCATTCTAACCCTTTCCCTAATCAGTGACCAGTTTTTACTGCTAATTAGCTTGTTTTCCCTTCCTTTTAATAGCCCTGTTTTTAAGGATTCAGTGCTCTGAATTGATTAGTTTCTTCATTAAATGGCTGCCAAACAGAAATGAGATGTGAAATGAGCCAAAAGATGACCAACTAAACTGGGGCTTCAAACTCCTGCCAATTTTACTCCAACCAGTTCTTTAATGAGAAGCCAATTCTTGCTGTTAATTAAACCAATTACTTAATTCCACGGCTTGTTGCTGCTCTCATTCTGCCACAACAGACATTTCCAAAACTGTTGATTTTCTTTTTTTTCCTAAGAACACCGTCAAAATGTTTTGGTGACCTGAGAGATCAACCTTACTGAGGCCCTCACCTTTCTTTATGTTCAGATAATGTGGTTAGCTGGTGATGTGGCAGCTTGTTTTGCATCGCATTATTGCTTGGCTCTTCATTAAGGAAAAAGAAAGAACTTAGGGGTATGAGTCAAGTTAACTAAAACAAAGGCAAAAGAAGTTAATTAGCAGCAAAATTGGTCACTAATGAAGAAGGTGGTTAGAATGAAAATATGCAGCCACTGCGGCCCTCCAGGACTGGAGTTTGACACTACTGATCTAGGTTCTTCTCATATGTTTTATACCTCCCATTGTTTATTCAAATCTAACATTTTTTTCTTCCTGTATGTAATACATTGCATGCACTTACATTACATCTGTCACAAATCTGTCCAAGCCTGTATGCTGTCCAAGTCCCTCTGTAATAATTCAAGGGATTGTTGATTATTTGCTAAACTGTCTAGCTTGATGTCATCTGCCAATTTAACTAACTTATTTAGGGCCCTATGATTTCCACTGATACAGGGAATACAGATGGAATCACAGAATTAACACATACAAACAGATTTTAGATTTAAAAACAGAAATTTCCGAAAGTTCGAAACTTAAGGGGCAACTGTTACAAAACTTCCCCATATATTTAAACGTTTTGAGTAATCTGTAGTTCTATCACCCAGATACTATTGTCTAGTTTGTTGTTTTTCAGCAAACGCAATTCTTTATAGAAATTCATTCATGCCTCTATCCATTTGTGTGCATGTTTCTTTATGTTTTCTCGATAAAGGCATGCAAGTTAACTAGCTGCAGAAGACAGACAGAAATGTCGAAGCAAGCAGTTTCAGATTACCCTAACTAAGAAACATAAGCTTAACTTTTATGAATATGGAAAACAACTTTTTTGCCAGCATACCATAAACTGGACATGAAAAGATACTTGCAATGGCCACATCAAATCTAAAACCCATCTCAAGAACAAGGAGAAATTAAGAATAAATGCAAGTTATCGGCAATATACTAATAACCCAAATGTGCTTCACTCACTCAGAATATGGAACCAATGTAGAAAGCATTTTAAGATAGAGAATCTTTTATCTGTGGCACCTCTGCAAGAGAACCACCTTAGTCAACCCTTGCAAACATATGCAGTTTTTAATATCTGGAAAAGATTTGGGATTAAATTGCTTAGAGATATTTATATAGACAACATCTTTGCATCCTATGAATAATTACATTCCAAATTTAACTTTCCAGCTACACATTTCTTTCACTATCTTCAAATTAGGAACTTTGTTAAACAGAACCAGCCCGATTTTCCTCATCTTACACCCTCCTCCATGCCAGAAAAAATATTGCTCAATTTCAAGGACTTAGACACCATCTCTGCAATATATAAAATTATTTTACAGTCCCTCCCTTTTAAAGATCCAAGAGGACAATGGGAAAAAGATCTCTTAATCAATATATCAGAAAAGGAGTGGAAAATAGCAATGCAGACACCTCACTCAAGCTCCATAAGAGCAAAGAATACAATTATTCAACTCTGTAGTACTAGGGTGTTGTACCGTGTTAGCCATTATGAATGTAGAGAAAAGCCAAGCAAAATGACACCTTTTATTGGCTAACTAAATAAAAGGTGTCATTTTGCTTCAATTATTCAACTCAAAATTATATATTGAGCACATCTGTCTCCCTTAAAACTGTCCAAAATATTTCCAGGGCAAGATCCAACCTGAGCACGCTGCAGTCAAGTCCCAGCCTCACTGGGTCACATGTTTTGGGCCTGTACCAAATTAACATCATTTTGGACCAAAATTTTTAAGTGCCTTTCAGACAGCCTTGGTGTTACAATCCCTCCTCATCCACTAACAGCTGTGTCCGGTGTACTCCCAGATGGGCTTAAAGTGGAGAAGGACAAACAAACTGTGATTGCATTCACTACACTTTTGGCATGCAGACTTATTTTGCCAAACTGGAAGAATCCTAACTTTCCTCTTTTAAGTCAGTGGGAAACCGATGTTTTATACTATTTGAAATTGGAAAAAATCAAATATTCAGTTAGAGCAGGGGTAGGCAAAGTCATTCCTGGAGGGCCGCAGAGGCCGCGGGTTTTTGTTCCAAACCAGTTGCTTAATTAGAAAACAATCCTTGCCAATAATTACATTTCATGGCTTGTTAGTGCTTTAACTCTGCTATGTCAAGTCATTCTCATATCCGAGATTTTTTTTCCATTCTAAGGATATCATCCAAATACTTTGAAGTGTAAAACGGATGGGTAATTCTCAATCCTTCACTTTTTTCTCTTCTCTTTCCTTGCAAGTATTTAATTAAACCAAATAGAGCACGATAAATACACACAGGTGTAAAGGGTAACAAGCAAAATGGATAACTGCTGGTTTCTTTTGTCATTTGTATCTTATTGTTAATAAGCAGCAATTAAAACCCAAGAATGCAGCTGTTTAAGACTTAAATAAGCAATAAGGGTTCAAAATCTTAATGAGGGAGATAACTAAAATGAAGCATAAGTGTTTCTAGAGCAATAAGTGCTTTTTTATTAAGCAATTGGGTTGGAACAAAAACCTGCAGCCACTGCGGCCCTCCAGGAATGACTTTGCCCACACCTGAGTTAGAGGATCTGTATAGAATTTTTTCAAAACCTGGCAGGATCTAATCAATAATATTTTAGTATAAGTTCTTAAAGCACCGAGGAAGCAATTATCTCCGCATTTCTTTTTCTTCTCCATTCATCTCTATTGCCCTATTAAATTAATCAATTTAGGTATGTTTACAAGCCTTAAGTTTTACTCCGTTGGCCATGCTCTCCCTCTCAGGGGTGGGGGGGTGACTTGTTTTCAATCCTATTTTTTTGTAAAAATTGATCTATTTGTATGGAATGATTACAATAAAATTAATAAAATGAAAAAAAAATTAAAATCAACAAGCGTTCTCCTCAGGTAACAGCAGTGGAAACAACAAAATCGTCTGATTTGCTCCGTGTCTTTGAAAAACATATGGATGCCATTCTTTGAAGATTTGTGGGAAGAAATTTTATCTTATAATTGATAAAACCACTGATGGTCGAGACCAAAGCATTCTCAACATACCGAAAGGTGAGTAAACATTAGGCTGTATGGTAATTCTTTTATGCAGGCAGTCCTAATTGTATTGAAAGTATTTACTGTAAGTCATTGAACCGATTAAATATTTAACTGGTATTAACAGTCTTCTCCTGTAGAAAAATGTTATTAGTGAACGGCATTGGTTGTTAATTGGTTTCCTTTTGAAAATTAACAACCACGTTTCTGGATTAAGGCATGCATGGTCCACATTTAACTCTTCTACAAACCTAGGCGAAAGAGCAGGCTTCTCCTCAGATGCAATGAGCCCTTAAAAGCAAGTATCTTTTTCTTTTTTTCTGTTTCATTTCTGGATTTAGCATCTTCCAGATTAATTACCTTTTGCTTTGGAATTCATTATTTTAAGATATGCAGTAGATGAAGACATAGATATATAGATTTTTAAGCTAGATATGTATGTATGTAAACATTTAAAGTTTAAGAAATAATTAGAAATAATTTACATAATTACAATTACGGGTACTGAAGACCAGTACTTTCTGGCAAATTTTATTTTATGAATAGATGCAACTTTCCATCTTTTCACAGCAGTACTTCAGTCCCTTTACAACATCCAGCTGAATCTTAATGACATTTTAGCAGTGGTTACAGACAATGCATCATACTGTCTGAAAGCATATCAGGAAGTTCTAAAAGGGTTTATGCCTAACAGTGTGCATTCAACCTGCTTGTCTCATGTCATCAGTTTGGTGGGAAAGACCTGGCAGCGCTATAAATACTTCAGTGAGGCTGCATCACTAGTGATGTGGGTGAAGTGTACCTTCTTCGAGAAGCCTGCCAGGGAAAGGAGATGGGCAACCTTTTTGTCACTGAAAGAGATTGTGCTGATCAAGCCCCTACCCTGAGGCAGGAAACACCACATGGAGTAGCTGGTTTGAATCAGTAGGGTACATCACTGAATATATTCACCACTACAAAGAGTTCTTTCTGGCAGAGAACAAATCAGCTCAAGCTATAACAAATATACTAGAGATGACTGAAACTGAGTAAAAACTGGAGACCCTAAAAGTGAAATTAACCTTCATCTCGTAGTGATGCATCAAACTAGTCACAGCTCTTACAATTCTGGAAGGCACTAACTGTCCCACTGCAGTCTCAGCATACAGCATCATGGAGGATCAGGGCTCCTACCTGATGAATGGAACTGAAAACACCTATGGCTTTGGTGCTAAAACTGATTAGCTGTTGAAGCAGATGAGTGTGCGACAGAGGAGAGAAGTGCTTGACCACCTGAATGTTTCATTCCACCTGAGTTTGCTAAGTTTTCATAACATTGGGATGACCATCCTGCGAAGGAGGTATATAAGCAGGTCAGAGTGTTTGATGACAAGCTCCTGCTATGGAAAAACACACTGAAGGATACACAAAATAAACTTATGATGAACCCTTCAGCAGAGCTAAGTGAGGAGTGGACAGCATATTTACACTGTGCTTCAAATGAAGGTCTCTCTTTTTCTGCAGATCTGGCTGATTACTGGATTGGGTGTAAGACAATGTTTTCCAAGGGTGACAAAGATAGCATTCCCCTACATATACTCCCCAATCAGCTCAGCTGACTGTGAGAGAGCTTTGGTAAATATAAGAGTCTCCTCACAGACAAGAGAGAGTAACTCGGTGAGTTAAACACCAAGACCCTCTCAATAATGTACTTCAATGGGGATGTGTCAAAAAAGGAAATAAACTAAATTAACACAGCCCCAAGTTAAAACAAATTATTATGGACATGATTAAGGACATTAGACCTGCATTAGTTGTAGATCATACTCTGAGACGTACCACCTTTCCATCATTATCACTACAGGAAGTACCTCATAAAACATCAGAAACCTACTGGCAACTAGCCATGGCTATTCTTACCCCTGGTGGTCTGCCATTGTCCTACACTGTCTCTCCCCACAATCCTGACCACTTAACTTCTGCAAGAACTTTTACGTAAGTTATTCTCCAAGAGTCTCTTCTTGAACCTTCCCAGGTTTTTAAAAGTGTATTGCAAACAACTCCAGAGTTTATGGAATGCAGAATTCAGCATACCTGTGTCACAGGTTGCTGTGAATCATGCATCCAGCCTCACCCATTTTAAAGGTAAACTGCTGGTTATATTTATTTGCTTATCAGTACTTTTTTCAAGAAAAAGAAAAAGAAAAAAAAAAAAAAAGACTACTACAATATTAGTTAAAATATTTGCACTGTGGTAACACATGTTGCATGTGGATTAGCACATATAAGTAAGAATGTCTCTGTACAATAATGGCCGAACAAAGCTTTGATATTAAGTTGCTACACCACAAAACCACACACATTTAAACTTATCTTTTTGTTTTTTGAATTAACATCAACCAATGCTCCAGCAATGTCTGCCCTTTTATTTCCAGCTTGAAGGGCTTAACGGCCTGTTTGCTGTGTGTCCCAAGAGAATCTATGAGAGCTTATGATGATATAATTCCTTTAAAGAAAAATGAGAATGTCAACACTCTACATGAAGCTGAGGCCACTCCACTGTAACAATACCCCCTTCACTCACTGGGTGAGTACATATTAAAAGCAAGCAATGGGAATTTGGCTGCTTTCTCTCTCTCTCTCTCTCTCTCTCTCTCCATCATCCTACATGACTGCAGTTGAGATCAGTGCAAGTCCACTGCTGTACAATTCCTCCTTGCTACAATATACCCCAATTTCTGAATCGGTATCAGTGATAGATGTATTGCCATCTGAAGCACTCATTCTCTCACATCAGTGGCCCAAGAGCAGCAATACCTACAGCTTGGTGCTCCCAGTACCATTTGAATATATCATTAGAACTATTCCAATATGAAGGAAAGTATGAGCTTTGTCAGCCCCAATATCATTCATTTTGAAAACAAACCTGTGAATGCAGTGGTGCATTCATGAAACAGTGTTGCAATAAACCACACTCAAATGATAGTGAAGTCCATGTTACACACCGACAACATTCAACTTTACATCATTATATAGCAAAATAATCACAGTTCTACCAAAGTACAATCAGTTTGTCATATTAATACTCTAGTTCTTGTTTTTTCAACCAGATCTTTAAATTCTCGGCTTTTGATGAAAGACATTTAGCTTTGTGTTTCATTTCAGTTATGTGGTGATATCACACACAATACATGATACAATGCCACATATCATTGCCAGTATTTTGCATCATGAAATTCAAAACAACAAAATTTTCTCTCATTTCTAATTTTATTTATTATTAAACATTAACGAAGAGTTGTTCAATGTCATGAAATGGAAGTCTATTGTACAGATGTATGACTATAAACTTCATTAGGTATTAAACTTCATCAGGTATGGGTAAGGCTGGGTACAAACTCCAGTGATTACAGATGGGTTTAGATTTGATTTTTAGTACCCATACAAAACTCATCACAGCATGTGCTACAACAAGCAATTCTAGATAGAAATCCACCAACAGCTACTTATCACAACTTTGGGATATAATGGTACAGACATGGGCCAGAACAAATTGTTAGAAACCATCTGACTATCATTTAGGTGTACCTAATAAAGCGGACACTCAGTATAACATTACCTTCCTAACAGATGTATAAAATATTAATGATTAATATCTATATGATAAAAGCTGATTTCTTCCTGTCCATTACATTCTCTTCTTTAAATTCAGCATTATGTTGTGCCATCTACTGGAATATAATTTGTAATGCATGTAGTAATTAATATGCATTGCATTTTTCATTCCAATAGATGGCACATAACATACAATAATGCTGCTCTATAGAATTCTGCACCAAATTCTGTATAACTGAGGCTGCCACTATAATTTAATAAAAGAAAGAATTATAGAAATAAAAAAAACTGTCCACGTCTTCAGGACAAAAAACAACCCAAAGACTCCATAGGTGTTTTACTATATTGGTGAAATTGCAGAGATGTCAGTTAAGTGGGCTGGGACAGGTCGTGTCTTGTCTGATGTTGCGAATATTTCTGTATCATTACAGAACTATAATCAATACAGAGTACATTTTACAATTAAATCATAAATCAGCTCACAAAGAAATTCTTAAGTGGCACAAGACTAACAATCACAGGGTGAGCCGAAAAGAAGTACCACATTTCAAACGTTTATTCTATAAAAATGCTACAAGATAAAATAAATTTCATTACGACACAATAAAGGGTATACAAAATAGATTTTTTTTCCCCACTGTGTTTAAAAAAAACGATGTCTTCAAGGTGGTGGCCATCATTAGCGATAACACTCTTCGAGTCGATTTCTGAACGCTTGCATGACTCGTTCAGCCATTTCAAAGGGAATAGCAGTGATTTAATGGCAAATAGCATTGTTGAGGGCTTCAAGGTTTTGAGGTTGGTTTGTGTATACCTTCGTCTTGAAATAGCCTCACAAAAAGAAAACGAACAGAGTGAGATCAGGCGAACGTGAAGGCCACCCGACATCGCTGCTCAGGGAGGTCAGCTTCCCAGGAAACATCTCCTGCAAAACTTGCTTGGATCTCCGTGCTGTATGTGCTGTTGCTTCATCCTAATTAAACCAGGCATCCACCACATCCATTTCTTCCAGTTGGGGCAGCAAAAAGTTCTCTAGTATTTCAATGTAATGTTCTGAAATGACAGTGACTGTTACTCCCCCCTCTTCAAAAAAGTAAGGGCCTACAATGCCAAATTCTGCAACAGCTCATTATGCAGGGGTCTCTTATGAAGTTCACAAGGGTTGGTTTCAGCCCAACAGCAAATGGTTTGCTTATTTACACAACCATTCAAATGGAAATGCACCTTGTCGCTGCAAGTGACAATGGCATCTCGAACGGTTTGCAGAATGTTCATGCACAACTCTTTACAGCTCTACCAGTCTCTCTCAGAGTTCCTGCACTACTATCATTTTGTATGGATGAAAATTAAATGTCCTCATGCAAAATCCTCCTCAAAGACATGTTGGAAATGCCTAAGGCAGAATCATGTTTGTGCGCTGAACAGCTAGGAGACTGCAAAATTGATGCCCTAACAGCTTGGATGTTTTCAGGCGTTTGTACAGTCGGAGGACGGCCTGGATATTTTCTGTTCAATGTTGTACCCATCTGTCTAAATTCAGCCACCCACTGAAGAACTGTTTTCCGATTTGGGACGTCATTGTTAGGAGGAATGCTGAAGTGCGTTCGGAAGGCATGTTGTATAGTGATGGATTTGTTGTTTTTGAAGAGCATTAACAGCGAAAGCACAGTGCACACCAGACCAAGGCATGTTGCCAACTGAAAACTACAAGGGATCACTTATCACATAACCCCCACCCCAACCTATTCAGCCGCCTCTACCTCGCGAAGTGACATTGAGAAATTTGGTACTACTTTTTGGCTCACCCTGTACATAACAGCAATATTAACACCAAACCAACAGGAAGACAGATCATGACAGTAGAACATAATTAATTATTCAGTAATAAAAAGAAAAAAAAGCACATTACAGTTTTGACCTCAAACTGAATATTCACTGACAGACACCTATCATGGCATATTGCATATTGTTAATGTTGCAACCATCACAACAAAATGCTAACATTTAAATGTTTTAAAACTAATTGCTCAATATGCCAGATGATAATAATATACCACAATAATCACTCTAACACAGAAAATGAGCTACAAAAAAAAAAATGCAAGTGAAAATTCAAGCTATAATACTAAATGGAAACAAATGATCAATTCCCTTTGGTACTCCTCAAAACATGGAAGGCATGCAAATAATTCAAAATGCTTTTAAAACATATTGTATAGTAAAATATACAGTGCAATGTTTAATACAATGTTTAATAATAATACTGTAGTACATTTTATATATATATATAGCACCTTTCCCATGCTCAAAGCACTTATTTCAACAGCAGGGTATATGTAACATTGGGAACAAATATTTATGCAATAAATACAGGAGATACAAAACATTAAATAGAATAAAAGACAATAAACCAGATTAAAATAGTAAATTCAATACTAAAAGAAAAGCCAGAACAAATAACATCATTTGTGATATAACATACACACACAAATTATCCTGCATATCTGGACAGAAAGGCAAACTGAATGAAGGGGCAAAATGTTAGGTTAAGTTAAAGGCCTTTTAAAAGTATGAATTGAATCAGCTGATCTAAATACTTTTGGGACAAAGACACATTTTTCATTGATTTACCCCTTTGCTCCACAGTTTAAAATTACAAATCAAACAATACAGAGGTGATTAAAGTGCACATGGCAGACTTTCATTTAAGGGTATTTATACATATTTCAGTCACACCATGAAGAAATTACAACACTTTTTCTACATGCCCCCCACCCCTTTTCAGGGCACAGCAATGGTAGGTCTGTTAAAGTAGTCAAATTTAGTACCCAAACCTGTATGCAGCTATCTTCAGCTCCTGCTTGTTTCAGGGGCTTGACCCCTTAAGTTTTCTCATCAGCGTATGGAAGGCATGCTCAACTGGATTTACAGTAAACAGAGTGACTGGATTGGCCATTCAAGATTTTTTCCATCTTTTGGCTTTGAAAAACCCCTGTATTACCTTAAAGGTATGTTTGGGATCATTAACTTGCTGTAGGATGAAGCACCATTAAATGAGTTTAAGGGCATTTACACCAGCTTGAGCAGATGTTTCTATATACCTCAGATTTCATCGTGCCACTGTTTCAGCACCTGCATCATCAATGAAAATAAACGTGCCAATACATGTGGCACCCATACATGACCAAGCCATAACACCCCCACCACCATGTTTAACAGATGAGGCGGTATTCTTTGGATATTGGGCAGTTCCTTTACATCTCAAACCTTTGCTCTCGCCATCACTCTGATACAGGTTCATCTTTATCTTGTCTGTTCACAAGACCTTTTTCCAGAATTCATACTTTTAAGTATGTTTTTGCAATCTGGCCATCCTGCTTTTATGGATAATACTCTCGGACACATGCACATCTGCCTCCTGAAGACTGTTTCTGACTTGTTGGACAGGTGTTTGGGGCTTTATCATTTACCACTGTGAGAATTCTTCAGTCAAAAAGAGGTCTCTTTTAGCCTATCAGTTGATTACCAATGCATTCTTTCTTCCTAATGATATACCAGACAGTTGAGTTAGGTGATCCTAAGGTTTTGCCAATGTTTCTAATGGTTTAATTCTTGTGCTTCGGCCTCATAATGGCTTCTTTGACTTTCATTGGCAAGCTGTTGTCCTCATGCTGAGCAACGGCAACTACAGATTCCAACGAGGAGAATCAAGCCTAGGTAATCTTATGCATGTACTAATGAAGAAATGAAACACGCCTGAATAATCAAACACCTGTGATGCCAGTGGTCCCAAACATTATGGTGTCCTAAAATGGGGGACTATGTAGAATAAAGTGTTGTCATTTCTACATGGTGAGACCAAATTAATTTCTGCAATGAGCACGTTAATCATGTCTTAATTATTTGATTTGTAATTTTAAACTGTGGAGTACAGGGTAAATCATGGAAAAATGTGTCTTTGTCCCAAAATTTATGGTGGGCACTGTATATGTGGGAGAACAGTGCAAAAAACCTTTGCGTTAATACAGGTGCATCTCAATAAATTCGAATATTATCGAAATGCTAATTTATTTCAGTAATTCAATTCAAAAGGTGAAATATTATATAGATTCATTATACACAGTGATATATTTCAAATATTTATTTCTTTTCATTTTGCTGATTATGGCTTACAGGTAATGATAGCTCAAAATTCAGTATCTCAAAAAAATTGAATATTACATAAGACCAATTAAAAAAAAGATTTTTAATACAGAAATATTGGCCCACTGAAAAGTATGTCCACATACGCACTCAATACTTGGTTGGGGCTCCTTTTGCATGAATTACTGCATCAATGAGGCATGGCATGGAGGCGATCAGCCTGTGGAACTGCTGAGGTGTTATGGTCTGGTGTCTCTCATCTTCCTTTTGACAGTACCCCATAGATTCTCTATGGGGCTTAGGTCAAGTTAGTTTGCTGACCAATGAAGCACAGTGATACCATGGCCATTAAACTAGGTATTGGTACTTTTGGCAGCTTGTCAGCAGGGGGAAGAATGAAGTGCTCTAAAATTTCCTGGTAGTCGGCTGCACAGACTTTGGACTTGATAAAAAACAGTGGACCAACACCAGCAGATGACACGGCTCCCCAAATCATCAATGACTGTGTAAACTTCACAATAGACTTCAAGCAACTTGGATTCTGTGCCTCTCCACTCTTCCTCCAGACTCTGGGACCTTGATTTCCAAATGAAATGCAAAATTTACTTTCAACTGAAAAGAGGACTTTAGACTACTGAGCATTTTCTCCTTAGCCCAGTCAAGATGTTTCTGACGTTGTCTCTGGTTCAGGAGTGGCTTGACACAAGGAATACGACCGCTGTAGCCCATGTCCCAAATATGTCTGTGTGTGGTGGCTCTTGAAGTATTGACTCCTTGTGAATCTCCCCCAAATTCTTGAATGGGCTGTGCTTCACAATCCTCTCAAGGCTGCGGTTATCTCTGTTGCATGTGCACCTTTTTCTGCCACATTTTTTCCTTCCATTCAACTTTCCATTAACATGCTTAGACATAGCACTCTGTGAACAGCCAGCTTTTTTTGCAATGACCTTTTGTGGCTTACCCTCCTTATGGAGGGTGTCAAAGACTGTCTTCATGTCAACTGTCAAGCCAGTAGTCTTCCCCATGATTGTGTGGCCTACTGAACCAGACTGAGAGACCATTTAAAGGCTCAGGACACCTTTGCAGGTGTTTTGGGTTAATTGGCTGAGTGGAGTGTGACACCATGAGTCTACAATATTGAACTTTTTCACAATATTCTAATTTTCTGTGATACTGGATTTGGGGTGTTCATTAGCTATAAGCCATAATCAGCAAAATGAAAAGAAATAAACGTGAAATATATAGATGCATTACACACAGAATGATATATGACTTTCACTTTTTGAACTGAATTACTGAAATAAATGAACATTGCAATGATATTCTAATTTATTGAGATGCACCTGTATGTTTTAAGATTCAATCAAGTATCTGCACTACGTGTTTAGGATAGTGGAAACTCAAGAACGTAACCGCTGCTCTCTGTGATGACAGCTGAACAAACTCGGTTACAGTAGAACACACAAGTTAATTCAGAGACTAGAGACTCTTACGGACACCAGGGAGTCTTGTCTGGATTAACTCACTTGAGCAGCCGAAAGATGAAGAAGTTTCTTGCCAGTGACAAGAACTAAACAGAAAAAGTGCGACTGAGTGTTTTCGAATTTATGCATTACAAAATCAAAGAAATAGCCTAAAAGACTGTTAAAAAACTTACTCTATTTATTTACAATAAATAAGTATTTAAAAGGATAAGCGGGTATGTTATCTCCATCGCTTGCTCTAGCCTTATTTTATTTCAGAAAAAAAAAACCTGAATAGATCTCAACTTTTCAAGTCAATAAATGATTCCAGTTAACCATATTTGTTTGAAACATAGTTATACAGCCTGCGTCCTCACCGATTACCAATAAAATGGGCGTATTACAAGTATTAATTTGGTTACGATCGAACTAAATCAACTTTAACACTCATTAAGTTTTTAACCTAGCAGAAACAACACTGCGCTGATTATGACCATAAAACAGTAAAGTAGCTTGGGAAAGTTACGGAGGCTGTCAGTTACCTTGTCATCTTGTGCAGCCTGTACTGTATAGCGCCTTGCAAGCACCCTTCCACCATTTTGGTAATATGTCAGTGCCCCGCCAACAAGCAAGGACCCCAGCACTCCGCGTCCAACTGTCCGCCGAATCCTGGCAACATTAATCCCAGGTGTTTTAATGAAACCTCGTCCCAAACTCACGAGAACTCTTCCCCAGGTAGCCATCTTCACGGAAGTGTCTCCGCTCACAGCCTCTCGCGAGATTCCCTTAGAGTCGACTTCAACTGACACTGAGCTTGTGATTTCTGTGAGTATATGAGCCGGTAGTTGGAAGTGTTAATGCCTGTCTGGTTCATGTTTCAGGTTTAATCGATGAGCGACTTGAACTCTTTCGTACTTTTAATTTTAATATCTGAAAAGAAATTTAAACGCATCAATGATTTTGAGAAACCCCTTTTTTCTGAGTAATTAAACTAATTTTCATTCACATGCAAGCGCACTAAATTCTAGCCATGATAAGACTGTCATTTACCAGAAATAACCAGATGTATTTTTAATAGACACACGCATGAGGATTTTTTTAACCGTTAGCGTAAACGCAAGCATAACCCAGCTGACAACAAGAAAATGTTGACAATGCTGACCATCTCCTTTCAGCAACCCTTGGGATTAGAGCAGGACAAATTCTCAAAATGCCCTTGCACAACACATTTCAATGCACTCTAAATATACACGAGTTTCTCTTGTGTTTCAGAGAAAAAAATAACTTTATATTCGTGCAGTTAAGATGCCCTGTTGCCGGGCCAAACCGTGGTACTTCTTCATTGATCAGTAAAGGGATACTTGAGGGGAAAGAGGTTCGGTGTTCCAACAATGCTTCCCACAGGTCTCCTTATTCTCTCAGCAGTGTCCACCTATTACTGAAGTGGATTAGTTCTACATCCTTACGGGGCTTGTCTACATGTGACTGAAGTTAAATAAAGAAATAATAATGCTTTTGGAAACCCTTATAAGGAATCACTCATGCCTGTGGTAAAGAAATAAAAATCTAATATCTGTTTCTTCTTGTCTACATATATTTTTGTCCACATTGCTAATTTATCATGAGCATTCAGTGACATAAAAGTACAGTAATTTTATTTATAGAACATTTTTCCTATTGTCAAAACCCTTAATCATGGCTTGATCTACCATCAGGATGCCTTGGGTACACACCCTGGTGCCCTATTCTCCATGAAATGTATGCCTGTAACTTTTATTCAGTTATTTTCCCTTCATGAAAAGCTAAGTGCTTTCTTCACCTCTCTCTCCCCACAGGCATGCCTGATGTTACTGGCAGCAGCAGGTTGTTTCTTGCCTTACACTCAGTGCTGCTGCAATGATTACTGGCTTCCCTGTGACTTTAACTTGTGCAGATTAAATTTACTCATCCTTACATGCAAAATTAAATATGCCTATGATTTTGTTCAGTTCACTGATTGCATGAATGCACATCCTTAGTCTATTCCTCAGTAGCTGTCACAGGATATCCAGAACACAAACACGCACAATGATATCGACTCACCTGGTAATATCTTTAGCAAAATAATGCAATTCATTTGTGACATAATGCAATATTTTTTTTTTGTGAAATGAATATAAGCTTTCATACCTTCCCACAGTCAATGCAAGAACAAATACATAAGTACATTTTCAATAAATATATGGCCTAATGGTGTTCCTAAAGTGAAAGAAGTGATCTTGATGACATAATTAATGAGCAATTTAAAAGCCAAGTCAGACAGCAGGATAAGATTCCTTATCTGTAATTTGTAAAACCAGATTTCCCGGCAGAGATAATATATTATTTCTCTGAATACTAGAACCAATAAGTAAAATCACTGTATTATTTTAATTTAGTTTCAGGAATTTGTTTTTCTACCATTTTACAATACTGGATAAACAATTTACAAGGTGACTAACAGCACTGGCATTACTGGGTATACAGATAAGTACAATCTTATCATCAACATAGCTATGAAAGTTGAGTTCATGGTTTGTGATAATCTGATACAATGGCAGCATATACAAAGAAAACAGGATGGTACCAAGGGTTGACACTCGTGGAACACATCAAGAATGCTGTACCTTTCTTAGAGACGGTCACCAAAGCTATTAATATACTGTGGAAAACAGTTCTAGAGAGCCAAATCCACTTTTTAAATGATGCATTTTTCAAGTCAAAGTTATTTTTTCACAACCATATCATAAATTTATTATCCCCTTGAAATTGTATCCTTAAGTAAAGCATTTTTTATACATTAAAAAAATGATATGACTGTTCTTGCACTGATCCAAGTATGAAAAATGCCAAAAAACTGTACAAGATATGTTCACATTGAAGCAAGAAATGTTTTGATTTGTGAAAAAATGCCTTTTGTATTTCTGAAGTATGTTTATAACAATACAAGGAAATTGCAAGTAATACATTTTATCTCTGATTCATGTTCCCTAAGTAAGGATACATTTCTTTGCACTTGTCTGTTCACTTGTTTAAATAAGAAAGTAAAGTACAAAACCATGCATCCAGAATGTGAACATTTAAATTTTAAAAATCAAGTGTCTATCCTTTTATGGTAATCGTGTTGCCAAAAGTTTACTCCAGAAAAATTTAGCAGCAGACTTTGAGTTTTTTTCAGGGGATGGCACAATGACATTAACTACAAATAAAACCCACAGTATTTTCAGTTTGCAAAAATATGCCCAGGAGTGCATACACAACAGACTAGAGAAAACAGACGTTCACCCTACACAGAGCCAAGCAGAGGTTGATTCTATTAAAGACACATAATGTGGGATCTAGTACTGGTGCATTGACTAATTCAGGAACCCAACACACCACACTGAAAATAGTGTTCAATGCAAGGAAAGATTGTAAAAAAAAAAAACAAAATTAAAAAATAAATATAGACATTAATAAATTAAGAATGATTTTCCAATAACTTAGCCTGTCACTGCATGCAACTAGCAAGACTATTAAAACAATACCTTTAATTCACTGTAAGCGTAATATTTAGCTATCAAAATAACTTATGACTAATAGTAAAAGTAAAAACTGCCCCAAGACTGATGCATGACATTGCTAGTTAAAAATACACATGCAGTGTTCAAAGGCAGATCTTAAAGCACTGAACTCACTGTTAGAAGAGACTTCTTGATGTTGAGAAGAATTTTGCAGCAATCAGTGATCAAATTTGCAGGGCACTGCTATCTAGGATGACTGTCACATATTACATTTTAAATCAGCTTATTTCTTATTGTGTTCATTTTTGTTTGGTAACACTTGGGTTTTAGGAAACCACCCCCAGCAAAGCTGCTGCACAGTGAGATAGGCAACAATGTGAAAAGCACAGCTGGATGTCTTTTGAAGAATTTCACAAAAAATGCAGAATCTCACAAAAATCTTTTTCCCCTAAAACAATGTGATATATGTTTTACAGTCTTAAAATGATATATATACTTAAAATAATATTGGCTTAAAAATTGATATATTCAGTAACTTTTAAATCTTTTCTTTGTCATATTTGGGATGGTGGCCTGTAAACGAAATTTTAAATCACAAGAATTGGCATATTATTTGTAAAATTTATGAAAAGCCCTTCACATAAGAACACAATATCCTAGACTAATAATTTTGAAAAAATGAATGACTTGAAAGATACCAACATTATTCTGTAATTCTATTAAGTAATGCATTATGATCAATAGTGTGGAAACCTACACTTACTGTAATTTCAGTAATAGTAGTTTACAATGTCCCTAACCTTGTAGTGAGGCTATTAAAAACATCCTAGAAGATAAAGAGTGGACGGGGTTAATTATTAAACTGCTTTACAAAGCTCTGTGTCATTAGTATAGTATACTATGTATAGTACATATATATATATTAGATAACTACATCCTTTTGTGTGTCCTTCAATGGACCCACCAAGCCCATGCCAGCAATTGTGCAATAATGTCAAAGCCTTAAGGTTTTAAACCTTTTTGCTTCACAGTTGTGTTCACTATACAAAGTTGCTATATAACATAATTAGCACTAAAATGAATTCAAAAGCAGCAGTACTTCACATGGAGCATGACATACAGTTTATTTTTTTATTGTTTCTTTAGTATATCATAGAAGATATTTCAGTGTTTACTTTTTTATTCTTTTTGGTGTTTTAAAGGTGTTAGCTGTTTAACAGTATTATGTACAGCATGCCAAAAATGAGAAAGGGGAGTAAAGTAACTTTTGGGGGATTTTTGGAATCCTTCTAATAGACAGTAATTGTTTTAATCTGTTTTTGTGTCTTTCAGATTGTGCAATGGTGTTTGTTGAGTTTCTATATTGCTATGCTCTTACTATTTAGGTATTGCTTTTAAAGTTTTAACTGATGTTTGTGTGATATGTTATGTCAGAGTTTTCAGCTATTTTTATTGTTTTATGAATTAAGGGTGAAGCAAATGTGCATTTTTTAAATATTGTCACTGCAGTGGTTTGATTTCGAATTATATATACAATATATACTGCATTTCAGCCAAATTTTCTAAGCCATCTTTAGCAGTAACAAATCTGAAAACCTGGTCAATGAGACAACACCTGCAGTGTTCTTAATGCCTTCCCTACTCACATTGCTGTTCTTCCCTTGGGCTTCTATTTTTCCTGCCTAATAATGTTTGCTTACCCATATATAGGTTTTGCTATAATTTACCCTAGGACATTGAGATCTCATTCGTTTCAGGGTAATTCTTTACAGGATACGACTCTGTCAAAAAATGTCAAACACATTCTGTCTTTTACTTTATGCTTGTCCTAAATTAAATTTACATTTAACATATTCTCCCTCTTCTAAATCTTTGTTTATATTGTTATTCTTCTTCAGGAGATCTTGTCCTTGGCTCTGTCCGTTTTCTTTTTCTAGGGGGTCTGTTCAGATCAGAATACCACCCTTTTGGTAAAAGGCTTACATGTTTTCTCACTTTGCAGTGACATTAAAGAATCAGATTAATTGCGTTTGTTTGCCTGTATTCCTCAGCTTTGCCAAAAAAGGGCATCTCTGTATAGATGTCCTTGTTGTGTCAAAACGGTGCATCCTTTTCTTGCACAGCTGCATTAGAAAAGCAACTTGAACCAGCTCCACATATCTGCAGCAATGCCAGAAACTGAAAACCTGCTGCAGATAGATCATGCAATCTTACAGCACTTGTGTGCTGACTTTCTGCTGCTCAAGTGCTGCAAGAGGGCTGCCACCTCCTGTGTGTCATTTGACAAATGCAGAGACACAGCAGGTAACTCCAAATGCATATTAAGGAATTTAAGTAGTAATTGTCAAAATGCAATGTCATGCTTTCTATTTAAAAAGGTACTATACATGGAAATGTCACTTAAAGGATGAATAGGATTTTTAATATTTCCTACAATGATTTAGTGATTGTTGGGTTAAAATACTAGTGATTTTTTTCCCTTAGAAGCAATAATAATGTGTTGTTTTTTTATTCCTATTCCCATTATAGAAATAACTCACTCTTCTGTTGAGTGATGGAAGGGGACCCTGTCCAGAAATATTTAATGATTTACTCCAAGTGGACTAAGCACAGGATCCATTGCTTCCTTCAGGACTGGGAATTTGATTAAGCAGGTAAAAATGAGTGGATATACAGTGGGAAACGCAGTATTTTTCACATTTAATTTATTGTACTGGTTGTTTGAAATGTATTGGATACTTTCTGTCCAGAAAAAAATAGTCACATAGAATATTGAAATTATCTTTTAAGAAAGCAACAATTCAAAACGTCTATCAGTCAATTACTGCACATAATTAATTCAGTTCAAATGAATGGGATACCAGTCAATAGACATTTATGCACTAATGTTCACTCATACAGGATTAATTTTGAGCGCTCAGTTAATCTAACCTGCATGTCTTTGAGATTTTTGAAGCAAAACATGTAGACATGCTAAAAACATCAAGATTCTACACTGAGGGCTCTGGAGCTGAGAAGAAGCAATTTAAGCTTTTTAATACATAATAAGGCATATTTAGCTGCTGCTTTTATCCAAAGAGTCACAAATTGTATGGTAACAAGAAGCTTGTTTCTACATTACTAAAATTAAAATAATGACAGGTTAAATGATTTGCTCAAGGTCATGTTTATAATCCTGTTATTAGTTTGTACCAGTAATGGCGTACTCACTGAAAAAAAAATTTGAATGATTCACACTTAATATTTTCAATCTGAACCAATATAATTCTTTTTAGCTTATTGATCCCACAATTCTTAAGTTGAGGCAAATCATTTAGATTTATTGGGTGCAATTCACTTGTTTTTTTTTACTGAAGTAAATCTATTTTTTAAGTTCTTCTTTTTTGGCAGTTGGAAAGCCATCAAACTGGAAAGTTCGACCAAAAGAATATACAAACGACCCCCAAACACAGCACATGAACAACCTAAAATATTAAGTTAAATGAAATAGGTTTTTTACGTTTATTCCCTCCACCATAACTTAATTTGGTACAAACAATTTTTTTTACTTTGATTGAGATCTGAAACCAAATATTTCAAGCTGCAACACTAAATGACTAATCTTAAGTTGCTTGAATGAGAAAATTTACGTTGAATGAACAACATCAAAGTTATACTTTTTTCAGTGTATACTGCACGATAACGTGCAGTGAATACACTTGACTTATAGTTTTCATACTCTTTCTCTGTATTGTTAACATTCATTTGCTCAGAGTTTGATGTGCTTGCTGCTTCCTGAGCAGCTCTTGTTTTCTCCACCTTAGCTGTTCGCTTCTTCTCTTCTTCCATCTGCATCTTTTCACGTTAAAACTGATTAAGTCAGTTTTTGTGTTGCAATTACTTAGTATGTTTTTCTTAATTTTTCACTTAGGATGGCACTTAAGTGTTCAGTCTGCCTCAAGAATGATTTAAGATCTGAAGAGGTAGGGTAAGTGATGCTGCCCTGCTGCACGCTGCTGAGAGTTGATTCTACAATAAAATAAAATAATAATAAAAAGAGTAATAAAAATCATCACCCCCAAAAGCGGATAGTAGAGGTCACGTAGTATATGTGTACCAAATTTCAGGTCAATAGGTGAAATGGTTTGCGAGCTACAGGTGTTTTAAAATCCTGGACAGAAAAATGGACAGCCATGGTAACGTATTTTATAAGAAGATCTTTGTGACTTAGAAAAATTTTGATAAGAACGGGCCATTCAGCCCAACAAAACTTGCTAATCCTATCTGCCTTATTCCTCCAAAATAACATCAAGATGAGTTTTGAAGGTCCCAAAAGTTCTACACTCTACCACCCAATTGGTAACTAAACTGGGATTAGTTATTTTCTATATTCATTTTATTTTGGAAAACTTGCAATGGCATTTTTGTATAATGGGATAATGTAAGAAAGGAAATGTGTTTGTGCTTTTCTAAATATTGACCTTTTTAACATTTCTGGCTTAAATGTTAACTCGCTGTCCTGCCATTTACACTACCACTCTATCAATGTTTCTGATCTCATGAGTTGATGTATTTTTTGTGTGTGTGTGTATGATTGGATTTCACAATTGCCGTAATTCCTTGCTGGATTGGAACCATGAACATTACTTGTTTGTTTTTCTTGGTTTAGTGTGGTTTCACAAATGTATATTTAATCCCACATTAATCAACTGGATGACTTCTTTAAAAACTGAATACATACACCACAGAAAACACCTGCAATAGGGAGGCTGGGCTTGTTTTACATGCATCACTTCAGGTCTCGTATTATTACAGAAGACAGAACCAGTGGCTATATTCAATAACATTATAAAAATGATTCAAAGATGATTCATTTAACAATTATTTTAATTTGCCAAAACTCATGCTTCTATACTGGCATAATAAATTTTCACTATCAAGAAGCAGTAAAATTTATTAATGCCATCCTCAGTCGTTCACTTTTTACCATATTCTGAACAACGAATCAGCATGCACTGCAAAATCGTGATTCATTCTGTTTCATCATGGCCTGAATCTCAACAACAACAACATTTATTTATATAGCACATTTTCATATGAACAATGTAGCTCTAAGTGCTTTACATGATGAAGAAACAGAAAAAAGACAAAATAAATACTTAAAATTAGGGAACACTAATTAACATAGAATAAAAGTAAAATCCAATGGCCAGGGAGGACAGAAAAAACAAAAAAAAAACTCCAGACGGTTGGAGAAAAAAATAAAATCTGCAGGGGCTCCAGGCCACAAGACCACCCAGCTCCCTCTAGGCATTCTACCTAATATAAATGATCTCAGTCAGTCCTCATTGTATTCAGGTTCTCATGGAAGAATTTGATGATGATGGTCATGTGGACTTCTGGCCTTTAATTCATCAATGTAAGGACATCACGGTGCTTTGATCGGGTGGTGGTGGCGCAGATTGCCACCACAGAAAACTGGAAAAAGAACAGAAGAGAAAGTAGGGGTTAGTACGGATTTTGGAACCACCATGAATAATAATGATAATTAATTGAATATACGGAGCATCAGGATTTAACTAAGATGAAGCTATGAGAAAGCCATGTTAAAGTAATGTGTTTCCAGCAGTGTTTTAAAGTGCTCCATTGTATTAGCATGGCAAATTCCTATTGGCAAGCTATTCCAGATTTTAGGTGCATAACAGCAGAAGGCCGCCTCACCACTTCTTTTAAGTTTAGCTCTTGGAATTCTAAGTAGACACTCATTTGAAGATCTAAGGTTACGATTTGGAGTATAAGGTGTAAGACATTCCGAAATATAAGATGGGCCGAGATTATTTAAGGCTTTGTAAACCAAAAGCAATATTTTAAAGTCAATTCTAAATGACACAGGTAACCAGTGTAGTGAAACTGGAGAGATGTGCTTGGATTTTCGTTTCCGAGTTAAGATTCTGGCAGCTGCATTCTGCACTAGTTCCAGTCGATTGATGTCTTTTTTGGGTAGTCCTGAGAGGAGTGCATTACAGTAATCTAGCCGAACAAAGCGTGAACAAATTTTTCAGCATCTTGCAATGTTGCAATCTTACTCTCTTGGATATGTATAATATTCATATATACATCCATCTTCTAAACCTGCTTATAATATAAAATCAATAATAAAAAATGACATGTAGTGGAGAGTGAAACAGCCAAATTTCTTTTCACAGTTTTAAGACACTGACACTGAACTTAATGTCGCATTCAATTTCATTTCTATGAAACTGACTTAAAAGGGTGTTTTTGATTTTTTTTGGAGGTTGAAAGGAAGGAACATTGCTCCTTAGGGGTTTGGCAACACTGTACACCTCTTTTGTACAACATTGTACACCAGATATATTATGTAACTTGGTGATTCTCACAGTACATGTAGCAATATTTAACTGAACTGACACACATAATAAATGTAACTTTCTTTTTGGGCTATAAGTAGAAAAGAAATATTGAAAAACAATTAATGCATTGAATCAGACACAGTCTTGTTTTATAGTGAATGTTTCAACATGTGTTTTGGTTTATTAAAAAGTGGGATGATGTTGTACCTGTCAGAATTTCCTGAAAGCTTGTGAACTAGGATACAGAATTGTTAGATTAACACAAGCCAAAACAAACACATCTACTATGTCAACATATTTCATATTCCCTACATAAATATACTGTAGTCATTAATGGTAAGACCAAACTAATTATATCTAATTAAATCAAGATAAAATAGACAACAGAAAGAATAAGGATGGCAATGGAATGTTGAGGTAAAATATGGTATACTGTCTAGGAGTCATTAACAAAGCATTAAAATGCTTTCTAACACTTTATATTCAATATATTATGGCACAATAATTTTTTTTTATATTATTTGTTTAACATACAAGCCTGAATTAGGTACAGTATAATATAATTCGTCTTTCCATGATCCAACCTACTCAGTTGAGTTAATGTTGTAAAGAACTGAACCTTGTTACACAATTATATAATACAAGAAGTTAACTCTTTATGGAGTGCTAGTACATTACAGGGTAACATACAGTATTCTAATACTAACAGCATTAGGATAAATAAAACTAATTTTTATTAGTTACATCTAATAAGATGTAATAAGACCAGCTTGAAATTAAATATTAATTAATGTATTACTTTCCTGAACCCTCTTAGTCCAATATATAACAGTGTAGTTTGAGATCCAATCCCAGCAACATCAAGACAAAGTGAATAGTTCAAAAAGACATTTTAATTCAAATAGTAACTTATTCAGTTCTATGTTTTTGTTAATCACTTAAATCACATATATCTTTCTAATAATGTTGATGTAGAAAGTAATTTAAATTTTCTCCATTCATTTGCAGAACCCATATAATTTAGGGATGCAAGGGATACATGAAGAGTGCTTTTTCCATAAGCATGGGATGATTTTATATTTTATTCCAAACATTTAAAAAACGAAAAGTACTTTTCGTAATGTTTTTAGAGGCATTGGAAATAACATTGATTATAAATTCTTCCCTTTTTAATACTGTGCACTGCCCATGGTTGATGGAGGTGATCCTTAGACCAGTTTGCCATAGGTAAGCTGTAAGGGGAGGGACCAGATAAAGGAACATTAACTAAAAATATAACTGTAAGTAAATATATGAAAACCTGACAAAGGCATACCAAGTCCTGATCTTGAAACAAACCTGGAGGTCATGTTTTTCACTGAGCTCCAACCAAGCTTAGTTTGGGTCAATCTGAAAAAGAAAAGTGGAGGGTCCATGTAGGCTCACTTATCTGCTAAGTGAAAGGTGCAGTTCAGGTGAAATACTAGTTAGGTGGCAGGCACAACTGGATAAATCCAAATGTCTTAGACCTAGGCAATAAAAACTGACTCTTAGTATGTAGAATGTAACTTTTCTTGCAGAAAAGGAGCAAAAGTTTGTGTTAGAAGCACAAACACTTTGGTTAGGTATAATCATACTTTTCCTCTGAAAGTAATCTTCTCTCTGTTTCTTGTATTATGGAATTACACCACAGAAAATGCCTCAAGGCAAGGATTATATGGATACACACAATTACTCAGTTATGTACAGTACAGCTGGGAACTGTTCCTGTAGACAGAAAGGTTGCATACTGCAAAAGGTTTACTATTGTGTGCATTTATATGCCTGTCAACTGTTTATACTATTTTGCCTTTTTAGAGACAGTGGATTTGGTGCTCTAAAGGGCACTGACTATTCATTTTTACTCTTTCTGGGAGATCTAAATGTTGACCTCAGGAAGGACAGAGATACCTAGAGGAGGTATGATTTGGGAGAAATAATGCTGGCCTGATCAGATTTTGAGTGATAAATTGTTAGTGAAATTGTTTGCCCATCATGAATTTTCACTAACACTATGTTCAAACAAAAGTTGCCACATTTTTTGAATACTCAAGTAAGGAGTAGTGTTGAACTGTCAGGTCATTGCCAGATCAGTTCAAGTCTTGTGGACAGACTTGGAAGATTCAAACAGTTAGTGAGGGGGTGACTGAGACAAATTTAATCTTGAAGTGCTTTCCTTTCATCTTGATCGAGGGCATAGACTCTGAATTGACCCTGTTCAAGGTGTAAATAATCACGAGAGCTATACAACAAGGAGCTATTTCCAAAAGGTAGTTGGTAATTTGTACACCTCTGAGTTATCAGAAAATTTGACTGAGGGGTACCAGCAGGTGAAATACTGCAATAGCAGCTGTAGCAGTGAACCATGCATAGGTCAATTTTTTTTTTTTTTTGTCTAGCATTGTAGACATTTTGGTATGCCATTTGACAGCTCAGGATAAGTAGACGGGATATCAGTCAGACTGTTTTTAGCAAGAGTTGGGAAATGTTGACATCAACTTCGTATGTCATCCAGGGCAGAAGGATACACTTTGAGGAATTCCTAAACCAAGTGGATATGTCCTCCACTGATGAGGCAGTGGTAGTGGCAATGATTAGGATCAGTTCATGGGTTGATGACCTAAGGGTAGACAAAAGACATACTGAAGCAACTGGATCTCTTTGAAAACTAGGAATTACCATGGAGGAGCCTGAGACTGATGCTGGAAGCAAGGTGGCATGGTTTGTTCTGACATGTTGCCTCCATGATCTTCACAGGGAAAAGCATTTGAAGATTTGATGAGTGATGATAAATTATTCTTTTTAATTTTTACCCATTAGATTAAATAAAGGTGTCCATTTAAACTATTTAAACAGTATATACTGTACACTAACTCGTACAATGTGAATTCCGAAAAAACACATCTGCTGAAACATCTATAATGCATGTTTTCTTTGATTTGTTATCAGTATTTGCATTTTTTTGAGCAATGCGCTGACTGATTCTGAACAACACATTTCTCTGTGTTCTTAAGTCTCACAAGACATAAACGTTGATATATACAGTAAATAAATCAACTTTGAGCTGTCAGAATTCTACAAAGCAATTCTGAAATTCCATGTTTAACATTGGTGTTGTTAGGGTCTCTGCTAGTGAAAGCTGCATGTATAGATTAGCAAGGTGCTTTTGAAAAGCTGAAGGAAGTAGATATGATAATAAACATATGAGCTCAAGGATTCCCTGTGGAAGTTTAAAATAATGGGAATGGAAAAGAAATTTATCCCAAGCCACCTGGGACATTGGGTAAAATTAGTGCCAGACTGAAATGACCAATAAGCCAAGAAGACAGCTGTTTATAAGTCTATGTTCTGAGGCTCCATTCTGTATTGTACAAACATTAAATGTCTGCTTTGTATTAATATTCTCAGCTGTGTGCCCCTAGTAGATCTTCTGTTTACATTTATAAAAGGAAATCATTTTATGCTGGTAGCATGTTCTGCTAGGTAATATTAAGTTCTTACACATCTCTGCACAGCCTGGCACTCATTATCTCTGTCTTTATCTGCATTGTCTAAGGTGTTCATATTAACTAGATGGAAAGTTTTCTGTTCATAAATGGCCTCCTCATATTCATCCTTACTTAGAATAATTACTAAAATGTGTTACATTTAAAATCACCATAAGGCCAAGCTGTTCTTTATTAAAGCAGTTGTTGTCAGTCCTTCTAGACATAACAGTATTTAACTCACAGGTTCAACTTTTAAACATAATTTTATTTTTATGATGAACAAATCAGTTTTCTTTATGTGTCCAGTTTGTGTACTTGTATACTTACAGTATGTTGTATACGTTTGTGTATTTACTATGATGTACTGTACGTTCACATTATCATTTGAAGATGAAACAGCAGTAGTCCTGCTACTTCACAGCTCCATGAGACTATGATTGAAATCCACCTGTACCACGTCACCCTGTGTCACTGTGTGCAGGAGTTTCACATGTTCTCCCCACATCCTCATGGGTTTTTCTCTAGGAACTCCACTTTTCCTTACATATACCACTGAATAGATGGCTAGGTTAAACAGAGGTTGTAAATTGTTACAGTATGAATGAATATAGACTGGCTTGATGATACTAGGGTTGATTCCTGCCATTTACCCTGTGCTGCTAGGATAGATTTAAGTGAGTTTTGAATAAGTTTGATGCAAAATGGATGGATGTTAGTTAAGAAAAACATAAAGCAAAAAGGCAGTGAGCAGCATGAATCTAATGAATTTTTAACAACCACCTATCCATTTTCCACCCTGACTTTCTTTTAAAGCCAGAACCTATCATTGTAGCATGGGACCACTAGTCTGGAACCAGCCCTAAAGAAAATGCCAGTTCATTGCATTGCACACTCACAATCACACACACACCTTAGATCAGTTGGTATATACTATTTAACCTAATATGTATAAATCTTTGAGATATGGGGGGAAATTTAAATAGTAGGTAGTGAAAACACACATGAACAGGCAAAGACTGTGCAGTGACCACCCTAAGAATCATACTCATATACCCGGCAACATGACACAACCGTAATTATCACTCCATTACCATACTGTCTGTAGTTAGCTTTATATGTCCTTGCACCAAGATAGGGTATATACGTTGTACAGGAGTTTTGTTTTGTTTTTTTTACATTGTTCCATTTAGAAATATTTTACAATAAGTCCCATGAGGACAAAAATGTTCTGAATGATTATATGGAAAGCATGGTCCACATGCTACAAACCAGCATTGGTGTTTTTTATCAGGAGCTACAACTGAATGGTTTTACTTAGTACTGTACTTTTGAAGAGCATTAAGTTCTATTGTAAGTTTTCATAAAAATAAATTTGTAAGGGCACTGAAAAGTTTAACGTAGTTCAGGTAAAGGAGTACAAATTAAATGGTGAGATTAACCAAAATAATTCAGATTTAGGGCAGTTGCATTCATGACATGTTAATTAAATGCTCATAACTGAATGGAAAATTTTCGAAGCTCCCAATTGGTGGTGTTTAACTTTGAACATTTCTTTGTAGCATTGCGTAATGTTTCAGATTTTTCAGTCTTTTTTTTATTCTCACGTCATTTCCAAAAACAGCCTGTTCATATTTTGGTTTGATGGCTTCTGATGTTACCAATGAAATATACAGCTTTTGTCCAATATGAGAGAGCAGCCTTTTTCTTTTCCGATGAAATGTAGTCCATAAAACCTTCCTTTCTATTTGAAAAACTAACCAATAGGTTGATCTGTAGTTACTGTTCCTAGGTACAACTGGAGGCATATTTAGTCAGATTTTTCACACAAACAAGCTAAACAAATGAAAGAAAAAAAAGAAAATCATTTCGTTGTGATTTAGATCTAAAAATTGAAAAAGAGACTTGAGTACTTCACAAAACCTCAAGGCCTCAAATCTCTGAAAGGAAAAGGGGAACCACCAAAACCTATAGCCAAAATGAACAACTTCAATATTTACAGTTATTTAATATTGAACGTAATAAATAAAGTATTGAAAAGGACACTGATTTTCCATACTAACAAAGTAGAACAGTCCAAAACAGTGAATGAATTTGTTTGCAAACCAACAACAGAACCAAAGAACAAAGGCAAAGGTTAAAAATTTAGAAAATCCAAACAAGAATGATCAAGAGATCAACAAAACTTACAAAATTGGGGAATAACAAAGGGAGCCTAACAGCAAAAGGATGGATAATTCTAATGCCTCAGCAACTTGTTTGCGTCTGCTAAGCCCTTAAATAGTAGTTTCAATAGCAGTCCCATTACTGGCACAGCTGCAGCACCAGGAGGCCCCCTTCAAGTCTCCCAACAGGCTAATACATGAAAAGTAAAATGAAAACATAAAGATTTTTTTCAAAAACAAGACTGAAAGGTAACTAATTAAAAAACAGAAACTGTAACACATTATGAATACCAATTAAATAAAGGAAGTAATTAGCAAACACAGTGGGTTTCCTCCTGGTGTTCTAGTTTCCTTCCACAGTCCAAAGATGTGCATGTTAGATGAACTGGTATTGCTAAATTGGCACTAGTGATTGTGTGTGTGTTCGTCCTGAGATAGATTAGCACCCTATCCAAGTGTTGCACCTGCCTTGCGCCCAATAACTGCTGGGATAGGCTCCAGCTGACCTCATGACCCTGCCCTAGATCAGCAAGTTAGGAAAACAGATGAAGGGATGGATGGGCTGTCATCAACAATATTATCAAAACAAATTCCAAATAAAAATAACAAAATGCATAAAATGACAAAGAAATAAACTCAAAGACAGAATCCCAGTAAAACAACATATGTAAACTATGTATTGTGCATAAGACTGCAAAACTGAATTTCATTGTTTGAAAACAATTCAGATGTTTTAAAGAATTAAAAGTGCAAAAATATGAAAAATTTGATTTTGGAAATAAAGTGTAAAAACAGTTCTAAGCTGAAATACTGCATATCTTATCTGGAATAATGCAATGATGAAAGTACTGCGAAGTAAAGCAAAAACCATTCATATAAATTCGATTGACAAATTTTTGTCCTAATTAGTGAAACAGACTGCCTTGTTCTTCTTCAAAAAAATACCATTTTACAAATTATTTTGGGACACTTTTCTCTAACCCAGTGGGATGGACATGGTTAGCAACAATATTTCGGTAGGTTGTGACATTTAAGCAATGCTCAATTGGTACTAAGGCGCCCAAAGTGTGGCAAGAAAATAGCCCCCACACCATTACACCACCACCAGCAGTCTGAACCATTGATACTAGGCAGGTTGGAGGTATGCTTTCATGTTGTTGATGCCAAATTCTGACCCTAAAATCCGAATGTCACAGCAGAATTTGAGACTCATCAGACCAGGGAATGTTTTTCCAATCTTCTATTATCCATTTTTGGGGAACCTGTGCGAATTGTAGCCTTAGTTGCTTGTTTTCTTAGCTGACAAGAGTTGCACCTGGTGTGGTCTCCTACTGCTGTAGCCCATCTGCTTCCAGGTTCGACATGTTGTGCATTCAGAGATGCTCTTCTGCATACTTCAGTTGTAACGAGTGGTTATTTGAGTTAATGTTGCCTTTCTATTAGCTAGAACCAGTCTGGCCATTCTCCCCTGAGCTCTGGCATCAACAAGGCATATTTGCCCAGAGAACTGCCGCTCATTGGATATTTTCCCTTTTTCGGACCATTCTGTGTAAACCCTAGAGAAGGTTGTGTGTGAAAATCTCAGCAAATCAGCAGTGGCATGGGGCCCATTCTCACTCTTTTCTGTTTCAAATCTTGGCTTGTGACTAATTGGAGTTAGTTTGTTAAAGCCGCTTCTCTCCACCTAGGTGTCTTTTACAAACTGCAAATCTCTCTTTCCCCCTTTAAATATATGGAATTATGTTAAAATGTACTTATTTTCATAGAATTCAATAGGTTACAAAATGTGTCAACATGTTAATCAATAACTTGATTGGTTAATTTATATGCAGATGTGCATCAGTTCTTAAAAAGTCCACCTTTGTAAAAGCAATGTCATTATAGCGTCTTATCCTAATATTATCAGTAATTGCCATTGATGAAGCTTATCAGCACACTGGCAGATAAACCTTTTGAGCATGACCAGAACAAAAGAAAACTGAAGCCATAAAGAGAGACAAGATTGGTGGACAGAACAAGCAAAAGGTCAAACCTGCAAGTAACACACAAGGTGCACAAGGCTACTTCAGGTTTTGCTAACTGCAAATCGGATAAGAAAATTACTTCCCAGCCATCCTTTTACTCCATCATGTAGATTAAGCAAAGGTCATGACTTCAGAAACCATACTCCTAGAAATGCCGGGAAGTGGACCTATAAACCGTGTTACAAAATGGCAATGATTGACGATCTAAAATGGCATCCAAGACAATAATAAAAGGAACAGAATCCCCAACATCAGTAACATCCAATCATGACAGACCTTCTCAGGATATACTGTAGTTGTTTATATGGTTCCTGGTTTTGGTTTTTCGGCTCATCCTTGGGACCCTTATTGGTTGAATCAGTATTTTCAACTTTTTTTTTTTTTGTTTTTTATTTCGCGTTATATGCAGTTTTTTGTATTAGGAATTTGTTAGTTTTCGCATACCCCTTGGGGTCAGAGCGTAGGGTCAGCCATTGTACAGCGCCACTGGAGCAATTGAAGGTTAAGGGCCTTGCTCAAGGGCCCAGCAGAGTAGGATCTCTTTTTGGCAGTGACAGGGATTCGAACTGTCAACCTTCGGGATACCAGTGCAGTTTTATGCAAAGCATCAAGGTCAGTCAGCTTTCATTTGCACTTCTTAATAAGCAAAGTACCTGTTTGGATTTCTTTTTTTTTTTCAAACATTTGCTTGTTTTCTTGAAATAGATGTTTTTGCCACTTTTGTGTTTGGCCAGCATATCTCATGCTTTCTTAGTTTATGACCGCTTGTCTCTTTGTGGATTTGTTTTTGGATTATGATGTTCATAACCAACCATGATTTTTTAAACATGGCTGCTTTATCATGGCTTGTCCCAATTTGCTGTTAAATCTTGGAGAGTGCAGTCATCCATGATTTATGATGTGAAGTGATCTGCAGTAGTCCCTCACCACTGAAAATTGATTGCCATTAGTAGGTCATGGTGTGTGTGCTCCTGTCTTCTGTGAGGACATTCAGACAACAGAACATTTACACCACTACCTTCGAAGCATAAGCTGCTGTGAACTCATTGCAGAAGAGAAAAATTGCATACCCAGATGGCTATCTATTAGAATTTTATAAAGCGTTCTCAACTCAAGTAGTGCCATTACTGTTAATTCGAGAAACTAAAATTCTGCCCGAAACATTATGCCAAGCATCTATTAACATTTTTCTAAAGAAGAATAAAGACTTGCTACAATGTGCATTATACAGACCAATCTTAATTATTGCTAAATAATTATATTAAGATACTGGCAAAGGTTTTTGCAAGTTCAGACTGGATTTATTAAAGAAAAACACTTTATATTCAATCTTTGAAGTCTGTTTAATGTAATATACTAATCTACAGAACCTGACTTTGTAGAAGTCTTACTATCTTTGGATGCAGAAAAAGCCTTTGATAGAACTGAATGGTTTTGCAGTGATTTTTGTGATTGCCATCAAACTTTATGATGGTTATATGATGCTTTATATGTCAGACCCACAATTATCTATAACAATATTATTTAGCCCGTTCGTATAATTTCAAAAGATCTCTGGATTTAAAACAATCTTGAATAAAAATGTACTTTTTTTCCAGTGAATTCTCTGGCATCAAAGACTAGGCTGAATAATTTCTTGCTAAATATATCAGAACAGTTTAAACATCTAGGGATAATTATTACAAGAAAACAAACATCTCTTTAAAAACAATTTTGGTAGCATGATTGAAAACATAGAACAAGATGTTAATATATACATGTTATATTAGCTGGGAGAAGTAATACTATCAAAATTAATATCCTTCCACACATCCTGTATTGTTTATTGAGCACCCCTATGTACATCAGCTAATCTTTCTGTAAGAAATTAGACTGAATTATAACATTTATCTGAAATTCCAAATGTCATAGCATCAAAATGGTGACTATACATTACCTACAGTAAAATACTAGAAACCTAGAGAAGTCTATAAATCTACAAATGCATGGTGTGCAAAGGAAAAAGAAACTCTATACTAAATTGTCTCTCTATGCTGTGTTCCAATTAACACTAATTATTGGCAATATACCAGCAATCCTGTAGTTCACAGTTTATTAAAGGTACAGAACCAACACAAGACATATCTTTAGGAACATATGCATTTTTTCTGTTGCTCCTTTACAAGATAATCATGAAGCTTGTCTTATTCACAGTTGCCCAAACAAGTTGTGTTTTGCAGTAATGTTTTGTGTCCAAATGAATAAAATAAAAACAGAATATAATGACAAATATGTTAGTATGATGTGTCAACAGGTACAACAACAGTAAATAATATGGCTTGGATGTGTAAATACAGTCACAAGATTGCAGTGACCATACAAAAAGAAAAAAAATGCAAAACACAAAATGGCATCACTACAATAATGCTAAAATTAACAAGAAATAATCATTCAAAATTCCAAAAAGGTGAAACAGAATTGGTAAGCAATTTTAAAAATGTGGATTCATCACAACCACTTCACTTCAGCAGCTGTGCTGTGCTGACTGCACATTCTTTAGTACTACAAAATTAACAAATTGGGTATTACCCTTTAGGACCATAACTCTTCATCTTTATTATGTCCCTTATGTTACTCCACCTTCTGTGCTTCTGTGCTAAGCACAAAGACAACAAAATACTAAAAAGCTTCCTCAAAACAAAAATATATTGCCTTCTTGGTCCTTCTAGACATGTATTAATCTAGTGCAGTGGCTTATTCACTTATTAACCTTTAAGTATTATGTAAAAGCACTCCCTTCTAGTCTCCTGTCTTCATTTCTCTCTTTCATGACCCTTCTTCTACCTGCCAGCGTCTATTTGCTCCAACTCTCATCCCAACTCTAGACTTTTTTAGTCTTGACTTGAGGTAAAGCTTTAAATTTCTCCAAGGGTTATTTTATGGCTTAATAGATAACCTAGTTTGACACAACAGATTACAACACACTCTAACAATACATATGCCTCTGAATTCTTTAGCTACTAATGGGGAGCAAGCAAGAAGAACAAGTGCTCCCAGTCAAAGGCCTTGTGCTGCCCCCAAGTGCCAAGGTAGGACAGTTTTGGACTAGTGTGAGCCATATCTGGTCTTGTTGTTAAATGTTCAACCTGGTCCCAGCTTTGCCAGCTAGTGGCTCTCTGTTGCTATGTGTTTTAATTGATATTTTTGGCTTCTCATTATCCCTCAATAGACTCTCTGTCTACCCTCAAGTGTCTACGGGTAATTATTCTCTTGTCACATATGGGATATCACACATAGCAGGCACCACCACCCTAGATCAGCATGAGTTTTTCCAAAGAAATGCTATTTCCCTGCCAGTATACTACTGTCTCACAGTGTGGTACTTCTCTCTGCTTCTTGCCACTTTAGAATTACCTTTGCTGCTGATATCCACATCACTGTGTGTACAATGTGTATATCAAAGGTCTTTGCAGCCTTATTAAAAATTTCAGCTTTTCCTTATGTAAAGACTGAAATCAAAGAAAAGCTGTTTACCTTTAAAAACGTTTTAAAAACAATATTTAGGTGAAGAAAATAGGTCATTTTTAGGTAAAATAATAAGTATAAAATGGCTGATGTCAGATGACAGTGAAGACAGATTGTACTATATACCATGGTGTAGTCAGGATTCTGCAGGCTATGCACACTACTTGAGAAATGCTAATAAGCAACAGGATGTTAAAATTCCTGTAGAGGATAGAGAATATAACGCATTATCATCAGAACAGTCCCTGACTCAACTTATTAGAGACATGAAAATCATTACTCTCATCTCTGCTGATTTCCACAATTTTTTTCAGCTGCCTCCACGTGTCTGACTTCCAGTGGCTAAATTGCCTGCCGAACTAGCAGAATAGCATTGAACAGCAGCAGTGGATCAGGATAATTGTTTCGTAACTTTATCCAAATGGTCTTTGAAAATTTAGCTCAGAGAATATATGTACATGTATATTTTGTCTTTTCTCTCATTTTTTCTACCTTGGTTGCTGAAAATCTCTTCTTTCTGTCCTCTCCTGTTTCTAATTACAGTTTGAAAGTTGTTTCCCTGAGGCATGCTCCTTGCCCTGTACCTGTTGTGTAGCTTAAAATTAACATTCTTTGTTTCATTTACAATATTGGTGTAGGAAAGATGATTATTTGTATAATGTTATCTAAATCCTTTTTTAGATTTGTATACAAGTTTAATGTAAATACATAATGTCTCAAAAATGTAAAAATAGATCATAGATCAAGTGCAGATCATAAAAATATTTTTATTACTATTAGTTTCATCATTTGCTCTAAGCTGTTTTTTTTGGGCTAAGTTGAGGCAACTGACAATAAAAATAGAATAAACAAATAAATCCAATCTCTGTTTATTTTATAAATTTAAGAATATAAAAACTGGCATGAACCCAGAAAGACTTTATTACTTTCAAAATCTCTTGAGTATCACAGTACCTAGCCACCTTACACCTTATAACCTACAATCTGTTACAGTGCAATCCTGCAGCAGTGTGTTGTACAGGATGAAGCCCTGTTTGCTGGAATCTGTTGGTTGTACACTCTCAAGTATATTAGCTTTAAAAAAAAAAGGTCTTTATTTATTTTGCAATCATGCATTGCTCCACTGCTATTTTTTTTCTGGTACCAACCTTGCTTGGAGGTCAAATTATTTGCATATTGTCATTTTCATTTTTTTCATTATTCTACAAAATACTTTTACAATAGCATTACATATCCAGTTAATTAAAATACTGATTCAATTCAAATGGGAATATAAATATGCATCTTAGGCTTTAGTATATGCATGCACTACAAAAAGTGTCCATCAGTACTGACTAGATGTAAATGTAAATTTGCTTTATTCAATAATGACCGATAAGACTGTTTCTGTATTCATCAATTTTCACGTATTGGACTGTCCAAAAAGCTAGCCTTCAATTTTCTTGGAACACATAAGGAGTAGAAAGTGTGATGTAAAAAATGTCTAAAAAATCAGACCTAAGGCAAAACAGATGATGACACAGCTGATGACTAGAAAGGGGTTTTATTTTAATGCTTTCCTAATCACTTTGCAAATCTAGGCTTTCTCATTTCCCCCTTGTAATTAGTTAACACATCTTTTTTAAATTGCTTATATCAGTTCAACAGATTGCTGACCATCAACTATATCCAGGTATTCTCTAAAGCATTAGCAGTTGGTGTGAATTTTCTCCCAAAGGGCTAGAATCAATAATTGCAGTCCATCTCAGCTATGAACACAAGCATATTTTGATTCCTAGCTCTTAAGTAAGCAGTTTCTAGGAAAGTCCTTAACAATATGGTTAGCATTTTTATATTATTTCTAGAAATATATAGTATGATATACATACTGTTGTAGTGTACTGTACAGTATATATATGTATAAATCATCACACTTTAGCACCAAGTCCATTAAGGTTCAGGGATATCAATCTGTCCAGTTAGGAATCATAGGTGATTGTGAATCAACTTCACCAGCTTTCATGCAAATGAAAGTGACAACAGGTGCACAGGAGAGGCAACAGCAAGACAACTGCCAAAAAGGGAATGGTTCTGCAGGTGGTGACACAGACAGTTGCATCCTCCTTTTCCTTCCTAACTGATTCTTCTCTAGTTTTGCTTTTTTTCCAGTGTCTTTGTCAGTACTGGTAGCATGAGGCGTTACCTGTAGCCACTTCAAGTTGCAAAGATAGTCTCACTCTTCCAGGATAGCACATCCATATGTGCCATCACAAGAATGTTTGTTATGTCTCCCAGCACAGTTTCAAGAGCATGGAGAAGATACAAGCAGATGGGCCGTTACACAAGGAAAGCTAGTCAGGGCTGTAGAAGGGCATCAACCCAGCAGCAGGACTATTATTTGCCCTACAAAATGACCTCCAACTGGCTACTGGTGTTCATTTTTCTGACCAATCTATCAGAAACAAACTCCATGAAGGTGTCATGAGGGCCCAACATCCTCTAGTGGAACATGTGGTCACAGCCCTTTCCCCATGCAGCTCAATTGGCATTCACAAGAGGATACCACAATTGGCAGGTTCACATTGAACACGTGACAGACGAGAAAGAGTCTGGAGATACAGCCTTCAGTATTATCCGGCAAGACTGGTTTGGCAGTGGATCATTAGTGGTCTGGGTAGGCATACCTTGGAGGGTCGTACAGACTTCCACATGCTAGGCAGTAGTACCCTGAGTGCTGAAATCCTCATAGCCATTGCCAGACCTTATGCTGGTACACTGGGCCCTGGTTTCCTCCTGGTGCAAGACAATGCTCAATCTCATGTGGGCAGAATGTGTAGGCAATTTCTGGATGACAAAGGCATTGATGCCATTGGCTCGCCCGCACATTTGCCAGACCTGAATCCAAATGAGAACCTCTGGGATGTTATGTATCAGTGCATCCAACACCGTCAAATAGAGCAACAGATTGTCCAGGAGTTCATTGATGCACTGATCCAGGTCTGGGAGGAGATCCCCCAGATCACTGTCTACTGTCTCATCAGGAACATGCCCAGATGTTGTCGGGAGTGCATACAGGCACATAGGGGCCATACACACTACTGAGTCACATTATGTGTTACAGTGATGAAATTTAAACATCGGATCAGCCTGTGATTTCAATTATTGACGATGATTTTTGGTGTGATGTTGAAGCCAGCACTCACTGGGTTGGTGATTTTGGTTTCCATTGACTGTTGTTATATCATTTTGTTCTCAATGAATTACATGCTATTGTTTCTCTTGAATATTTTTTAATTGAAACCTGATGTGTGATTTTAAGTTAATTTTTGTGAGCAGTGTGTATGTGTATATATATATATATATATATATATATATATATATATATATAT
>JANRMT010062834.1:3636658-3667598 GCA_026402145.1 Polypterus bichir lapradei
ATATATATATATATATATATATATATATATATATATATATATATATATATATATTACTTAAAGGGCAACCAAAAGGCCTGGGCTTTGCTTCTTTACTTTTTTTTCCATCTACTGCATACTTTTACTTTTGTTGAGTTTGTCTCTACTAAGCCTTATGTCCACTTATCTGCATATTACTAGTTGTGTTAGGTTCCTGCATGTTCTGGTGAAAGCCAAGGCATAAGAATCTGAAACAAGTATATTTTTTTTGGTTAAAGTGGCAAGAGTCTTTCTAATTTACCACATTTTATAAGTGGTCACAGACTAGGATGAAAGTACATGATGAAGACACTTCACCTGCCTGTGCTCCAATTGAAAGAACAAAAGAAATGTAACCAGTTGTATCTCAACTACAGGTATATCATTCAAGTAATAATATTCTTATAGATGTGTGAGAAAACCTGAGTACCCAGAGATAATTTACTAGGACATGGTAAGAGTATGCAGAATCAACACAGACAGTGACTAGGGTGAGAAGTTCCACCCAAGTCCCTAGAGGTGTGTTGTAGTAGTGAAAACACCACCATGCATTTCTCAAGTTAAATTAAATCAGTTAAACGTAGACATATCAGTCTAAATTAAAAAAAAACAGATATCATTCAATATCAAAAGCAGTTTTGCTGTAAAAGATCAGCTTTGTAAGCCCAGCTTAAGGATTATTAGGGTGATAAGATAGAACCATAAATGTAAGTATCAGACTTGCCAAGACATTAGCGCCCTCTAGTGAATTTGCGCTGTCCCTATACTGTAACAGAAAAGGTATACAAAATTGGTAATATAGAGAAAAATATGATCACTTTGAATAAATATCATTTTAATCATTATTAAAAAAAAAGCTTTCACTCTCACAGAGTAGGCTGTACATCCTAGTAAGTAAAATATTAGAGCGAGGATCTAAGTGTGCATGTTAATGTTAGTCCTTAATGCCAACTTTCTATGTGGCCTCAATTTAATCACCAGGCCGCCAATTTTTTAATTATGTTAACTGGTTTACTGTACATTTATAATACCATGGGTGTTATACCAGGTACTACTGAGTTTCCTTCTTAGCCATTGCCCATATTTTGATTAACATGCTTGATTATGTGCGTCTCGGGAACTGCAGGTCTGACATTGTGGTCAGCATCACAGGAGTGCCACAGGGTGCTTTCTCCAGTCCTGTTCAGCCTATATACATCGGACTTCCAATACAACTCGGAGTCCTGCCACGTGCAAAAGTTTGCTGACAACACTGCTATCGTGGGCTGTATCAGGAGTGGGCAGGAGGAGAAGTATAGTAACCTATTTAAGGACTTTGTTAAATGGTGCGACTCAAACCACCTTCAACTGAACACCAGCAAAACCAAGGAGCTGGTGGTGGATTTTAGGAGGCCCAGACCCCTCATGGACCCAGTGATCACCAGAGGTGACTGTGTGCAGAGAGTACAGACCTATAAATACCTGGGAGTGCAGCTGGATGATAAATTGGACTGCCAATACTGATGCTCTGTGAAAGAGAGGACAGAGCGGACTATACTTCCTTAGAAGGCTGGTGTCCTTCAACATCTGCAATAAGATGCTGCAGATGTTCTATCAGACGGTTGTAGCGAGCGCCCTCTTCTACACGGTGGTGTGCTGGGGAGGCAGCATAAAGAAGAGGGATGCCTCACGCCTGGACAAACTGGTGAGGAAGGCAAGCTCTATTGTAGGCACGGAGCTGGACAGTTTGACATCTATGGAGGAGTGACGGGCACTGAGCAGGCTCCTGTCAATCATGGAGAATCCACTGCATCCACTGAACAGTATCATCTCCAGACAGAGGATCAGCTTCAGCAACAGACTGCTGTCACTGTCCTGCTCCACTGACAGACTGAGGAGATCGATCCTCCCCCACACTATGCGACTCTTCAATCCCACCTGGGGGGGTAAACGTTAACATTATACAATGTTATTGACTGTTATACCTGCCTCACACTCTCTCCTTGCATTTTTTAACTTGCACTGCATTTTTATTTAATTAATATTGTTTTTATCAGTATGCTGCTGCTGGATTATGTGAATTTCCCCTCTGGGATTAATAAAGTATCTATCTATCTATCTATTAGAATCTTCAAGACTACTTTTGGACTCAGCACTGAAATTGAAGAGCTGGCAATGCAACTCTCCTCTTCTGTTTTGAATTTAAAAAACAGTATCCTTCAGTGAAGTGACATCCCATCCAGGTGGCTTACATATTATGATTGTGCAAAAGCTTCAGCTCCCCACGACTCCTTATAAGAATAACTGGATTTGGACTTTAAATGGATGCTGTTATTTTTTTTTTTTTGTATTATCATACTATTGTAATACCCTCATTAATATTCTTGTTTGTATCACCTTTCATTGTATCTACATCTAATACAGTATGTTTTTCATAGTGTTTTTGTGGTGCAAACAATGAAAGGTACTGTATAAAGGAAAAGTGGTTTGTGACTGAATTGATCTAACTGATTGTGTGATGAGGTAGCTTGTCCAAGTGGAAACAATCTTCTGTTCAGGTGAATAACGGAGTTTTCACAGACGTACAGTCATTATGTACATTACTCCCTTTTTCTAGGAACTGTAATTTCATTGTATAACTAAAGCTTACAGTAATGCAAAACTAATTACTAAAGAAGGAAATTAATTAGTATTATGCATCTGGAACAAATTATTTACTTCTTCATCAAGCATAAAAGGAAAATAATCTAATGTACCATCTAAAGTACTTCACTAAGCAAAGTAATTATAAAATCAGATTCAAAGTACAGTATGTTGTTGACAGTAGAGTGTTAATATTAAAGCTTGGCATCATACTGAGCAGGGTGTTTGAATAATGCCCTACTAAAATTCCAGTGATGTGGCAGTAGTCAGATTTATAATAAGCCTTCTGTGTTATTTTCTTATTAGTTAAAATAGATAATCAAATGCAAGTTTAAATATTTTGTTTTTATAGCATAAATTCGCATTTCTTAAATAATACATGGAGTTGACTTGCTGTGAAGTTGATGGATGACTCAGAATTGTGCTGATGTGAATGAATGTGAATGTGGTCTGTAATGGAGTGACAACATGCTTACAGTTTGTTTACTGACTTGTACTTATCTCTGCTGCCCAGTGCACTCATGAAGAATGCAAACTAATCTTAACACCAGTGGAAGTTTAGATTTATTTCCCTAAACTATTCATATATTGAAGCAAGGGATTAAAAAGTCTTTGCTAGCTAGTGCTGAAATAGGTCGGAACTTGAGTAAAGAAAATGTGACTGACGGTAGAGCCAGTAGTATGAGAGGTAACATTTGGGAAGTTGCCCAAAGGTTCGATCAGAATTGATGCTTTACTAAAGAGCTTGTGGTGCATGAGTGCTAGGATTCATGCTAAGGTTTTCTTGTAAATTATTTAATGTGAGATGACTCAGAACTTCAATATTGTGTGAGGTGGAATTTTATGTAGAAATGTTTCTTTGCCAACAGTGAGAGTTTACTTCATTGTTTAGAGTGTAAAAATATATATAGTAGCAACATAACTATTTTTTTATCTGAAAAAGTTATTTTCTTCCTTTCTTAGAACTCTTAAGATCATCTGACACAAGTAGGTATTGGGAGCCTTTTTATATTATTTAAATCTGAATACTTGTCATATTAAAAGGATTCATATTTCAAATGATATCCTTTATTTTAAAACATTGATCCAGAGTTCAAAGTATTTAATGTTCTGACATAGTTTGAGGTTACAAAATACTGTTATATTGATCCAGTTGTCAAACTTCAGCCATAAAATGCAACTGGAAGATAAGATCCTGAAACTGTATATTCAATTAATGCAAATACAATACAGATGATATATTTAGCAAGTAAATGTTTTTCAAGAAATTAACAAAATTTGACAATATTCCATCCTATTAGACACATTAATAATAAACATAACATAAACATAACATGTGGCAAACCTTCTTAAACTTGCTTAAATACAGGGTTGTGTTAGGGCTGCAGGGAGCTTCAGCCTATCTTTAAAGCCACTGAGCACGAAGTAGTAAACAACCCTGGATGGGGCAACAGTCCATTGCAAAGCTCACATATACACACATACACACCCTTACTCAAACAGGGTCAGTCTAGAATTGCCAATTAACAACCTGCACATCTTTGGGTTGTGGGAGGAAGCCAAAGAACACAAAGGAAAAACATGCAGATGCAGACAAAGTGGGAATATGCAAATTCCAAATGGACAACTTTTAATGACACATTTTTGAAAACTATCTCCTTTCTGTGATGCATCTGTCTTTAGTGATGGTTTGATATCATTAGTGCAAATTTTGGCATAGACAGTTAATGTACCTGACACTTATAGGAGCCATCTAGATATATGTATTAGTTACTACTAGCAAGAGCTTAACAGTTTGTTGTTTCTTAGTTAGATTTACAAATCTTCTATTAGTCATGTAATACTGCGTAATAAGAGGTTAAGAAATGGATTGCTTGTGTCACATAGTAATACGTTTTTAATGGATGCACTATATTAAGCTTTTAAAGCAATAGTTTTAAAGTATTACCATTAACAGATTATGGTAGTCTTTCCACGCTAACGTTAGGTACAAAATCACTACATTATAAATACTTATAAAATTCAGGGTACACATCTTGCTGATGCAATATAAACAGTGAAAATCATACACTTTAAAAGCATGCATAAGTTCAACCGCAGTAAACGAACCACGTTTCCTTTTCTAATATCACTGCTCTACAGCGACTTCTACTGAGAAGTTTTAGATATCACTGAAATATTTCAAATGCCTTAAGTTCTCCACATCAACCTGTAACTATAAGCAGCAATCTTTTCTTTGTAATTCAAAGCAGGTCTGTCACGTCTCGAATTAGAGGCGTCGCTCAGTAACGAGAAACACGATTTCACATGAAAAGGAATGACATTGAAAAAACATTAAATACCTTTCTAAACGTCTTCCAGAACCACTAAACTGTTCATTGTGAAGCTGTGACGTTTCTTATAACACCCATATTACAAGAAATTCGATTATTTTAACAAGTATGATCAAAGCAAGCCACAGAACACCGGCTGCCCTGGCCATAGAGAACAAGGACTTCGCCCGAGTTACCAACATGCGAGATGATATTTTCTGTGAATTTAAACGAAATGGAATAATACAACGGCGCTGTATTGTAGCACGGACGTATTGCCATTTTGTGAAAGAAATGGATTGCGTGGTTTTTGCGGAATAATAGAAAAATGATACATTTTCACCTTCGCGAAATTCGCAGCATCCAACCACTGCGAATGTTTTAAGAAAGACAGACAGAAATAAAAAAGGTGTCGTTTCAAGGCTCTGATAATTAAATGAGATAACGGTTCACTTTACTCTTACTTTCTAAAGCAGCGCACAGCTGTTTCTAGTGATGCGCGTAATGAAGTCGTGTCTTAGAAGGAAACACGTTTGTAAAGAGAGTTGCAAACGTTTTTGACCTCGGCATGAAAAGTTTTATATTGAAATAAAAAATCGCAATTTGAACAATAATTGTTGTATAAGCCTATTATAATACAAATTGCACTTAATCCCATTTTGTTATAGTGTTATTGTGTTGCAAGTTCACAAAGCCGTTTTCAAAACAGTAATACTGACTCGATCATATCTATGGACGTTTACCCGGTGAATGAGTAAATGAGCACAAGTCCGTGACCGGCCGACTTCGTGACTTTTAATGGCTGCTGCTGTATTAGGCTCTAGACGCTAACAAAAAGGCGTCGCAAAAGTGTACAGATGGATGCACTAAAGTGTACAGATGGATGCAAGTACAAAATTCAAAACAGTGCCTGCACTATAGATACAGTATTATCTGATATTTTAAATTATTCAAACGATTATCCAGGGCGAAGGACAAAGCAAGCAAGTTTGTAAGAATTTAAATACCTGTATGAGAATTCGATTGAAAAGTTTGATGTAAAGATCCTATGAAATGTGCGTAGTAATACAGATACAACTGGACGCACCTGTTTAATCAGCGACTTTAACTGAGTGTTTTTGTAAAGTGTTAGTCTTTCATTCAGTATAATCATGGCATGTTTTATAGAATATACACGTGCTGCACTCGTGCATTCACACTGTATTTAACAAAAAGGTACCACATAGATCAGAACACAAATAAACAGTGTTTTAACACCAACCCAACACGCTGTATAATAAATCACGCCTTTAATGATAATCTGAAAAACTGAGTCGGGGTAAGAGTTAGTTTTGCAAACAATTAATTCAAATCTGGATCGCGGAGGGACTGAAGCTCATATAGACAGCTCTGCTCAGGAAGTGCCCATCCTTGACATACTGGGCATTCGTGCAGCCCACTAACACCAGTGACTATTCTAGATTAATCAGGCATACTAAATTCCATATCTTTGTGATATGGAAGGAAAAAGAATTGGACAGAAAAATGTCCCACAGGCCAGGGAGACCCTTTCAGGTAACTTTAAATGCTTCTGCGCTCTCATTTCCATTAATCAATTATTCGGTCTTCATATGCGCGATTGCAAATCATATGCACGAAAGAATTTCTTACAATGTAAATATGTCACTCATTTTAAGTAAATTTAGGGACGATTTTGTACACTGCAGTAATATATAAAAGCATGTTTAATAATTCCCTCGCACAAGTTTATGTTATCATTATGCCGATCTTCAACTCGTGTCAGTTGTTTATGTGTAATGTATATTACATGTAATCTATAAATTGGCTTCATCCTCCGGCCAAAAAAGCCTTGAGCGTCGAGTTCACTAACCAACACTATGTAAACCCATTCACGCATTCATACTATCATGAATGTTTCTTTGGCTAACTGCGACCCTGCTCGGTATACAGCGGGTTAAGACAATGAAAGAATAAATGGATGAACTGTGTTGTCTTTGCTAACTGCTATACTTAATTAGTGCACACTTCATACTAAAGTGTGTACGAGGTTTGAAAAATATAATAGCAGCTTGGCCTAACTAAGTGATAATGCTTAGAGAGAAATAACAAGCAGTGCTCACTTTTGCAGCGTACATTGCGCAGATTTACACAGGTGTGTTCTATGTCTTTTTATGCTTTGGGAAGATTTTTACGTTCTCGACAGGAAATCATAGGGCGCTAGGACCAGGGAGACGACTGGATGTCATGACTACCCCGGAGACTACCTTAACCCAACCCATGGTTGCTTTCCCTGCGCCACTCTGCGTGCTGGATAGGGAGACACGGTGAAGAGCTGCAGATCAGTGCTGGAGTACAACATTTCACAGGGAGCTCTGCAGAAGAAACACCTGTTTCAATCCAGACAGGGAGAAACAATATATATTATATATCTATTTCTTTATCTATAAATTGGCAAGCACTTCTGCGTATTTCCTCCGCTGGTGATCGCTTCACGTTTAAAGCCACTGGACATCACTGCTCATCCCCCCCTAAGCTCGTGGATATTAGCTCTGCTCATCATAGAAGATGAAAGTTTTATTCTGGGATTTTGTGTGAGACAACACCGTGCGATATACATATATGCAAGCTATAGTTTACATATATACATTTATATTTATTCTCATCTGCTTCCAGGATTCATGCTGATGCATGCAGTCTATAATAGAGTAAAAACAGCGCATGCCTTTTTGGAGTCAGAATCCATAATTCTGACGTAGTCTACATCTTAAAAATTCCCATAACGGCGTTTTTAAGTTGACATGGTCATTCTTACCTTAACCCGAATGGAAAAGCTACGGATTTGTGTTTTCTTTGCCGCTGGATGGGTTGAAGAACGTATTACCTGTTAAGACCTGGGGATATTACAGTGCGTTTAGAAATTATGCCAGTGTGTGAGTATGAAGTGCTGGTTTCTTAGACTAACAGTGGTTTGACCTTGAACCTGTGCCACTCGCCGCAAAATAATACTTTATTAATATGTTTAATGGATTAAAGGCTGACCTTCTTCATCAGTAACTGCAACAGGGAGGGAGTGGTACACCTATTATAAGATCTCTTGGGCTGGCACCATCATTGTTGTTTATTCTTGTTCTCTAAAAGCAGAATCTTCTGATGGCTCCTCTAGGTGAAGTTGGGAACTATTTCGGTGTTCAGGATGCTGTTCCTTTCGGGAATGTGCCTGTTTTACCGGCGGATAATCCGGTTTTGTTAAGTGACCACCTGGGGCAGTCTGAAGCTGGGGGTCTTCCCAGAGGTGCCGCAGTCACAGACTTGGATCATTTAAAGGGGATTCTGAGGAGGAGACAGCTGTACTGCAGGACTGGGTTTCACTTAGAGATTTTTCCTAATGGTACCATCCAGGGAACACGGCAAGACCACAGTAGATTTGGTAGGTATATTAACTCCTCACGTACCTCCGTGTGAATGCAGCAGCCATGCGGGTAGGACTAAACCGGTACGTTTTATTCTTTAAGCTGCAGTTTAACTTATGATTTATATATGGCACATTCTAAATTAAATAAATGCAATGTGTACCTGGGAAAATCAAAAATATTGCTTTAGTATTATCTATCTGTCTTGTCTGCCTGTCTGTCTGTCCAGTATTTTATTTTCGTGTTAGTAAAATATACCCGATTTAATAAGGATTACTATAAAACAAGCGTGAGAACACTAAACATATTTAGGTCAGAGGGAGTGGTTACTTCATTACTTTCTGAAGAACATTTATAGGTGCAGTTTTATGTGTTTGGGTGATGTTTACACTCGTCTCACAAATCCATTCCAAGTGTGATCTACTTTTTTATCATTGCTTTCTCCGCCTCAATTATTATTTCTTATTATTATTACGCGAGGGGTGTGTCACTTGGAAATTAAAACCCGGCGGGAATGTAGTTCTTCAAGTAGGAAGGCGCATCGCCATGCCCGCATACCCGTATCCCCAGCGAATATCAGTGGCTTTCATTTTAGCATCTAACAAGCAGAAAGCGCGTTACATAATCCAAAAGGTGGAAGTCATATTTAGATCTTTATAGACACCTTGCATGCAAACAGTACGATAAGTACATTTAGCTATATGTAAAGTAGGAGTCCAGGTAGTCGCTTGGAGTAAAACTATAAAAGCTTACTAAATGCGAGGGAAAAATCGGGTTAAGGTGCAGGAATTCCGGTGGTGCGACACAACACAGGGTTAACTTTTGTTTGCCCCCCACCTGACTAGACTTTAACTAGGTCGTTAAAAACAAGTCCCGCGGCGATCGCAACGGCCCCTTACCCGCCCCCACCACGCACACACACACACACACACACACACACACACACCTTCGTGCTGAAAAAGCCAGATGTTGGACCAGAACAGCGAGTTACAAAATATCCACATGGCTTATCATCTCTCCATCACCCATGCCTGCATTATCGTGACGAATGATATTCACTACAAAGCGGCTTTATCAAAATTGAAGTACAAATACGTTTAAGTGAAACAATAAACACACGGGTTCATATGTGCCCTTTGCTGTAAAGCCGCGGTTAACAACGTCACTGTCAATGCAGATAAATCATATAGATATGGAATAGATTTTTATTTGAGCAATCAGTGGAGGTATTTCACTTTTTAAAAGCAAGGATGAAGAACGAATGGAAATCACGTCCCGCAGAACGATTAAAAAGAAGTCTGAAGTTTTACATAGTGACTACTACGTGCTCAGTGTAACTGGCAGTCTCTGTAACAAACGCCTTCACCACGTAGACTGTGGCGACCCCGACGAGTGACTTCAAGTCGGCTGTATGTTTATACTTGAGGTTATGTACGTGTGATAAGGCAGATCTCTCGCTTGGTTGCTAGCCGGCCAATAGGTTCACACCTCTCCAGCAGGTGCCTTGTTGTATAGCGGCCGCACAGCCTCGCTTTTACCCCGAGTCAGATGGGGGCAGTGTACTGTGCCCCGGGTCCTAACGCCAGCTATATTTAATGACACGTTTTCTCAAAAGATGTCAAGAGTGTTCTTGCACAATGCATATACAACTCTTCTACTTAAGGGAAAACGTTCAGAGACACGAACTGTAACAGTAGTTCATGTCTTTTAATTGACTTGCTTTACTGCGAGGAATGTCTATTTTTGAAAGCTAACTTTGTATGAGTTGTTCGTGGACTGGGATGCACGATTTATTTCTTAATCATTGGAGTAGCTGAGTAATGTCGCATGAAGTCAAAATTAGAAGATCTTTAACCTTGACAGGACACTATGACTGCTCAGATAGTTGTAATATCAAAACCCAGCCAGTAAAATAAGCATATTAATTGAAATGAGCTGTGATAACATGCTATCATGCTAATACAGCACGTGAACAGTACAAATGTATGAAGTTCTAAATTTGCAACTGCCACTACATTTAATTAGATATGAGAGATCAAAATTATTCACATGCCAGCCTTCACAACACTCATTAAAATAATTCTGACTGAGCGCAACCAAATGCAAGATAACAGCTTTGCATAGCATCTATAAATAATTCTGATCTAAATGCTACATGCTTTCACTAGAAGCTTTCACACCAGCTGATTTATCTGAGTTAGTTCTGTTTGAGATAATCTAAATGAAGATTAACAGTTATGGTTATTTTCTTTTAAATAACAGTGACCAAGGTCCTCCAAGTGTACAGTATTTATTTATAGCATTCTGGTTGGGGTTACCCACATATAAACAATTTAAATATAGCATTCTGACTTCATTCATAATTAAAAGTGTAGCTATTATTAGATGAAACTGATATTAAAATAAAACAAAAGTTTTCACTGGCATCTTTAAAGTATCATGCTTAAAGATGTTTAAACATAAAGTAACACCACTAAGGTCTCTTAAATAAGTGAAATGTTAATTATTGTTACTTGGCAGTTGTGTTTACCCAACATCCCTTACAAAGTCAGAACACATTTATGTTTATTACTATAAGGGTTTCTTTTGAAACTGGAACTTGGAGTCACAAAGGTAGATGGGACAGATATTTAAATAATAAATTTGAGGTTTTAAAGTCCAACATTTTGGCCACTAGTCCTGACTTAAATATGTGTTATATTTTAGAAAGGTAGCATTTGCATGCAATAAAAATTTTGCTCTTAAAGGCTAAGTGCAGCGATAGCAATACATTTTCTCCTGATACAGATAACAATAATGCACTTGCTTGTGGGTTGCCATATATCTGTTTGTTAATCTTGGCAATTACTTTATCCACTTGCTTATACAAAATACTAAAGATATTTGATTTTAAACAAACATTACTTACTGGTTTTCCTCTAATGAGGTATTCAGTCTAGATCCTGTATAAGTTGATACTGAGACTTTTGGCAGTATACAGATACATAAATCTTAAAAAAATCTTTTAAATAATGTACTGTACCTTGTAAAGTAATGTCTACCTTATTCAAAAAAGGATTATTCCTATCTTTGTTTTGAATAATTTGCAATAACTATGACCAGAAACTAACCACAGTGTTGCTTACAGTTTGTAATGCAGATGATCATTTTTGACCTTCTATTCTTAGCTTTGGCAGCTAGATGGCAGATGCTGAATTTATGCTGTGTCTCCTTTGACTTTCTAGACAAAAAATCTTTGTAAATTTAGAGGGTAGTGGAGGCTCATCTTTTACATTGGTAACACCACTGCATGTGCAGCACTAAAACTACAGCACCAGCAGAAACAGCCACAAAAAGGTGACCCTTGTCATTTAAATATATACCGAATTTGTTATTTTCCTTTTTTGCTGAAATACTACAAACATTTACCTGAATTTAATAAAAAAAATCGAGCTGTTTATTGACTCTATGAAAATCACAGATAATAGATGTTCTTCAAAGGGAAGGAACAAATTGTTCGGTATGTCGCAGTGAAGTCATTGCATCATAAGGATGCACTGGAACTAACCTGGGATTAACCCCTTAGTGCCTGACCCATTCTGTGTAATGAAGCTCATGATATTAATATTGTTTTTCTGGGATTTTGTTTTCCTTCATTAATAATAAATCAGATTACGGAATAATTGTTCTTATGTAAAATGAAAATGTATTGTTTTAAGTGTATTTAGGTGAACCTGAAATTATCTGATTATGAGAACCTAAGAAATTTAATGCATATAAATATGAAGGACATTGTAGTGTAAAGTAAAACAACAGGTAGATCTGTTGTAGAATATACTGCATAAGGTTATTAAATGTCTAACTTTAAAAAGTGAATTTGTACAAAGTCCTTTTAACAATTTCAATATAATGATATAAGTTACCTTTCTTTTTCTTAGTTTAATTAGTAATATGGGTTCACGGTGGCGCAGTGGTAGCGCTGCTGCCTCGCAGTTGGGAGACCCGGGTTTGCTTCCTGTGTGGAGTTTGAATGTTCACCCCGTGTCTGCGTGGGTTTCCTCCGGGTGCTCCGGTTTCCTCCCACAGTCCAAAGACATGCAGGTTAGGTGGATTGGCGATTCTAAATTGGCCCTAGTGTGTGCTTGGTGTGTGGGTGTGTTTGTGTGTGTCCTGCGGTGGGTTGGCACCCTGCCCGGGATTGGTTCCTGCCTTGTGCCCTGTGTTGGCTGGGATTGGCTCCAGCAGACCCCCGTGACCCTGTGTTCGGATTCAGCGGGTTGGATAATGGATGGATGGATAATTAGTAATATTTGAAAAGAGCATTATGTTGTGTGATAATTAAAATCTTTGATAAATCTTTTTTGATATTTTAAAGTATAATGTCATTTTTCAACACTTTTAGGGAATTTAATTCAATTAATGCAATTGTTTCAGTTTACTGTTTATCTATATAACTATTTTATATACTGGATTCATGCTTTTTGTTTTGCATTTGGTGTTTGCCACTGTGAAGAATGCTGTTTATTATTCATTAACTTTATAAGTTTCTTACTGATAATTTAAACTATAAACAACATACTTTCTTTAATAGAGTACTGTTTCATTCAGATTTTCTACCCACTTGTGACCATCAGAAACAGTTTTCTTGGGCTTTAGTTCCAACCTTATTCAAGGCGTGAAAAAAGGTTAATCCACGTGTTCAGCACTGGTTACTAGATGAAACCGCTGAACTTTCTTTATGTATGAGCTGATCTGTCATATAGTGCCATTCCTATTTATCTATCTGTTTAACAATCTTGAAAAATCCATAAATGCAGTGGGTAAAACTGACATTTCATTATGATGCAGCTATTGTTCAAGGACTGGATGAAACTGTCTAGTAAAAGTCTGTTGCCTGCAATGCATCATTTCAGCCTAATTTACATTTATTGGCCCAGGAATCTGCAGTTACCTCAAGCTAGCATCAGCAGACTTGTATTCAGGGTGTTCTTCTTTCAGTCATAACTCCTTCTCTGTAGGTATACTTTGTCTTGTCTTTAATTTTAATTTATTTTTTTTCTCTTTAAAGTACTAAGAAATGTGGACTTCCCATGTTTTTTTATACAAAAGAAGTATATAAATTACAATATTTTTGCATTTAAGCATTCCCTGACTGCTTTATTTAAGTGATTCTGAATGTAAATATTCTCTAACTGCTTTATTTATCTTTAACAATGTCCATCAAGAAGTAAATTGCTCAGTTGTACAGGAAATGTTTTATTTATCATCAGGTTTTCATTTTTTTCTGTGTGTCTGGCTGTGAATACATTTTTTTCATATTGTATATCACTTTGTCACAAAACATTTCTTGGAGACACTAGGCTATTGTACTTAACAAGTTTGTCTTATCTTTCTTCCATAAGGTATTTTGGAGTTTATAAGTATAGCAGTGGGTCTTGTCAGCATTCGTGGTGTAGACAGCGGACTCTACCTCGGAATGAATGAAAAGGGAGAGCTGTATGGGTCGGTAAGTTCCTAAAGATATACTGTAGCAACATTCCGCTACCATAGGATATTTGACTTATAAGTATTACTAGAAACTCAAGGGACTGTTTATGATAAAGAATAATAAAATGGACAATATTTATTTTAGTAGATATCATACTTTATAGGAACATATTTGGTGAACCATTCCTAATAGAGAAGCATGTACTGATTGAAAAGACTGATGTCAGGCTGGGATATATTTTGTAAATCTTAGCGTACTCGACTGAAGTCAGTTGATTAAGGAGCAATTTCACCAGTGATGACTACCTATTCAGGCTCCACATATTCAGAATAAATAATACTTGTCCAGTTGTTGTTCATTCATTCCCATTCAGGATTTCAGATACATGGAGAATGTGCATACTCCACACAGAGAGTATATAGGACTGAAGACAACTGCACTATCGTGCTTGCCTACAGCTGTTCTGTGAAATATTCATTACAATCTCATGTTAAAAAATAGGAATGAGTGGTTCTGGAGAGACTATGTTGGATGATTCAACTTTTTCTACCTAGACTTTCACGTTAAAACTTCTGACGTGGATTTTGTTAGATGTTTTCATATCAAGTTAGCATCTTAAACAAATGCTGAGATCATTAATTTATTATGATCTTTTGGCTAAAGCAACTATAGAAATGAATTGCTGTAAAGTGAGCAGCATGATATTATAATCTAGTACTCATCCATACTTAGACCATTTTTACATATTCTGCATGTAACTGTAGGAAGGTGTTTCCTGTCTCAACTTCAGTAGGCACAAAGCAGTAGGGAATCGTAGAAGGAGCACCCAGTGCATTGCATTTGTATTTTGAGAGGAACTAAGTTATTTTCTTGTTCAAGTACTGGATGCTGAATGTCAGTGTTCATTGTAACACATGATTTGTTCTAATAGTCTACTAGTTACCCTCTACATCATGACACTGGTATTCCCCAAACTTTTGTGTACTTTGGCGTCAAGAGAAAAGTAGGTCTGGCTTACTTCTGTATTATATGCCTTTTAGTATACCAGCTCAGAAGAATGCACTAGGTGTGAAATTTTGAAACAAGTGCATGTATTATAAAAATAATTGTTATACTAAAAACAAACACACACTTGATATTCATCAAGCACAACATATCCTCAATGACTACAGCTCGGTGAATGTTTAATTTTTTTAAGACGTGGTGGCAATGGCAAGGAGGTAAATAAAAACTCCAGTTAGTGCAAATTTTGTTGAGCATAAGCCCTTTAAAACTGTTTGTCCTTAGGAAGAGTCATAGTCTGGTAGTTCTAATCATCCTGCACAGCTTGTCCCTAGGCTACTCACAGTAAACTTACAGAATGTGATGAATCTGTGTTGGGCTTCCCTGGAGTCTTTTTGTTGTATTTTTGGTATCTATTTATATGCATTTCTTCCTGTTTATTTAAATTTATATTTATTTTGACATGTTTGTGGTCCCTGTGTACTTAGATGGGTTTGTTAATTGTGTAAATAACCTTTTGTTGCCTGTAAAAGATGGCAGTGTAAGCTTTTGATACTGTAATGTTGAATCATTATCAGGAACAACCCATAATTCACAATGCCAATAATCTAGTTAGTGTAAGGATTTTTGAAATGTTTATTTACTTTGCCTTTAGTTTAAAACAACTTAATCATCTTATTCTGGTTTATTCAATTTATAATTCTCACTTGTCTGCTTATTTTTCTTTTGTCCATTTCCTTGTTATTTTCTTGGACTCCTAAAACAACACAAAACACCTTCTTACTCTAAAGTTGTCTTTGCGCAAAAGTTGTCCTAGCCAATGACATAGAGTGTTGCCACACAAATCAGAGAATATATAGCTGTTCATTGCTAATAGTATAGATTTTATTTTTTATATTTATTGTAATGTCTAATTTCTAACCATGGCCTTATCATATCCCACTCTGGCTTGCCACCTGATTCTTTTGTCACTAAAGAATTGAGAACAGCAGCTGCATAAGGAAAGGTATTGCAAAAGTTTTGACAGTGGATTTGACTGTTCCATTTCTATTCTATACTTTTACATTCGGGTTTGTTGGAAGGTAAAGCTAAATCCTAAAGCAGCTGCTTCTGTGTGGTTGTCCACCCTGGCTGGATACCTCTCCATTACAGGACACATTCAATCCGCTTTGCACATACTCCGTTTACAGTGATTAATCAACCTGTGTACATATTTTTGCTAAGGCTGTATATTACACATTTCTATTAGAACTGGGGTAGAATAAAATTCGATAAGTAAACCCACATAAATTCAATGAAAAACATGAAGTACCTTATAAAAATCACTTCAGTCCACAGCTAGGCTCCAAGCTATGCCATGGTGCAGACATGAAATGAGTATTAAGGGATTTTGGAGACTTCTGTGATGGCAGTATACTAAAACAAGTTTTAGTCTGAAACGGCTTATTTTCACCTGGAATCAAATGACCATAGTGAATGTTAGAAAAGTGAGATGGGCATCATTAATGATAGAAGGCATTAAGGCAGTGCTCAAAAATAGAAAGACAAATTATTAATTCATTGTGTGGAGACAGAGGACTCTGCATAGAATAAACAGGAACTGCACACCCATATGCTAAAAGTTATCGGAAACTGAATCTTTAAAGTACGGGTGGTGGTGGTACCTCTCCCTATTTTCAATGAGAAATTAGAATGCTTTGAGTATTACGTGATTATAAATACAAGAAAGGTGGCACACTGCAAATATCCTGGCAATATGAACTGATTGAAAATGAGTGGATGTGGAAATCAGGAAGTTTTAACAATGTTTTCTTGATTGTGAGCCAGTTCTATACTCTGTTTATGTCCCAGTTGCATTAGCACTTTATAGGTCTATCTAAAATTGTGCTGTACAACAGCAAGTAAACATTGCCAGATTGTATACATCATGCAAGGTGCTTTATAAAGTCAAGTTTGATTGATAAGGCAGTGAGTGAGTAGTCACTTCTCTATGTAGACATCCTGTGACCTTAATATTTAGACTATTTTTTTCCTGAGGCTTTCTACAAGTGAGTCACTCTTCCTTTATATTCCTGTTGTGTGCCTGTTGCAGATTAATAGTACATTTTTTCATCCTTCACAAAAAGGTTGCATCCAAACAATTATTAATATCAAGGTCATTGGTACATGTATCTCAGATCGAATTAATGTGGGTGAAGTCAGCATACATAACTTGTGGAATAGTCAAAAAAACAGAAAGTTCCAAGACCTAACCTAGTTCAAGTGCTGTTTGAAGATAGTTGTGTCAATGGTGCCTGGTGTGATTAACTGTCACCTGCTTCAGGCATCATTTTGATTCCTTAAGGATTCCCTGGAAAGTAATTGGTTTGTGAGTGTAAATAAGCATATAAGTTGTAATGAAATGTGAATAATACTTTGATGTTGTGACTGTCATTCCAGTGACACCAGACTGTCCTCTCTGTGCCCAAAGCATGATTTGACCCTCCGTAGCCTTCAGACAGTTTGTGGTATTAGGTTGCTCTGTTCTGCTGATGTCAATTTCTAAGAGCTGTAAAATGCAAAGTGTCATCAAAATCTTCTTGTTCCACTCTTTTCACTTAAACTGTGATTTTTGAAAAATTTCTTTCAGCTCTTGTTTGCTGTGCTTTGTTCTTTACAATGCTTTTAAATTCATATTTTATTTAAGATTGTTCAGTTTTGATAGCTGTCTACTTGGTAACTCTGATATTAACCCGACTGTGTCTGTTACAGTATCTAAGTAAGTTAGAAAATTTATGCATGGTGTAACTTTCAAATGCATTAGGGGCTTTGTTAATTGTTTTGAAAGTTAGATCATTTTTACTTTTTGTTTATTTACTTAAAACAATCAGATATCACAATCTTGTTTATTAATTTTTGAAAGTTAGATAATTTTTACTTTTTGTTTATTTACTTAAAACAATCAGATATCACAGTCTTATTTATTAAATATTTTTGTAACAATGAATTTTATTCAAAAACAGCAGTGATAATAAAATGTAATTAGTTGAGTACATTACATGCACATTTTACAATATAATGTAGTTGAAAACTGAGACCAGATAGACTTTTGGTGGTTGTGATAGTTTTCATAAACACTAGATTCCAACTCAAATGGGGTTTATGTTCAATTATAGTTTGTTTTTTAAACATAACATTTCTAAAAGAATTACCCAGTTGAAAGTTAAAATCGCTGTTGAAGTCTGAAACTAAAATGATTTGTTTTCAACAATTATATCCCAATAAAAATCAAATTTTCTGACAAATTTCCTTGGTGAATACGTGTACAAAATTTTAATTTAATTCTTTCTACTGGCAGGTGAGTCATGTCATGTGGACAGACAGATGTGACAACAGTAGGTGCTTTTTTCTTTTTATGAAAACGCACTTCAAAACTTCTACATGCCTAAGGTCTAGGGTAATTGGGCTCAACCCAGTACTTTGAATTCAAAGTAAACATTAAAGATAAAACTTCATTCAAGGTTGAAAATAAATAAAATAATCCCAGAGCTATGACGTCTCATATAATATATACCGTTAAAGGATTCCCTATAGGTGTTCATGTTTCTTTATTCACTCATTCACATATTATCCACTCATTCATTTTTATATAGAGTTAAAGGATTCCATATAGGTTTTTGGTTTACTGAATCACTCATTCCTTTTCTGAATCCTGCATATGTTAGTTGGAGTTGCAGAGTTTGAAAGGCAACTGTAAGCTTTTTCAGTGTAAGTAAGTGTGAGGATTTGTATGTTTGTACGTTGTTCTGAACAGGTGTCTCATATGCAGCTGGTTCTGTTTTTGCACATGATAATGCTGGGATTGGCTCAGATTCCTGTGATTTTATTTTAGAATAGTCGAGTTCAGGAGATTGAGGATGAGTAATGATGAACAATAGAAAAAATACTAAAGCATTGCTTTTAATGCCTCTTAATTACTTTTATGTTGTGTTGTCGCTGAGGTTATATTAGGTTATCCTGGATACTTTCTGCCTTCTACTACCAATGACTATTAGTTAGAGATTTGCTAATCTGATTTTTGTACAGTTTTAAACTGCAGCACTATTGCTGATGTCCATGCGGAAGCCTGAAAGGATGGACTTTAGCTTTTGTTAATAATAATGCATGGGTAAAGAAAAAACAAAATATTACAGTCCAATGAAAATGTTTTTGTTTCTCTAATTTCATCTGATTTTCATAGTAGTTTTCCCAAGCAGTTTCAAGAATTATCATCATTTCCTATTTATATTACAAGAGTTCATCATAATGTCTTTTGTGTTGTCTCTGTATTCAGATTCTTGGTAGAAAACAGGCAATTACCACATACTGTATATGATAAATATGACTTGCATTACATCTGGAGATTTCTAAAAAAAAAAAACTGTTTTGTGGTATTGCTTATTGGCATTGTAGCTTTAATATCAGAGTGATAATTGTATGGTTTAGTGTGCAAACCCCTTTACTTGCCCACGGTTTGCCCAAATTATATATGATACGATATATATAAATCGAAGATCTGGTGTTTAATTTGACAAACTCAGTCGATTCTCTTGCATCTGCTTGAAAAGGAATCTTAGGACACAACATCCTTAGAAACAACATTTGTGGAGTTTAAAATTTTTATTTTCAGATGGTTAGTCTTTCAGCAACAAGACAAACAAGCATAAGCAATTAATTTTAAAGAAAGACCATACAGTGGTAGATGTATTTCACAGATCTGCATCTATTTACAGTTTTCCTTTTTTATTACCTGATAAATAAATTAAGTCCCCCCACACTGTTTATCAGTAATATATGAATGTGAATTCTGTGTAGTTTTTCTCTGTTAAATTTCTACATTCCACTCAATGAGCATCTACATTGAAAGGATCTTTAGTGCCCATTATTTGGTCTTTGAAAACTCCTTGACATTTAGCTGTATCACTTTTGAGTGAATGGTGCCTTTCAGGAGGGAAATCCCATTCCTAGTCTGCAGTGTTAGAACTTACTATTAATAAATACAAGATTAGTTTCACATGCTGTATTAGACATGAAAAACTCAGAAGAGCTTTTGGTATCAGCAAGACATATTATTCACAATTTTAACTGCTTGAAGATTCAATTTTAGTTTGAGGAAAACATCAATGGGTTAATGGCATAGGAGTGTGTCATGATTTTTAATGAACAACTACATACTTGAAGGTGATATTCAGGAAGGGCAGGAAGTTTAAAGATAATAAATTTTAATTAAGCCTATCACTTGAACAGCCTTTCAGCTCAGTGGAAAATTCATAAAGGTTATGACCTTGGCTAGATCCTAGATATTGGACTTATTCAAGCAAACCCTAGTGAATATTAAAACTGCAGAGAAGTAAACATTAAAGGAAAATTAAGGGAATGGATGAATACTAGTATTGGGCATACTGCTGATGTTGTGGTTGCAGAGGCTTCTGTCTAAACACTTTTTATATCATTTTTAAAGTGCTTTAAAGTGTTTTTAAAGAAACAGAACATAGAAATAGAACAAACAGTTTTCTGACTCACATTTTATTGTAAGTTCCTCCACTCTGGATTCTGTCTGCTGTGGTGTTTCAGATGCCCTTGAAATAGACTTTCTTGTGGGATCTGAAGTGGTCCTTCCAATTGTACATCTTTTGTTCGGTGGCATGGGTATATTAGCGAAAAGAAGGACAATTATAATGTGTCACATGGTATTACGTACGGAATAAGCACCACAATGAGATGAATTTACGTTATTTACAATACGTCGAAAAACGAACAAATAGCACCAGTCAGTCAGAAAGAGCAACACTCAAATCGTACTGTGAGTCTGAAAGTGTGCAAATAGCACCACAAATACGGAAAGCCAGTGAGAAAGAGTAGCACTGAAACTGTAGTGGGAAAAATGGCGGGGAGGGGTGCTCTGTTTCTAAGGAGCATCTGTGTTGAACCGTGCTGCCATGTAACGGACGTTGGTGATGGTAACTACAGAGAGAAGTGACATACAACTGCTGGTGCGTGTGGGGAAAATGGCGGGGGAAGGATGCTGTCTTTTTAAGGCGAGTCTCTGTCCAAACGTGCTGCCATATAACGGACGTTGGCGAATGAAATACAGCACTATCAGTGCGTGTGGGAGTGTGATGTGCGGAAACGTGGGTGTGTCAGCCAGTCATGCTTACTGGGTCGTTCATGTTTTACATCCATACGGCAGTTTGTCTTCACCCGATCAAAGCAGTCGGCCTTCTCATACTTGGACACTTCCGCCATCTCTTGGCAATGTAAAGAAACATGGGTAAAGAGCGATGCACAGAGACCAAAGCCGCCGCTAGATGGCACCGCGGTGACCGTCTATTGCAACGTGCGGCCATCTTAAGTACGGGGACCCGTGCTGAACATAGTGTCGTTGAAAAGGTGCCCTGCGCTTCACCACAAACATTTTTCCCAACCAAACATACCCCATGACCTCCTCCTGGTCACAAAGGAGCCCCATCCCCAGTTTGTTGGTGATCAGACTCCCGGTGCAGATTTGTATGGCGGACAAACATACATACACACATACATCGACTCTGTTTTATTACACACATACATCGACTTTGCTTTATATATTAGATAGAGTGAGATATGTATTTATATATACTGTATATATGTGTATGTATGTATGTGTATATATATATGTGTGCGTTTATGTATGTATACACTGTATATATATGTATGTATGTGTATATATATATATATATATATATATATATATATACAGAGTTGTGTACCAACTAATGGATCCATTAGGGACTGGCTATGTGACCATATGTTGATTACAAATATGAATAAAATATTATTTTAAAGTGTACAGGTCATTGCAATTGTGCCTGTCTGGGTTTGGTGTAGAGAACTGGTAACACGTACTTTAACTGTCGGTATGGAGTAACACAGACAGTTCTTTGAGTTTCAACAGCCACATTCTGGGTCTGAGTAAGGGAAGGTAGTGCGAGCTTAATATGAATTACCCATGTGGAGTAACACTGATCAAAGGCCTATCCAAGAGTCACAAACAACATTAGACCCTGTGAAATAATAATAATAACAAAAGATTTATTACTGTTTACAAGGCATTTCTGTCTTATTCATTGAAAAAGTGTAAACCACCCACATAGATCGAAAACAAATAAGATTCCAGCTGTGTGACTTCAAAAAATACCACATGGTATGGCCAATTAGTGCCCTGAAGATTGTAACCCTATTTTGTATTGCTAGTTTGAGGCCATTTATTGATTGCAGCATCAGTACAGGAAGGAAGACCTCTGAGAGACAATGAACCTCTGCAGCTCCACCAGCACTTCTCACTGTTTCTGTGCATGCATTCTATGGCTGGCAGCGCTGCCACAAGTGTGTGAGAAACAAAAGGTGTACAGTCTTTGTGGCCTGTAGAGGCTGGTTTTGGCATTTTCTAAAACATTATTACCTATTGTTTAAGCACAGTCTGCTCTATCTGCAGTAAATCGTTACATGACTGTATATGGTATAAATGGCATAAGTTAACAAAGAATATGCTGTGTGTGTGATGGATACTTTATTAATCAAAAGTATAACTTTGTTAAACTCCACCTCCATGTATTATTATTGAACCTTCGTAAAGTAAAGATAATATTTACCAGACAATGCTCTGATGTGAGAGAACCTTATATTAATGTTTGTTAAAAATATTGCTACCTTTTTCTGATGAGTTTTATTTGTAGAATAACTATAGAAAACAATATTTTGCATCTTATTGTTGTATGTCAGACAGTGATCGTAGAAGTTGCACTAGATGTGTATTTTCATTTTAGCTTAGGAACTTATACGCAACCACTAGTTCTGTTTGCAATTGAAATGCACTCTGATCCATTAAATTATAAACAATTAACCACTACGTCTTTCATTTTCATTATCAATTACATTTTTGGTTAATGTTCTACCCTGCGGTGGGCTGGCACCCTGCCCGGGGTTTGTTTCCTGCCTTGCACCCTGTGTTGACTGGTATTGGCTCCAGCAGACCCCCGTGACCCTGTAGTTAGGATATAGCGGGTTGGATAATGGATGGATGGATGGATGTTCTACCTGATCTGCTTTGTATCCTGAATGTGTAATTGCAAAGGGTTAAGGATAAGAATGTAAAAAAGCAGTGCAGAGTAAAGTTTGATAGTAAAGAGGTACAATAGCATCTGGTTAGCTTGCTAAATATCAAATGGGGTTGCTAGTTAGAAGTGATGGATTTTATTGGTCTGATGTTGCTCTATAGGTTTAATAAGATGCACTAATCTAGTAAATGCCCTGTGGTGAGCTGGCGCCCTGCCCAGGGTCTGTTTCCTGCCTTGCGCCCTATGTTGGCTGGGATTGGCTCCAGCGGACCCCCGTGACCCTGTAGTTAGGATATAGTGGGTTGGATAATGGATGGATTAACCTAGTAAAGTACTTCTCACACAATCAATTCTAAATCAATTAACTTAATTTAGTCACTTGCAACCACCAGAAATGGTTCATTCTGGTGCTACTATTAATTTATTTATTCATTCATTTTCCAAACTTACCTTTTCTAATACTGAGTTTACACTAGCAACATTGCGCTCAGCATGTGGGCCAGACAGGAATATGAATCCAGGCAGCTATTAAGTCAAACTCACTTGAACAGGCATGGCTTTGAGTTTCAGAAGCATCCTTAAAAAAACAACATTAACATGGGAAGAATATTCAAACTCCACACAGACAGTGGTCATTATTTAAGCCTAGCTGTGAGGAAACAGTGCTAACAACTGCGCCTCAATAGAGTGATGTGGTGTCATGAGGTCATTACTAATTATCCTTAAATAATTTAGAATTTTCTACTTTCTTTAAGGATCTTTGCCATCTGTCTCCATAGGCAAAAGCTACCAATCAACTTTTGTGAAATGCATGTGCTTTTACTTGTTTTCATTAATATGAATCCGCTCGATTCATTTTAGGGTCACAGTATATACACTGATCATAAAAATGAAAGGAACACTTTCAAAACACATCAGATCTAAAAAAAGATAATGCTGGATATCTATACTGGTATGGACTGGGTAATGTGTTAGGAACAAAAGGATGCCACATCGTTTGATGGAAATGACAATTATCAACCTACAGAGGGCTGAATTCAAAGACACCCCAAAAATCAAAGTGAAAAAATGAGGCGGCAGGCTAGTCCATTTTGCAGAAATTTCATTGCAGCAACTCAAAATCGTACTCAGTAGTTTGTATGGCAAACATGAATGTCTGGCAATGTCAGGGCATGCTCCTAATGAGACAATGGATCGTGTCCTGGGGGAATCTCCTCCTAAATCTGGACCAAGGCATCACTGAGCTGCTGGATAGTCTGAGGTTCAACCTGGTGGCAACCTGGTGTTCTATTGGATTTGGGTGAGGTGAGGGTGGGGGCCAGTCAACGGTATCAATTCCTTCATCCTCCAGGAACTGCCTGCATACTCTCACTATATAAGGCCCGGCATTGTTGTGCACCAGGAGGAATCCATGGCCCACTGCACCAGCATAGGGTCTGAGAATGGGTCCAGGGATTTCATCCCGATATCTAATGGCAGTCAAGGTGCCGTTGTCTAGCCTGTAGAGGTCTGTGTGTCCCTCCATGGATATGCCTCCCCAGACAATCATTGACCCACCACCAAACCGGTCATGCTGAATGATGTTACAGGCAGCATTACGTTCTCCACTGCTTATCCAGACCATTTCATGTCTGTCACCTGTGCTCATGGTGAACCTGCTCTCATCTGTGAAAAGCACAGGGCACCAGTGGTACAAATGCTAATCGAACTCCACGGTGCCGTGCAGTGAGCAAAGGGCCCACTAGAGGACATCGGGCCCTCAGGCCACCCTCATGAATTCTGTTTCGGATTGTTTGGTCAGAGACATTCACACCAGTGGCCTACTGGAAGTCATTTTGTAGAGCTTTGGTAGTGCTCATCCTGTTCCTCCCTGCCCAAAGGAGGAGATACCGGTCCTGCTGATGGGTTAAGGACCTACTACGGCCCTATCCAGCTCTCTTAGAGTAACTGCCTGTCTTCTGAAATCTCCTCCATGCCTTTGAGACTGTGCTGGGAGACGCAGCAAACCTTCTGGCAATGGCACGTAATGAACTATCCTTGAGTAGTTGGACTACCTGTGCAACCTCTGTAGGGTCCTGGTATCGCCTCATGCTACCAGTAGTGACACTGACCATAGCCAAATGCAAAACTATTGAAAAAACAGAAACGATTAGGAGGGAAAAATGTCAGTGGCCTCCACCTGTTAAACCATTCCTGTTTTGGGGGTCATCTCATTGTTGCCCCTCTAGTGCACCTGTTGTTAATTTCATTAACGCCAATTCAGCTGAAACTGATTTACAACACCCTCTGCTACTTAACTGAGCAGATCAATATCCCAGAAGTTTCTTTGACTTGATGCTATACTTTGATTAAAAAGTGTTCCTTTAATTTTTTTGAGCAGTATATTTTCAAAAAATAGGACCATTTTCCCAGTTTTCAGTTAGTAATGTGTATTCCTTGCTTTGGACTGTTTCTTTTTGTTTTCTTGAAGTATATACTGTAGACCACATGTATTCCTCTGCAGTCTCTGTAGTAAAGAATAATAAATCCATGGTTGCTATTATGGGCCTTACATATTAAGTGCAGTGTTGCAGTCCCCCTGCACCGTCTGTTACTGAAAGTATGTTTCGGGGGTGCTCAACTTTCGGGCTTTACTTTTATGAAGGCTTTGCAGATAGTGAAAAGCTTATGATATATACAGAGTGACATAAACATAATGTTTCTGGGATACACAACTGTCATAAAATGGTCAGTATTGAAAACATTCTCGTTTCATTCAACAGTTACATAGATATGTCCTGCAAATATTGTACAGTACTTCTGATATTTTGCTAAAGAGTGTTGTATCCTCCAGATTTATTCCAATCTTGCTGCTTAAGCAGAGTGCTTCAAGTCAGTTCATTTAAAGATGAATGGCTCTGTATGATGCTTAGTTTCTTAGGCCTACATGGCAAGATGTCAGCTCACAAAGGGCAATGGATAAAGGGATTTTAATTGTAAGTTCCTTTAATAAACACCTGTCTTTTTATCCTTTATTCTAAGCTGATAGTTTCCAAACAGCAGATTTGGGAAACATTTGAGTGAGAGACCTCAAACGACTACTCATCACTGTGATAGGTTCATAGGGCCCCAGTGCACACTTTGATTTCTCATTCATTTCTTTCAAGTTGGTACAACAACAACAATGTTTATTTATATTGCACGTTTTCATAGAAATAATGTAGCTCAAAGTGCTTTACAGGATGAAGAAAGAGAAAAAAGACAAAATATATAAAAATAAAATTAGGCAATACTAGTTAACATAGAATAAAAGTAAGGTCCAAAGGCTAGGGATGACAGAAAACAACAAAACAAAAAAAAAAAAAACAACAAAAAACTCCAGATGGATGGAGAAAAATAAAACAACAAAATTTGCAGGGGTTCCAAAGCCATGAGACCACCCATCCTCCTCTAGGCATTCTACCTAACATAAATGACCTCAATCAGTCCTCATGGTATTTAGGGTTCACATGGAAGAACTTGATGATGATGGGCATGTGGACTTCTGACCTTTAATTCAAATATGGTAAATACTATTGGGATAGTCTGAGGTGTTTCCCCTCACAACAGTAGCCCTGTATATTAATTAAATTATATTAAAACTATTATGCACTACTGTAAATGCTACTAGGCTTGCTAACATCATTGTATTTTAAAGGCTGTTAGTCCATTATACTTTTCAGATGAAAGCCTATGTTGTTTAAAAACATTTTTTTTTTAATTTGTAAACAAAAAGTAATTCTCACAAGACCAGGCCATTGGGTTTGCACAAACTCAGCCACTACATTCCTACCATTGTTTCATTCTGCTAGTCAGGTTAATAAAACTCATTTTTTATGCAGGGTCATAGAGATTCAAAGGTTATCCCAGTAATGTTATGTGCAAGGCAGGGGTCATACCTGAACGGACACAATCATGCTTTACACCGATGCATATGCCAGTCACTTAAGAATGTTGATTTATTTAACATTCTTGTTTTTGGGATATAAAAGAAACATGATTTTGGCTTGGTGTTTGCATTATACATAGTGATGCAGGGATAGACCCTGGCACCCTGCATATGTAATTTGCAACACAATTTCTGGACCTGTTTTATATTTTACAAAGGCACAGGAAATTGAAACCTGTTCTGACATCATCTGGTACAATGTGGAATCAAATGCTGGATGGAATGCCTATCCATTGAATGGCCCAGTTACTCATGCCAGGTTGATTTGGATTCATTAGTAAACCAAACAAACATGCTCTTGATGTGGAAGAAGAACAGAGTACCCAGAGAAATCACACACAAAGAACATACAAAGCACCATAAAGGTAAAGATTGAGATGAGAATTAAATCCAGGTCCTTATAAATATCAGGCCACAGCACAAATGTACACAACTTTTGATAGGAGTGCTTGGAGGCCAGCACTGTAGGAGAGACCATATAAGCCAAGCACTCAGTCTAGTCTCCATGTACATTGCCTTGTGTTAGGTATAAAATCAGAAGCTCTGTTGAAGGCTGTTTTGATTTGTCTTTTTAATAAATACAATAGCTATGTAAGAGGACGATAGATATGGCCTTTTCATTGGTAACTCTATGGGCAACATAAATATTCCTAGAACCATTTAGAGATTAAAAAAATATTTATTAAAGAGAACTGGTTCAGGTGTTTTAGAGCTTTGAAACACACTGGCATAGTCACTTCTTAATTTTTTTATACTAAAATCCCACAACAATCTTCAAATATATAAATGGAAAAGTAGTGTTATGAATGCCATTGAATTAGCCCTTCTTTTATGACCAAATTTACTCATCTGCAGTTTATCCAGTTTACTGGTAACACAATTCCATGGGCTGAAGAAGGTCTTTGCAAGAATGACAACTAATGTGCAGATCTTACAATTGGCACTATGTGCAACCCTTTGACATTTCAGCTTGTCAGTGCTGTCTTAAAATTTTTCTCAAGCTTCACCTCGTCGCAGCTCTGAATAAGCGCATTTAGAAAGTGGATGGATTAAAAACAGGACAATAAATCTAATGTAATCCTTTTTAACATGATACAGAACATTGAAATATTATGTAATAAAAGTCTTAACATTTTTATTGGTATTTTATTAGTGCTAACAGCATACTTCATTATATGCTTATAGACTCAATTGTTAGTTTGTAATTGATTCCTAAATAAAATTGTGATCAAAATTTTATTCCACTAGTGCTGTATGTCCTTTGAAGTTTCATCCTGTCAGCAGTAAACCTTGACCTGTTAATATTATTAGCATCCAGAACTTAGACCATTATCATTGCTCCATGGAATTTTTCCTACTTCTGCCCTTGGAAGTCTGGTACTTAGTACTGTCTGTCTTTTGGAATTTATGTAAGTTGTCATTGTTTGTCCCTTTGGAATTTATACATTGTTATTTGTGTGCCCTCTGGAATTTTTTAAGCATATTGCTCCTGTATGCCCCTTGGAGGTTAGATACACTTTTCTATTCTTGCTTCTGGATTTTATACATGTTGGTATTACTTCTATGTTGGTTGAGTCCTTCTGTGTCCAAGAGGGTAAAAAAAACAATGGGAGTAGAAGAGAGATCATACTAGAAATACAAATGCTTATAAAGAAAATTTTGCTATATTTTACATACAAAACATAGGGAGTATAAAACATTTTGTAAGCATGAAGAATTCATTCAGACTATCAAGGTCATTTGGTTAGTCAATAGCTCAGTTTTCCCAGTAGCTCAGATTCATTTTAAAAGTGGCATTCTGCTTCTCTCTATAGCTTTTTTTTTTTTTTAAAGTATTCTTGGATTTCATCTTAGAAACATTCCCCATTAGTTTCAACTGGTGTCCTTAAGTGTATGATTTACTATATAACTAAAATTATTCCAGTTGATCAGTTTTATTTATGGGAATTTTAAAGACTTACGTAGAGCTTTTAAGACCTTAAGACTGTCAGAGCAGGACATGCTATTTCTTTTTTATAGTGTGGTGACTACAGAAGCAATCACAGTTGTTTATTTTAGAGTCTGAGTATAATGTGAGTTAATTTGTTCAATATTTTTTACAATATTACGTAACATTTCATTTATGTTTTAGTTGTACATAAATAACGAGAGTGTTTTGTCAATGTAAACCCCAAAATCTGCCTGTATGGCACTGTCACCCATGTTTTACTGTACTTATTATAAAAGCTGAAACTTTTTCAGTTGATAATTACAAATTGCCCATCCAGACCTGCCTTGCATCTTGGATTAAGGAAGAGAAATAACTTTTAGCAGGGTTTGAAGTTTCTATACTCATCCAAATGTTATGCAATGAAATATATATTTTTTGTTACTTTTCTATCTTAAAAGCTCTGGCAGAACTGTATTATCCATTTATTAAATATATTTACTTCTGCCAAATGGACAAAGACCATAGACTTTTACTCAGTAAAGTTTAGGCAGGAATGCTTTATAAGATTAATATTAGGTGAACTGCACAAGATAGTGCTGGGAATGTCGCCAGTAGTAAATTGTTTGCCATATGGAGATGTTATTTTTCAAAAGAGCTTGAAGATTGTGGCTGCCCAAGAATGCAGTTTAAAAAATTTATCTAAGGCTTCTCAGTGTGATTCTTCTGACTATTGCACCTTGCATGTAATTACTGGTGTTGAAATGTTCTTATTTTAGACTCCTGTCACCAACCACCCCCAATCCCCAGTCATAATTAACATCTGTAACATACAATAATGAAGAATTAAACTGGGTTTCTATCATAGCACAAAAATAATTGTCTATAAGTGAATTGAATGCTTCAGCAAAATCCTGACAAAAAGATCAGTAGAGCAACACATGTTCCTCAGCAAAAACAAACACAATGTGTTAGTATGAAATACATGTTTAACAGATGAACTCTAAAATAAAGTGTGTATAAGTTTAAGTGCCTAATATTAGTATGATATTATATACTATATACTGTATAGTATATATTATATACTATGAAATTAGTCAAAGAATTTTTAAATACACAAAATTAAGCAGTTTTATGGTTTGCTTTTTTGTTAGGATTATATTTAGGGAAATTGCTTATATAAGTGTGTAAAAAATATTTGCTGCTAATATTTGGTTAATAGTGGTTCATGTTCATCTTTAATGCAGTTTTTGGGTTTCCGCACTTGGCTGGCAACACTAACTTGTGAGCACAGCCATTGTGACCAATGTTAAGATTATCTTTTGACAAAATAAGGCGTGGGTCTGCTCAATGATTAGATGTGGATAAATATTTTAAGACTGCAATATTATACTTGGGTATAATGTCACATTTAATTGCTTTGTAAAGCTCTTTGTTATAAACATCCTGACTACATTTGGGCATGTAAATAAAATCTCAGTAAATATGTGTGGTATTGGCTGTATTTGCAATGGATATTTTTTTGTAAATTATTTTTCCCATCTACTCTAATTCTTGACATAAACACATTTTCCCTTTATAATTTTAAAGGTGCATATTTCTATATGTGTTCACCACAGAATCTGCTTAATAATGAGTCCTTCTGTTAAAAGTGTTTTTAGCCCTTTGCATACTGTAAGATACTACTTCTATTGTAACTAAAAAACAATTGAGAAAGGTGAATATTCTTACAGTTACAATGTTTAATTTTGCCATATTTTTAATATTTACTTAATGCCTTTTAGGGAGCATGGTTTTCTAAAACTGTATTAAATGACTATTTAGGGCTGCCTTCCATTATGAATGAATGATTGCTCTACTTAAATACTGCTTGCCCGGAAGAATATCCCTGAATTATATAGTATAACTGTCCCCTCAGGCATTCATGCTGCTAAGCTTATTGCTGACAAATTTAGTGGATAAGTAACATTTGGAATAATAAAAAAGCCACTGAGGCTTAAAGATTCAGAGGAGTGTGTCACCTTTTCATCTTATTTCATATTCAGTTGCTCTTAATAGTATTTTGCTTTAGGGTATATCAATGAATCAAGCAAAATATATATAT
>JANRMT010062834.1:3667698-3784494 GCA_026402145.1 Polypterus bichir lapradei
TATATATATATATATATATATATATATATATATATATATGCTGTATTTCAGTCATTCTTTTGTGAATATTGGGCTATTTTAGCTATGTCCTGATTTCACCCATCAGCACAAACCTGCCGAACATATGGAAACATTTCTCTGAAATGGCATTTCTTCTTTTCACACCCATTCTAAAATAGCAGCCTGTTTAAAAATATAACACGGTAGCACTGTGGCATCTTCCTGTGCCGCCTTTGATATCCTCACCCATCGCGCGTGCACAGCAGTTTAGAAATAATTGGTGCATAGTATGGGAAAATGATGACTTCTTAGAAACTGTGGTTGCTAAAAGAAAATATCTTTACTTTTTAAAGCAGATGTTCAGATTGGCTCTTTGTTTTCTGTGGATATTGATACCATCTTGTTAAGCCAATTTCAATGTTTTTGTGCTTTAGACTGGATATTTTAAAGAAGTTACCTAATATGCGTCTTTGATCAAGGGTTATTCAATCATATTTCTCAGATATGGAATACTGCTTATACAGTCTCTTTAATGGCAGACTCAATCCCAAAGCACATTACATGAGCATTGCAACCCATTCTGTCATAAATATACAGGTGAGGGTTCTGTCATAAGTCTATGCTGAGATTTGAACCTGTGACTGCAAACTGGCTGTCATCTTTTCAGACAGCATTTGCTACAGAGTAGTAAGTAAATTATTCTGGTTGAATGTATCTAAAGGTTGGTTCAATACTTGAATGTCAGTCAGTCTGTATCCTCCTCAAGTTTGAAACTGCTGTGTTTCCTGTAACTTCACACCTTTTTTTTCATACCTATAACAATTTTGCCAATTTGGGTGGCATTGTGGTACAGTACTTTACCCTGCTGCCATATAACTCTAGAGTTTGGATCCCAGATCCCGGCTCAGTTATGCATCTGCTGGAGCCTTTTTCCAGGTACTATAGTATTTCTTCTACATATCAAAAGCAAAGGAGTTAAATTAATAAACAGGTTGTGCTAAACTGATCTGTAGGTGTGTGCCAGAGAGGAACTTCAGGTGGAATGGTGTCTCAGTTGGGGTAAGTTTCAGCCCCTATGACAATGAATTCCGGATGGATGGATAAAGTGATGTCCAAAATTCTTCTTTGTCTAGTAAATCTACTTAAGCCTTTGCTGCACAGATTTATTCCAGTGTTATGGAAAATCGATGGCTTTGTGAAACATGTATTGAACATTATTCCTAAGTGGTACAAATTAAATAATGATGGGTAACAGTTTTTATTTTATATAACACCTTTCATAGTGAACCTTATCACAAAGTATTTCTCAGCAACATGGCTTGCTCACTAAAGATGAAGAGAAAGCAGTTTCCATAATTAGAAAAGATTTAAAAACTTTAGAGATGAGTGCAGGTAGGGAGATTTTAACATTAAATAAAGGATCGTTTAGCAGTTACAGCATTGTGGTCTGTGTTGATCTCTGTCCTGTACATGTCTCTGGTGTTCTGGACAAACTAATAAGCCTGTATCAACCAGTTTTTAAAGTTCCTCTGAATCAGTACAACAATCCATTATGTGCTAAGAACAGAGTCACTTTTGCTCCAGATCAAGAGTAGCCAGGTATAGTGATTTAGGCACCCATCAGCATAATCAAAAGGAAGAGCAACAGAAAAAAAATCAGAGAAAAAATTACATACACAAATAAATCAAATATAATATTTTTTTATTTGTGGCTTTAATGTTTTTTTTGCTCTCCATAGCACAATTGTGCACTTCATAAGGATTCTAAAAACAATTTGATCTACAGAAACTGGAAATATTTGTTCTTCGTGGTTAATCAATGTATTTGTTTGCTCATGATTTTTTCTATTCTTTAGATTAAAAACACAAATGAAAAATAGAATTTCTTGAACCAACAATTCTGAAGCATGCTTTTAAAATTATTTTATATGCAAGTCTGAATCTGGGCCCTCATATTTACCAAGAAGTCTATTCTCTCCTCCCTTGGATTAACTGGTTGAAATCACCTAGTCCTTATAATACACTAGAGCACTTTTTCACTTGATCTCTTTATTGCAGCCTGTGTTGATGTAATAACCATCCCTAGAGTGAGTGCATTCTCATTATATGCCTAAGCCCCAGGAAGGCATCGTAACTCTGAGTGCAAGGGTACTGTTTCAGCACACAAAGACTTTGCATAGTTCTTTTTTGTCCTCCCTCTATTACAACAGCGAAATGGGCGCCACTATGTAAAAACCAACCCTTAGCATGACCCGAGTACCACTTGTTTTCAATGACCTGGATATAATTGTCTCTTTCTTTCTCAGAATACTCAGAACAGACAAGCAGGGTGGTCAAAAAAAAGACTTTCACATTTTCAACAGTGCTGTAATTGATTTTGGGTTTCGTGAGCAGTTATCAAAGCACTTGAAATCAGTCTCATGTTCTCAACTACTATGTAAGCAAATCTTTGACCTACTGACCTTCAAAAATATTCCATTCGGCTTTTTCTTCCAGATAGTCTACTGCTTTAGAAGTAAGTGCTTTTGAGTGTGAAGATTTTTCCTTTTTTGAAATTATGGTGTGCTTTTTTAATTTCAACAGTAAATGGTGATCCTCTTTAGGAAAAGATGATATGATGTGTGATGTTTACATCATTTATTTATTATTCTGGGTTCAGAAAATGGATAAATGGATTAAAGAATAACTCTGATTCTGAATAATGTATGGATTTGTTTTATGTTTTTTTGATCACTCTGACTTAAGTAAAGTATTAAGAAAGGCGTTTTATTTTATAGGTTCAGAAGTAGGGTAACATTACTTTAGAGGGTAGATTTTAATTTTAATGTATGGGCTTGTTGTAACATTTTATATATGGATTGGGCAGATAGTTCAAAACAATTTTATATGTATAAGTCAGATTATAACAATCTGAAACTTTCCTCCAAAATGATCATTCTTTTAAGCAACCTAGAATTGTCAGTTTATGTTGCTGTTAATTTGTATCTTATGTCACCATTATATAAGTTTTGCAAGTATTTAATGAGTTGGTGGTGGAAAATAAGAGGTAAGAGTTCAGATAGATCTTTTTATTTAATGGTCAACCTTTTCATCCTCACTGGTGGTCGACATGGATAGTGAATGAAGGATGAAGGTGCTCAACAGCAAGCAACTAACATGAAGCCGTGCAACATTTCCAGGGCACACTCTTTATGATAAGATGAGGGACTGAACAGTACTATAGGACTGCTGAACTGAACCATTGTCTTTCTAAATTGAGAGGAGGAACCTGAGGTGGTCTAAACATGTATTAAGAAGGATGCTCCCTTGTGCCTTCCAGCAACAGCAGCCTATTGTGAGAAACCACTGTGACAGAGCCAGTACACACTAAAGGAATTATATTTCTAGCCTTACCTAGCATCTAGAAGTTTCTCAGAAGTATGTTGAGATTGATACTTGAGATATAGTTGTCCAGGCAGTTGATTTCTAGATTTTGCCATAGGAATAGAGAGTATGTGAGTGACAGAGTTAACCTTCAAGTTAAAAGTTCAACCAGAAACAATATAAAATAAACAGATTGTGCAGTCATATGTGCTTTGTATGCAAGCCTAAACCATTAGGCACTGAGCTTCACTAGCTACTTTAACATATAATCCTATATATATTTTTTGGATTCATTTTATCTATTTGTCCACTTATTTTGTTAGTCACTTTTCATTTGACCATATTTTATGGCTGCCACCACACTTTAATGTATTGTACACAGAATGGCTCCAAAAGACCAAAGCAAATGGGAAATCTTTATTGACCCATTATATCCAAAAGTGCCCAAAACCTTCCAAAGTTACCCTCAATAGCAAGCTGTCTTCTTATGGTCATAAGCAGATGAATGAAGATTGACTTCCACCCAATGCCACTACCCTTACCCATTTCCCATGGTTAAAAACTCATGCAATGATACAGCATTTTTTATGCATTTGTTGTGGTTCAGTTAGCATCTTCCATAACTGTTCAGTATGGAATAAGCTTCTATTCATAATGAATTTCTTGACTAAATTATCAGTAAAATACTATTGGACAAAAAACTGTTCACTAATTTGTCTAGGAACTGGAATACAAATATAAATTAGTTTTCCTCTGTCCACATAGTTTCTAATAACAATGTTTAAATAATATATAGTTCTTAGAAATAATTATTCTCTAATTTTTATATTTGTTTCTAAGAAATCAATATTTTAGCACTTCCTTATAAGCAAGGATAAATATTACAAAGTAGAATGTTGTGTTTATTAAAGTTTAACATGTTTCAAATCAGCATATTCACTTTAATGCTTTAATATAGCAAGTTACATTTGATTTCAAAAATAGGCAAAGGAAAAATGTAATTAAATTTAATTACAGGTTAGCTACGGGGGCAAAATTAGCCTGCACAGCCCCTGAAGTTTGCCTGATGGTACTCTGCCAATGTCACACCTCTTTCTGCCCTCCCTAGTATGTGATAGGCACATCCAAAACCACAGAATGTAACAACATCCTCTGAGATGAGTGACCAGATGAAGAAGCTGAAATTAAAGAATCTTAAAGCAATTCTGCTTGTTTCCACCTATTTTTATGACTGCTACAGAAGTATTGCGCCCTATTGCTACCCTGAGGAGTAGCTCTGGGCAATAGTTGTTTTCTGAGAAAAGCTAAAAATATTTGAAACTGTTCAAATTAATAAAGATTTTTCACCATTTCTAAGGAAGGATTGTCAGCACTATTATTAGGTACCCTTAAAAAAGTCCTTTATTTGTTCAACAGGTTGAAAGGATAACAGTGTGATTTAGATATCTATAATTACTGTGGTAATTACTTGCTCTTATTTGAATAGTGAGTTTAGTAAGTACAGCAGAGAGTACATTTAAACCTTGATATTTTGACTCTATATGCATAGCTTGTATTCACAAGAAATAATCAATAATGGAAATGGCAATAAATAACTGTTGGAACAGACTCTAGTATGAAGGGTTGGGAAATGAGGAGATTTAATCACTAAATATGACAAAATGTGAAGTTACATCATTAGGTGTTAAAGTGTGATGGAGGTGTGTCATCTGCAATTTCCTTCGGGATTAATAAAGTATTCTATCTACAGTATCTATCGTGAAATAAATGACTACAATTATGAGCTAGCAATTAAGTGAATAGGAGTAAATTTCTTTGGTTTTCACTCGGTGAGGGTTTGCTTGGTAAGAAACACGCTTAGTAGGCACTATGTGAATTTTCATTGTTAAATATGTAGTAAAATTTTGCCTAACAGTTCTTGTTCTATTTCAGGCAAAAGTGCATTCTGTGTATACCATACTTGTTCTCATTATGTTTGTATGAGTTTGCTCGATGGACTCTCAGGGTTCAAAATGATATTTTCTCACTGAGTGATCAGTTTGGTTAGGTGCATTAGCCAGTAAACATTTGTGTGCACAAATGCCCATCATGTTGTGTCATTCCCACAGAGAAACATTCACTATGGCTTCAATTACAATGTAATAAATTAAGCACTAGATTGAAGATATGGTACATAAGTCACTGCCACTGTGAACAGACTATAGGATAGATCTTTTACTCAGAAGCCACACTAGAGTTACCCAAACAAAAGCACAACCAAAAAATAAACATATTAATATTTTGACCACCATATCAGATGCTGTAGGCACTATATATCAAATGTAATAATCAAGTGCTATGTTCTATCATAATTACTATCATTAGTACTTAACACCAGAGCAAAGCACCACCAGGCAGACTAAACACAGTAGAGTATAAACAGTACAAACACAATGGTGAGTACAGGATCTACATGTGCACAGAAAAGCAGAGAGAGAGACAAAAATTATACTTAACTACGTGTGGTGCCTCCCCGTGTGTGTTTAATATAACTTGGTTAGGACTGTCTGCTGTAATAACAGATTTGGAGGCGGAGTCTTTTCCAATCTTGTCTGTAACAGAAGTTGTAACTATTTTATGTAGCTTCTAATATTTATACAGTAATTTTTGAAAAAGTTTGTTCTCTGGTTGATGTGTAATTATCAGTGATTTACATTAACATCTTGGCAGGTGTTTACAAGATTCTGTCTAATTCAATGTTGAGTTACTGCCAGCTCATAACTAGTCTGGGGAAGAGTTGTAATCAAGGTTGCTAGAAAGAGGTCTTTTTCAATCTAAAATAAAATGCCTATTTAATTCTTAGTAATTTCAAAAGTGTATATATATTTTTATAACAGGATGGATGTAATTATCGTATTAGTTAATTATTAACATATTTACTATACATTAGCTGTTTTCTTAAAAAAACTCCAGAAGAAAAAGTTAACCTTTTATGAGATTTATTTTATTTACCTAATGCATCTGTTGAAGGTACCGGGCCCACCAGCCACACCTTAAGCACAGCCCATGCTTCTGTTACATCTTCTGTTTATATCTCCCAGTTTAAGTTACACAGCAGCTGTACTACATGTTGGTCATCAGAGGGGGCATTTAAATTAATCTGTTTTATTATTTAAATGAATTCCTTCTTGCCCAGATATTGAGTTTCTCATTACTACATTTACAGTGTTTTTTTCTAGCTGCTTTATTGCAGTGTTTTTGAGCTCTATATACTATATTATATTTGGCCTAGTGCTTTGGGTTTTAGCATTTGCTTATCAATTTTGGACTTGGTCCTATGTGCTTTGTTTGTACATTGATTTAACTATGTCATCCCCTTGGTCAGTGACTTACATTAAATTAAAATTTTCCTTTAACACAGTCAGTGGTTATTTCAGGCCTCTTCAAATTTAGCCAAGGTCTCAATGCTCAGTAAGTCCTCAATACTTGATGAGGGGTGAAGATTAGTATACAGAATCTGTACCAAAACATAATTACAACATATGAAGAACTTTATACATAAATAACTTATCTGTATATTATTCATTGGACATTTTTTTTTCTGAAATGGAACAAAAACGGGGGTAAATATGTCCTGTGGGTGGGAGTGAAAGTAGAGCAATGTGATGCATATTCCCATTTTTGGGTGCTATGGACCAGCTGCTGTCAGGATAGGTTTTGGCTATTAGTGATTGTATTCATCCATCCATTATCCAACCCGCTATATCCTAACTGCAGGGTCACGGGTGTCTGCTGGAGCCAATCCCAGCCAATACAGGGCGCAAGGCAGGAAATAAACCCCGGGCACGGCACCAGCCCACCGCAGGGCGCACACACACACACAAAGCACACACTAGGGACAATTTAGAATTGCCAATGCACCTAATCTGCATGTCTTTGGACTGTGGGAGAAAACCGGAGTACCTGGAGGAAACCCACGCAGACACAGGGAGAACATGCAAACTCCATGCAGGGAAGACCCGGGATGCGAACCCGGGTCTCCTAACTGCGAGGCGGCAGCGCTACCCACTGTGCCACCGTGCCGCCATAGTGGTTGTATATTGCATATAAAAATAAGTTGTATTTGTTATGTAGGTGTGTTCTCATCAATTTCAGAAATATTGTAAAAATACAATAAAAAAAACACTTGAACTTAAGAACATTGATCAGGCATTTTTTTCATTTTATGTATACATCAATTCAGAAACAGCTTATAGAGCCAAACATATACGTGCTGATTTTTCTGACCCCATCAGAAAGTTTTAACAGACAAGTGCAAATGGACAAGCTGGAGGTCACACTTTGAATGAACCAGTGAAATAGCCAAGAGCTGTTTTGAGTCTGCAGAGGTTTTCCTCACTCATGCCAAGGATGTGATTCTAAATTAGCCCCATTTGTTATGTGCATGAAAGTCTGTGATGAACGGACACTCCATTCTTGCTCTGTGCTCTGAGTTTGCAAGGATATGTTCTAGTCGACCCTGATCCTATACTGGATTAAGTGGGTTTGATAATGTTAATATAAGCATTATTTAATTTTTAATTATTGAAAAGAAAATTTAAAAGAATACATTCATACAAAATGTTAATATAAACTAATTAATCTGTGTTATATCATTAATTCTAAAACCCACACTTAAATTTTCCCAACAAAGAGAATTTCACTCAATGATTTAAATGTGTTACTGGTAATTTAGTAAATTTGCTAATGTTATTAAATGGTTATTATCTTTTAGTTACACAACAAATGCAAGTTTTATACACTGTCTTTGTAGTAATTTATTGTCTCCTTTTCATGTTTGTTTTATTGGAAATCTGTCATCATTCCTCATGAGAATGTTGTGTTATTCCTCTTCCACTGCACTACCTTAGGGCATTTTTACATAGATTTTACAAAGATTCTTTTCTTCAGAACTGTTTATATTTCAATGTATAATATCAATCCATTAAACCACTTTTTGTTTTGTATAGCATCTCTATATACTGTATAAAATGCTATGGATTGTCTGTCTATCACACAAAAACTCACACACCCCTGGCCCTTGAATTTTTACTCTTGGTCTCAGTCTACAGCTTATGCTATGACCCACGCAACACAATCCATGATTTGGACATGTGGCCCATGGCAGCCCCGAAATTTGGCTGCAACCACTCTTCCAGCCAGCAGAAATATGGCAGCATACCTTGACTCATGCACGCTACATAGCAGACACAAAAACAGTGGCTGAGTGATCACACCACATATCTGACACGAAAACGAAACAGAGGTGTGTGCACCTGGCATGCATATGGCATTGCTGATGAACCTCAGTTTCATGAGCCACATTGCACAGGCTTCGCACCCACAACTACACCCACAACCACCACTGACAGTGAGACATTACTTATGCCAATGACATGCGCATGAACTACAGGACATAGAACACAGGCTTGACAAACAATGACCACTGCCTCTGCAAACTTACACTCCAATCCAAAAATGAAGTCATACATAGTGTTTGGCCAAGAAAAACAACACGATCCACAAGTTTAGCACAGTGTAGTTACAAAAGCAGGGCCCATTTTACTGACAAACTTTATCTTGGTCTCAATCTATGCCATGATACACGTAACACAACCCATGAATTGGGCAGCCAGCCCTTAGCAGACCCACAATCTGGCTTCAATTCCATCTCACAGCCAGTGGAGACATGGCATTGAAACTTGATTCACATGAAAACAATGGTCAAGTGATGAAAATACATATCTGGCACAAAAACAGAACAGAGGTGTGGGTATACATTGCTAACAGGAACCACAAGTCCATTAAGTGCATTGCACAGGCCACTTTGGGTCCACACAGCCACAACTACACCAGTAACCGCCACTGACAGTGAGGAAAAATACACATACCAATGACACACATGTCATCAACAGGTCACAGAATGCAGTTGCAACAAACAGAAAAGCTGGACCCATTTCACTGACACACATGTGTTCACATGGGTGGAGGATAAAATAAAAAGATAAGCACAAATTGATACCTGACAAGGTCAATAACTTTCACATACATAACTGTTAAGATGAAACGCATAAACAAACACAGGCAGGTTCTAGAAGTAAAAAAATGTAATTCCAAACTGATTTTACACGGTTAGAATGTTCCAATATCAAATGCTATTGCTGTCGTGTTCTGTACAAACAATAGGCAAACATGTATGTATGAATGCAGAATCATCTCCATCATTCTCACCTTTTCTTGTGTGGAGACTTAGGGAAAAGGGACACTATTTAAAGTGAAATTAAAACTTTCAGAGAGTTTTTCATAATGGCATAATGAGCAACTTGAATTTTTTGGTACTTGAATGGCTGTGTTTAATATTCACTAATATGCATACAGAAGTTTCAGTACATTATTACAGAAACCATGGTCCAAGAAGAAGATGATTGATGAAACACAATTGAAAAGGAAAAAAAGATTTAGCTTAACACACAAAAATAAATTAGTAGCAAAAAGACAACAATTTACCAGTTCATTTATCAGTCTAAATCATTAAAAATCTATCCATTTTTGAAAACTCCCCTTTCTTGAGAACTCACAACAAGACTTTAGAACCTCTCCTTTGTGCCTATGGCAGAGCACAATTGTGCATACTTGTTATAACTGACATGGGGGCCAATTTAGATTGGGCACATCTTTGTGTTGCTTGAGGAAATTGGCTTACTCATTCATGTGAAAAGAGGGAGTACTTGCCTTCATCAACTGTATGGAGCTTCCCTGTTTTCTCTTTGCTATTAAGACTTTCCTCAGTTTCTCCAGTTTCTTCCCAAATGTTAATTGACGACTTTCAGCTTGGCCCTCTGTAGGTGTATATCTCTGTGTACTTGTATTGTTTTCTCATTTAGTTACCTGTCTGGCTATAAACAGAACCTTTGTGGTGCTGCGAGACCACTGTGCAACTCAGTTAAAAATGTTAAGTGAAAAATCTTTTTTTTTTTAAAGAAGCAGTTAATGTTCTGGGTCAAATGAGCACAGAGGAGAAACTTGTGTTCCATTTTCAAAACATCATCTGCTCCTGCATTCATTTTAGTATATTGACATCTAATATCAAGTATCAGTTTTAAAGTTTTTGTTATGTGAATCGCTTTGCAAATGTGGACACAATGAAAAATGCCCTTTCAAATAGGTATTGACTGACTGATTGATCTCTGCCTAGGGAGCTATATGAGAGAATTGTTTGGGGGGCTAATTAACCTTCTCCTTGACCCTTCTAGGCTGTTCTGTTGAAGTAAAGACAAAGATTAAAGACACAGAAGTCACAATAAGGAAATTAATACTAGTGTATCCTAAACCCTGAAAAAAGCTGCAACCATTTTGTTTTGGATGTGTGTGAAATGGGATGTGTTCTGAAAAACAAAAGTGTAGGAAAAAGACGCAATTTGTAAAAATATTTAGGATAAAACACAAAAAGGTCATAAAGTGACCTAGTGGATTTAATATACCACATGGACAATTGTACCAATAACCAAAAGTGTAAAATTCTTATTAATATACTGTACTTGTGAAGTAATATATGTTTTTAATATCTAGTGAGATCTTTTCATGTGGATTTTAGATTAATGCAATTGTGATGTAGTTGTGAAGCAAACTATGCTGGATTTTGGGGCACATTATAAATGTGTGATGTGTAACATGTTTATATTAGTGCAACATTTATCTATGGACAGTCTGTGCATAACAGAATTGTTTTGAATTGAATTTGCATGCTCACAGCTGCAAAGCCACATGTTTATTTCAAAAGCCTCATTTCTCCTTTGAAAATGTTGACACTCTTTTGAACTTTTAAAATGCCAAGCAAGTGTTACATTATTTGGCTAACAAGGCAGTTATAATATAGCAGAAAGAAAACTGAATACCCAGAGGCCTCTCAGCTTTTTTTATTTACCAGGGTTTAGTTGAATGAAGAAACAGTCAAGGGATTCATTGAAAAGGAATAATAGGAAAGCTCCAATTTAGTTTTGTCAGATGGGTAGCCTGGTTAAATGTTTTGGTGTTCAGAATCTAACCACAAATACAGTGTGCAGATAGCAGAAGGATGGACAGGTAATTAAAAAAGTAAAAGAAGCAACCTATTAAATAGTCTTAGTGTTCAGTCATTACAAGCTGTCATTATCACTTTTGTTAATGTGTGCCACATATGTATTCGTATATATGTTAAGAACAGTGTAGGACTAATACTATCACTTTTTTGCCCCACTCCTTCTCAACAAACTTTGTGAGTGTTCTATGCATCACTATAACTGCCGAAGTGCTTTGTTGGATGTAAAAAAAGTATTATTCGCTGCTACCCAATCAAATCCTCTTTGAAGTTCTCAACATGCTGCTTCTTGTCATACGAACACGTTGTTGTATGTACAGTATGTTTGAGTACTTTCATGTTTTTCCCCGTAAGGATTTTGCTTGCATGGTTTAATTTGTATTTAGATGCAAATTGACAGTTTGTTTTAGTGCACATCTTGTTTTATTTATTTTTCATGTCAAGGCATCACATGACAGCAAATGTCACTCAGATAACATTACAATTGGAACAATATTTATATGCAACAATCCCATCTTACATTATCCCTTGCTGGATACACAACATTTCTCTGTAGCGTAGTCTCTTTCTAAATTCATATAGATCCTTGGTCTGGGTTTTTTGCTTTCAACTTCTTTTTGTTTCTCACTTAAGCCAATGTCAGATTACACAACTTCTAGTTGTTGGGCATATCAGACTTGCTGATTGCATTGCTGATCTCGTTGACAGACCTTGTCAGTTTAAGTAACTGAAAATTGTTGAATATGTCACATTTAAGCAATTGCGTGCCGACTTTACAGCACAGTCTTGCATGTCCTTTTTGTGACAGCCATAGAGTGCTACTTGACAGAGCTGGCTCTGTATAAAAGGTTAACAAGCGTGGCAATTTCAGCCTCATTCTCTGCACTTTTTATTTTGTCCATTCAATTTTGTTGTAGTATGACACAAGACATAAGACAGAGGAGCTTCTCTTCTGTTTGTGAGGGCCAAAACACACGCATTCCTTATTCCTTGTCACTGCATTTTATGTAATGTACTCCTGGATGTCCATTCATTGGTTGTCAGATCTCATACACACAACTAAAATTTTGTTAGGAGTCATGTACTAGTTGTAGGATATGTAACAATACATGACTGGTTTCATGAGAGCATGCCACTGACTGTCTCCAACCTTATAAGATTTATAATTGAGGGCTACAACTGAAAATTGGTGGAAATGTGACATGGCCTTTACTATTCGCATCTTGATTTTGGTATGATCTCACAGTTTTGACCCTTACCTGATTTGCCCCTACCTGCTTATGTCTTTCCCCCTGTCTTCTATACCAGCTTCACCTCAGCCACTCTTCTTTGTGAAACATTATCAAACTGAACTCTCTTCATCACTGAAATTGCTGCTAAATTCGCTGCAACAATTTGCCTTCTCTGAAAGTCACTAATATCTAGTCTTTAAGCATTAGTAAATTAAAACTGAACAACTAGACTTTTCTTTCATTTTGAATATATGAACAAAGGTAAAAGAGGATGTTAATTGCATAATTATCTCAGTGAGCTTAGCAGTGTAAAAATACTTGCCATCAACAAAACTCATGTTCATCATTTACTCACTGGTTTCTTAGTTACCTGAAGAAAATGGTTTTGATGATTTTAAAGAATTGAGCTTAAATTGTCCTTCCTCATAAAGGTTTCTTTTGGAGGACTATAACAGATAAACATGCTTCATTCATTGCAGTGTTAAGCAAATGGTGAGAAATAGTGATGATAGGGATTGAGGACTTAAAGCTGCAAAGCTTTAGAGTGCTTTACCAGTTCATGTCCACTATATTTCTCATTTTATTCTACAGTTTTTGCTCTCTGATTTAAGTGTGTCATGTCTATTTTTGCTTAAATGCTCAGGCAGAACACAGTAAGATGGTGTCTGCCTTGGAAAAAAATCAACATTTTTGCGAGCAGGTAAGGAATCCTGTATTATGGCAGACTTTCAAAGTGGTTTGTCATTGCAAGTTAATGTCAAAGTCTCCCCTATTCAGTGAAGAGGGAATTCAAAAGTGTGTAAGATATCCTTTTTGTACAATGCTTAACCAATCTATTGCATCTAAGGCAGTCATTGTTTTACATTTAGAAAATGAGCAAGCATTGGCTGTACCATATAGATCAAATGCAGCAGAGCTATTTATGCACAATAAAAATGTTAGGACCATATTCTATTATGCACCCTGAAGATGGAAGATGGAAGATGGAAGATGGTTAGGGAGTAACATTGACACAAGAAATGGGACATCAGTGTTAGAAAGTTTTTCTACACTCACTCCTCTTCTGTTTAAAGATGGTAAAAAAAATTAATAAAAATTAAATTCGCCACAAACACCTTCTAATGAATGTGCTACTCTCCTTATCATTTTATGTAATGCAGTTTATGACTTTGTAAAATAATACTTTTTCCTTTTGATACAGCAAGTAATGCAGAATAAACAATTCTCCATTTTTGACAGGTACAATATAATTTAATAGTGTGTGCACGGAAAATAATTGATTTGAACAGTTAAACACAACTTTGGCCTTTAATCCAAAGGATTGTCTCTTGAGTAGACTGACACAATTGCTTGTACTATTACTTAAATTACTGTAAGGTCCAGATTTATCACAGCTGTTCCACTTGTTTGCAAATCCCTGCCCAAATACCAAGTCCAGAACATTTTATCATTTGTTATTCCTTGTTTCAGTTGTTATGACTAGGAAAATTTTCCTACATTTTTTTCTTTCTTACACCTTTTTTAAGTCAGCGCTTTTGCCAATTTTTATGAGACCAACTGGCAATATGTTCTGAGAGGCAGATAGCACTGTTATTCTGTTATCCTATATCCCTTAATTTTTTTTGCGACATGTTTTGTCCAGCTGGAAGGTGAAACACCTGTGCAAGGATAGAAGATACGACAGAGAGGAATGCATTCAAGATGCAAACCAGAAAAGATTTCTTTAGAACACGCAAAGCAGTTGAACTTTTAAAACGCATCATCCAGTTTCCTTGTTTATGTCCAGGCCTTGGCAGAAGGAGACACTATGATTTAGATTATATCCATAATTCAATCAAACCACTTAATCGATTTCATTATTATGTACTTTTTTGATCTGAAGAGGAAATGCAATAGGTGGAAGATGTAACACAACCAGAAAAAAACATTTTCAGAAACAAGGAAGTAAAATCCAAAAGACTAGCCAAAGAAAAAAAATCAGTCAACAAGCACACCTTTAAGGGTATACCAAAGGCAACCTTTACCCCGATCTGTGACCCTGACATGGATTGGGAAATGCAGGAAACTTTTGAATTTGAGTCTTGATCTGTGGACTTATTTTAGTTTAGTTTAAGTGTCATGTGAACAAAGCACAGTAAAATTTCTTTCTGGTATGCTTAATCAACATGCAAAACATTATCATTCTCCAGCATTATCAATGATCAGTGAATACCTCTGACACAGCTGCTCAGTTGTCCTCCTGGGCTTTCAGTTTCTTCACCTTCGAGGGGGACTTTCATTTTACCTTTATCTTTTTCCTTCAGTATTAACGCAATCTAAGACCCTGTGAAAGAGCAGTCATCCATTTTCTTTCATTTCTGAGCAAATGTAGCTCTGGCTGCTTTTACCTTTTTAAACCCCACTTGGGGTTAATTTGTGGGCTTATACTTGGAATCATTTCTGCAGTTAGGATCCTTTCAAATATAATTTAATACATAATATAATTATGGTAGGTTATAGTTGTCTCTGTTGCAGATTTCTTCATTTTCTATTTTTTTCAGACTGTTTTTGCACCTTTTGCAGCAAGTTTGGATTCTGTGTGTGGCTTTTGTACATTGGGGAACCTAAAACTAACATTTAATTTAACCTAAGTGTTTTACATATTGAAGTTTCAATTTCTGGTTTCTGAGTTTGGTTTAAACAAATGATAAGACTGACTTTTGGTTTAGAACTTGGCTAGGATTGCTGCTTATGTCTTTGCAGCAGTACACTGTCTATTGGCTCTGCAATGACAAGCACAGAAAATTAATCAAAACACTATAAACTAGGTCTAATACTGTGTCCTCTGTCCTTACAGAGTATTGTGTCACTAACAATGTTACTGGGAAGGTTGTGTTAATGACAAGGTTTTATTTATTCCATAAGCCAAAAAAAGCACATGAGGTCTTGTCGAACATCAAAATGTTGATAATCATGGCTTTGCAAATTGAAGGACTTCTTCTTAAAGAGTTTTCATGTGAGCAGACTGTTAATCAGCAACATTACACCGAATCACTGAGGGGTCTACCGGAAAGCGACCGGGGGTTAAAAACATCCAGAGAGTGGGGCACTCAAAACTGCTTTTTCTACCATAACAGCACACCTGACAACTCATCTGCATTTTGACATTAACTAAAGTGGAATTGATATGTGTGTGTGTATATATATAATATACACACACCAAACAATTTTATCCAGAGTCACTTACAAAAGAAGAAAACATAATTTAGTAATTTTGAACAAATGTTATAGAACAAAATAGTAAGATAAAAGAAAGGAATTCAGAAAAAAGAAGATATTCATAGAAAGATATAAACAGAGCACAAGATTTCCACTTTATAAACACAGTGAGGGAGTTAGAGATTCAGATGGAGGTATACAGCCTGTTCCAGCAGTTAACACATTAAAACAGTCAGGACTGAGATTTGATATCAAGTAGAGGTAAGATACCATTCAGTAGCAAGCCTGAGTGGGCAAGAAGGAGAATGACATCTCATTAGTACTTCAATACACTTAGGTGCTGCTCCATTGACTATTCTATAGGCAAGCACTAAGGATTAAATCTTAATGTGTGCTACTGTTTGGAGCCAGTGGAGTGACCCTAAAAAGGAATGACATGCACCCATTACAGGTAGTGGAAAACATGACATGTCACCACATTTTGAATCAACTACAGGGGATTGGTAGCACATGCAGGAATCCCTACCAGTAAGGAGAAGGAGTAATCAACAATTGTCAAGGCCAATGCCTAAACCAGAAGTTGTATTGTATACTTCACCAGATATGGCCTGATCTTGTGAAAGTTATACCGAGTCCATCTGCATGAATGAGGGACAGTTTCAATATGGTCAGTGAAGGATAGCAGGTCATTGATCATCACCCCAAGATTACATACTAACTTGGTAGATGTCAGTGCTAATGATCCAAGCATTTTAGAAACAGAATGTTAAAGGAGTGGACTGGATGGGATTATAAAGTGCTCTGTCTTTTGGCAGATTGAGCTGGAGATGGTGCTCTGTAATCCAAGTTGAGATATCAGTGAGACATGCTGAGATTGTATCGGAGACTGTGTAATCCTCTGCAGAGAATGACAGGTACAGCGGAGTATCATCAGCATAGCAGTAAACCCCTGCAGGCTGAACTGGATTAGGCAGCTTTGGAGATGGGTGAATAGATGAATTAGTAATAGTAGTGATAGTGAACAATTTTGACAAAAACAGTGTACAGTGCTATTATATGTATTATGGTTTATGAATGTATCAAAATAGTTTAAAGAACTGTCTTACTACAGTACATTTTTTTATGTTTAAGTACTTTTTGAAGAGAAATCCAAGCAAGTGACAGCAAAATCTTTATAATCTTTATGAAATATGGGAGGACTTATATTAATTAAAGAATATCAAAATGAATGTTTCTACTAAAACAAACTAATCCAACATTGCAATATAATAATGTATTAAATTAAACAATATTGTCTGAAGCAGAGAGAGAAAAAGAAGGCAGGTAGTTTAAAATTCAGTTTTTGTGTCTGTCTCACCCATATCTTTATCGTGTCTTTAATTCTTTCACAAAGTATGGGAATATTCAAAGTTACTAAATCTGACATCTTGTCTTTCCAGTTTATTGTGTTTATGTGAATTTACAGTGGTTATGAGACTGCTTTTGATTTGCTGCTTATTAACTAAATTTGCCCTAATTTTATTTTTTTGAGAGAATAAAAAGCAAACCAAAAAAAATAACAGTAAGTGTGCATTGCATCACTTCAACTTCAATGTCATTACAAAAATACTATATCTGGCTGACCTGTTTATTATTTTTCATTTCATGCAATGGAATAAGGTGAAAGGTCAGTCAGCATTATGTCACAGCTTGGCCAATTGGGGTATTAAAGTTATGTCTAAACTGTCCCACTGGGAACTACTGTACCACTTGGAAGGGCGTTCACATGAAATTTCCCACTGGGAAGCTTTTATTTCCCATCTGTTCCTTAGCATGTGAACGCAGTATTAGACATGTCTGCACCTACAGCACATTTAAGTAAATCTATTGAGTTACTGTTGATTGCTACATAATGTATGCTGTCACTATGTAAGTTTCAAATTAGTACTTCAGTTAGTATTTTAAAATGTGAATTTTATTAAACGGTGATTTCAGCACCAAAGGCATGTTTTTGGACGGTGTTAAACATTTAATGTAAAACAGATAATATCTGGGATGTTCGGGAGGAGATGTGACAATAAAGAAAAATATGCCCCAGGGTTAGTATTATTTCTCTGTGAGGTATAATGTTTCACATCATGGCTAAGGAATGGGACTTAAAATGACAAGATTTTAATACTCACATCTGGCTAAATGTGTGACCTTGAACAAGTGACTGACTTCAACTACAAGATAAATGTAAGAACACTGTAGGCATTAAATAGTGTTACCAGGGAGTTTTGGGTTAGTGAAAAGTTTTATAAAAAATAAGAATTGACTGATAGATGTTGGAATAATGTAGTAAATACAACTTCTGCCAAACAACTCAGAGTTCTAGCTTCATATCTTAGCTGGAGCACTTCATGTGTCAAACACCAGAACACTGGAACAATTATGATGTGAAAAGGCCATTCTCCACAACAAGCTCACCCATCCTATTCACCTATCAGTATGCACATTCTGCCCATGTTTCAATAGGGTTTGTTTGTCCACCTCCTAAAGACATACAGAGGTTAGGATGATAGATGACTCTAAAATGGCAAAAGTGAGTGCAATTTTATCAAATGTACCCGTACATCAGCCATCATGTACTGCAATAAGCTCCTTCAGAAAATGGATGGATACCACTGATGTTGCAAGTACATGATAGCACAGCATGTGCATGAAATTTTCTTTCCCTTCATGGCATTCTTTCTTACACTCTGAAGTCTATGAGTTTTATTTATACATTTTTGTATCTGGGATGAAATCTTTAATGTGTCATAATGCAGCCTTGTGGATAAAGAGTTGGAATGTAAATGACAAAGCTGTTATTTCAATTTACAACTTCTGTTACTTAAAACAATACTTGATTCAGATATGATATATATTTTATATGTTACTTACTACTTGTGGTTTGATGGTTGAAAATATTTTTTAATGTAATGTTTTAATGGAGAATGGAGACACATCATTAATGATAGAATGGAGCCCATGGTGACCATTGCTGGACCACAGCAAACAACATTAAAATCATCCATGAAGAAAGATTAATGAACTTGCGTTGAATAATCCACATGTCAAGGCATCCAATTGTATGCTTACAACATGCAGAACACATACATTTTTGTCTAAAATATTGTTAAATAAATACTTCTGGAAAATGAAAGAAGTTGTTTGAAAATCCCTGCCCAAATACCAAGTCCAGAACATTTTAAACATTTGTTATTTCTTGTTTCAGTTGTTATGACTAGGAATTTTTTCCTACATTTTTTTCTTTCTTACACCTTTTTTAAATCAGTGCTTTTGCCAATTTTTATGAGACCAACTGGTAATTTGTTCTGAGAGGCAGATATCTCAGGCACTTTTATCCTGTGTCTCTTAATTTGGTTTGAGACGTTTTTTGTCCAGCTGGAAGGTGCAAGGATAGTAGATACGACAGAGGGGAATGCATTCAAGATGCAAACTAGGAAAGATTTTTTTAGAGCATGCAAAGCAGTAAGCCCATTCACGCAGAATCACGCTCTTTGAATTGAAGACTTACCTCTTCCCCTTGTTCATTAGTTGAGTCTTGTCTTTAATTCAATTCAAAAGTTCAAAAACACATTTCTTCTGCATGCACTACTATGATTTTCCAGATGTATCCATTTAACAACATTTTGGCAAAAATGCATGCATTTTCCCCATTGTGAGCATACAATTGGATGAGTTGATGTGTGGATTATGTCACATTTTTCCATGGATATTTTTATATTCTTTGCTGTGGTCTTACCATTGGTCTTCATAGACATCCATTCTATCAGAAAATGTATAATCTTTGCTCTCCTTAATACATGAGAAAAAAGAATATTGACCATCACTTACATAGGGTAAGTAGTATGTAAAAATACCATTTTTGGGTGGAGTATTCCTTTAACCTGCAGTGATTCAATTATAAAAAGTACCTTTGGGTGGTGTTGGCTGTAGAAATAAAAGCTGTCTTTTTTTCTTTCTTTCTTCACAAAGCTACCTCAGCCTATATAAACTATAGAGACCATGATTTTGAGGCTCAGATATATTTATGTATACCTAGTTGTATGTGTGCTCTGCAGTTGTGCTGTTTGAGACTGCTCAGTTAAATTAAAAAATGTTACATGAAAAACATGCAATATAGTCTTGATATGTTTAATTGCAATAATTCAGTGGATTGAGTGAAAATAATAAAAAATGAAAATGCATGGCGTCTGGTATTTTGTAAATATTTATTTACTGTACCTTGTTTGTTTTTCTTGTTTGCAGGAAAAGCTTTCACCAGAGTGTGTATTCCGAGAGCAATTTGAAGAAAACTGGTACAATACCTACTCTTCAAATCTATATAAACATGCGGATACTGGGAGAAGATATTATGTTGCATTAAATAAAGATGGGACGCCAAGAGAAGGGACTAGGACTAAGCGACATCAAAGATTTACCCATTTTTTACCAAGACCTGTGGACCCTGACAAAGTACCTGAACTATATAAGGATATTTTAAGCCAAAGTTGATAATAAGAATTCATTCAATTGAGCCCTTATGTGAGGAAAAAACAGAAACTAAACAAACCACTATAGAGATTTTGTGCGGTGGGTTCCTATTGATTAGCTGTGTCATCACATCAGCTCCACCACTGTTGCCAAACTTTGTCGCATGCATAATGTATGATGGAGGCTTGGATGGAACATGCTGATTTCGTTCTGCACTTAAATGATTTGTCCTGTTAGAGGAGAGCCAAACCCGCCCACTCGCTTGATTTGATACGAGAGGATACAGAGAAAGAGGAGAAGAAATAAGGACCAGAAGAAGTGGTGTGAGACAGAGGAAAAAAATGGGAGGGAGGAGAAAGAAACAAGTAGAGAGACAGAGAGGGGGAGAAAGAGAGAGAGAAATGGCCTGATGCATGCTGGGAGATGGACACGCTTTAAGTTTTTGATAAGTTCTACTTCATCTTATATCAGCATAGCTGCCATAACTTTGATTCATCTGGATTTTGGCTGGTGGCCTGGTCAAATGTATGCTGTATTAACAAAGGCATGTAGGATACAGTTGTAAAAAGCAAAAAAAAAAAAAAAAAAAAAAGCAAGAGAGACATTTCAGTTACCCGCTCGGTGGCATCATGCCACAAGGCTAAAAATAAAGACCTCTTAGTATAATAATGATAACGAAAAGAAAAGTTAAATTTATTTATAGAAGACTTTCAAAGGCAACATTATATTTATTTTATATATTTATTTATTATATAGAGTTTATTTTTAATGAAATATGTATAGACCAAGATAGGCATTTTCAGAAAGCTTTAGGTTCTGTAAGCATTTACATGCCAGAAGACTCTAAAAAAATCTGTGGTATATTCATGCAAGAAAAAGAGGAGCATGGATACAAGAAACTCTCATGACCCTCATTGTGCTGAAGGTGACAATCTATTTTTTGCCCATATTATTGTAATAATATGCACACCAGTCATGACACTTGAATATTCACTCTTACAACTGCTTGTCTCATAGCTTTGCCCCAGAGGATTAAACATAAAGTTGGGTCTTAAGACATTATATTATTTGGTGTCTTCAGTGATTACTGTCTGATGCTGTTATACTTTCACACTGTTTCTCAGGAGGGATCATTACCTTTAAGACAAATGTAAGCTGAACATTTGAACCTCAATAATGGCTTTAAGTATATTGATATCATAAATATAACCTTCAGATTCCCCAAGGGAATGTAGTATTAAAACTCAAATATTGTGCTTTTAATAGCAAGCTGGGGTGGAGCTGCATAATTATATATATGTATACATATATGAGGGTTGAATGTCAAGTAATGCCTCCATCTCAATTACTTCAAATGGAATAGGGATATTTTAATAAATTAAGCACCAAAATCATTTTTGTTATATACTCTTTTATTCTCCTTGTTCACATATGTGCATAATCACCACACTAATGCCTGCAGTGAGCAAGACTCATAAAGAATTCCATACATTGTTTTGACAGTTTCTAACAGTTCTTTCTGTTTCTGTATTTGAAGCATGCACATATAATGGTCTTCCCTAATTTTAAACAAAATATAGAAGTTTTCTGGAGAAGCCCCTGCCGCTGTTATTATTCCATTTTATTTATAACAGTGAGACTACTCTTTAAAGTAGCACCTTGCCTTTAGCTGAGCTACCAGCAGAGCAGATAAAGAACATATGTCACAATTTACTTTGCTGCTGTCACCCATTGACAATTTATCAGAACATAATTCTGACAAATGAGAGAAGCCATACAATCGATCAAGCTTGTTTGGATTGCTAATAGTTCAGTTGTCCCAGTATTTCATTCTTATCCAATAACAAACTGGAGGCATTACTTTCAATTTGACTCTCATGTGTGGTCAAACAGATTTCCTTTAACTTATAAACACACACACACACACACACACATTTATATATATATATATATATATATATATATATATATATATGTATGTATGTATGTATGTATGTATGTATGTGTGTGTGTGTGTGTGCGTGTGTGTGTGTGTACACAGTTATATAAAGTGGATTCTGAAAATACTCAGGCCCCTTATTTTTTCAGGTTTTATGTTGTAGTCTTATGCTTAAATCATTTAAGTTAATTTTTTCTCCACATCAATCATCACTCAGTAGCACAGAATGACACAATGAAAACATATTAAAAATTTTAGCAAATTTATTAAAATTAAAAAATTTAAATATCATGTTCACATAGGGTGGATCTACCATCAGAGTGTTCTAGTTGTGTACCCAGGGGCCTGTGACAGCAAAGGTGCCTTTTCACCAAAATGCTCGATGAACTAATCATGTCTCCATGCCTAAAGCAAGTGTGGGAATTGCCTCACTACATTAAAAGGCCATGTATCAGTGGGCTTCATTGTTAAAACTATAATCAACTCTTTGTTAAGGAGCGCAGTTCATTAAGTCACCCAGGGGCTTTTGGGGCCTTATTGAGCTTTTTATTGATGTATTCAGACCCTTGTTATGACACTTAAATTTGGATCAAGTGCATCCCGTTCTATTGATAGTCATTATGATGGTTCTACACCTTGTTTGGAGTCCACCTGTGGTGAGTTCAATTAATTGGACATGATTAGGAAAGGCACACACCTGTCTATTAGAAGGCTCCACAGTTGACAATGTGTAATCGGTCTAACTCTTATAAGGGCTTCATAACAGAGTGTCCAGAAAGAATCCTCTCCTCAATAAAACACATGTGAAACCCACTTGGAGTTTGCAAAAAGGGACCTGAAGAGCTCTCAAACTATGGGAAACAGATTTTCTGATCCAAGGAAACTAAGATTAATCTCATGTCTCGATGAAACCAGGTACTGCTCATCACCTGTACAATACCATTCCCGCTGTGAAACATGGTAGTGGTAGAGTCATGTTATAGGGTTGTTTTTTAGTGCCAGTGACTAAAACTAGACAGGCTTGAGAGAAAGCAGAATGGAGAAAAATTGTAGAAATAACCTTAAAGAAAAACTGCGCCAGAGCACTCTGGACCTCAGACTGAGCCAAAGGCAATGGCTCTAAAGACAAAGCAAAGACAATATAGGCTTAGTTACAACTATGGAAATGTCCTTGAGTTGGCCAGCCAGGGCCCAGACTTGAGCCCAATTGAATATCCCAGGAAGGTCTAAAAATAGCTGTCCACTGATAGTCTTCTTTCAACCAGGCAGAGCTTGAAGGATTCTGCAGAGACAAATGGCAGAAAATTCTGAAATCTATTGTAGGTGTGCCAAGTTAGTTGTGATGTACCCCAAAACACTCCAGGCTGGAATCATTCTCAAAGGTACAGTATCTCAACTAATAACTGAGGAAAGGGTCTAAATATTTGGATCAATCTGATATTTCAGTTTTTTATTTTTTTACACCCAAGTTCTAAGGTATTGTCTCCATTTAGTCATTTTTGGGTTATTGAATATTGCTTGATGTGGGGAAAAATATTGAAATTTTGTATAAGGCTGCAACATGGCAAAAATGTGAAAAAAATGTGATGGGGTTTGAATACTTTCAGAGGCCACTATATATATATATATATATATATATATATATATATATATATATATATACAGTACAGGTAAAAAGTTTGGACACACTTCCTCATTCAATGTGTTTTCTTTATTTTCATGACCATTTACAGCACTCCATCACTCTCCTTCTTTTCTTGGTCAAATAGCCCTTACACAGCCTGGAGGTGTGTTTGGGGTCATTGTCCTGTTGAAAAATAAATGATCGTCCAACTAACCTGACTTCTGCACAACACAACTGCTGGTCCCAACCCCATTGATAAAGCAAGAAATTCCACTAAATAACCCTGATAAGGCACACCTGTGAAGTGAAAACCATTTCAGGTGACTACCTGTTGAAGCTCATCGAGAGAATGCCAAGAGTGTGCAAAGCAGTAATCAGAGCAAAGGGTGGCTATTTTGAAGAAACTAGAATATAAAACATGTTTTCAGTTATTTCACCTTTTTTTGTTAAGTACATAACTCCACATGTGTTCATTCATAGTTTTGATGCCTGAATGAGGAGGTGTGTCCAAACTTTTGGCCCGTACTGTGTATATATATATATTATATATATATATAATATAAATGCGTGTGTGTGTATTATATATTAACAGTATATATATATATATATATATATATATATATATATAAAATGTATATACGTATATATACACATGTGCACACATACACTACATAACATTCTCAAACCTGTTTAATCCAATTTAGGGTTACGGGATATATACGTACATATTTAATACATTTGGTCACTTACAGTGAAAAATTTAGCCTGGAGTAGAATTTATTCCAGACAGAAATCACCTAAACCAAAAAAAAAAAAATTTATAACAGGTTAATCAACCTGGAACTTATGCACTGACAAACTAGCAAAGGCACTGCTATAAATGCATGTATAATGATATCCACAAGTCACAGCTTCAAACAAACGGGTAATAATTTCTGTATGTTACAAGAATTTAATGCTTCTTCTATTGCTTGTGCTTAAAGAGCAAAGTGATAGGAGCATATTGCATTTCTTTCAACCAGTGCAAACAAAAATCATAGTGATATTAAATTGATTTCTCTATTACCCATGCAATGAAACCTCTCCTAAAGAAGGAGTCAAGGTCCATTGATTATCTAAAGGATCTCTGGTGTAACACTATTGTGTACAGTTCCTGTCTTTCTAGCTACAGCAAGAGATGCCTTTCCACTAGAAAAAACACACTATCTCTTAGATAATTGTAGAGACTGAACAAAAATCTCATTTTTGTTGAGAGGGGATGTGATTGTTTGGGTACATTTATTGTGGGTGGGGTTCATTTGGTCAAGGAAAACAGTGGAGCTGGAGGTGGGATTGCCCTTCCAAATGATGGGGCCTGAGAGGTGCATGGTGTGCAATCCCACGTAACCCATTATGCATTTTAACCTACCTGGTGCTATAAAGCTATTAAAGTGAATTGGAAAAAAATGCAAAACAAGGCCAACAGAGCTCTACAATTACCAGTGCAGTGTGTTAGGTGGCAAACATTTCCAAACTTTGAATAAACATATTAGAACTATGAACGTTTGGCTCCTAGTTTGTTTGCAGATCTCATCAGATTTTGCTTCTTTTCCTTTCTTATGCAGGTGGCTCAATGATGACATTTCAGAAGGGGCATGGCATGCTGTATATTTTAAAAAGGAACATTTCAGTCTTGACAAATTATGAATTTGTCAAAAAATAGATTAATTGTTTGATTGTGAACCTTCAAGATTAATAATGGTAAAACCAACATAAAGTATGTTTCTCAAATGCCTTAACGCAAATCAGCAGCACTGGGCACAGGGCAGGAACCACCTAATACAGGATGCTAGTTGATTGTAAACATTGCCGACGTAGAATCTTCAGTAAGACTAACACACATATCATTGGAAGGGAAACTAAAATATTTGGAGCAAAACCTACAGATGTGCGAATTGTATGGAAACAATGATAACACAGTGTTCATACCCAGTTTGCTGAATCCGAGGGGCAGTACAATATAGTACAATTTATTTTTTTTGTATAGCCCAAAATCATACAAGAAGTGCCGCAATGGGTTTTAACAGGCCCTGCCTCTTGACAGCCCCCAGCCTTGACTCTCTAAGAAGACAAGAAAAAACTCCCAAAACAACCCTTGTAGGGAAAAAATGGAAGAAACCTTGGGAAAGGCAGTTCAAAAAGTGACCCCTTTCCAGGTAGGTTGGGCATGCAGTGGGTGTCAAAAAAAAGGGGGTCAATACAATACAGTACAATACACAGAACAGAATAAATCCTCAATACAGTATACAAATAAAAATTTTAGAAGTACGGAGTAGAATTTAACAGTAGATGATATCACATAATATGATTTTGGATTTGTTAGAGTCCTGGAGCTGCCTCCCCCATTTGGCCATTCCACAGCTGAAATAACGCTAATCTGATGAAAGGACCCCTCTTTCCCATGATTCCTGTGATCCTCCATCAGGGATGACTTTACCTTCGGCAGGCAAAACAACTTGGCAGGTGGGCCGTGGCACCAAGTGCCATATTTGAGTACCAAATGAGAAACAGAATAGGTGAGGGTTAATATCCAATTATAACTATCAAGTTACTTATGTTTTAGAACTAATGACTAACAACAGAGATGCAGTCTGTACAGTTAATCAGCAGCTCTAGTCAGGATATGCTAAACTGAAGTAGTGAGTCTTCAGCCGGGATTTAAAGGCTGAGACCGAAGGGGCATCTCTTATAGAAGCAGGAAGACCATTCCACAGTTTAGGGGCCCTGTAACTAAAAGCTCAACCTCCCACTGTTATTTTATTAATCCTTGGAATCATAAGCAGACTGGCATCTTGGGATCTTAATGTGCGCTCTGGTTTATAAGTCATGTTAAGTTCAGACCTTGGCCATTTAATGCTTTATATGTTAAAAGGAGGATTTTGAAGTCTGCCCTAAACTTAACCGGGAGCCAGTGTAAGGATTTAAGAACTGGAGTTATGTGTTCGTATTTTCTTGTTCTTGTAATAATTCTTGCTGCAGCATTTTGGATTAACTGGAGGCTGTATAAAGAACAGTTTGAACAGCCAGTGAACACCGCATTGCAGTAATCAATCCTACTAGAAATAAATGCATGAATTAATTTCTCAGAATCTTGTTTATTTAGAAAGTGCCTTAATTTCCCAACATTTTTAAGATGGAAGAAACATGATTTGGACAACTTTGTAACATGCACTTTAAATGATATGCTAGAGTCAAAGAGAACTCCTAGATTGCGGGCTGATTCAGTAAAATTAATGGTGATTCCAACTGAGTTAAACGATGACAGAATAGAGTAGAGCTCACCACAAAGCCTGTGGATCAATGAGTTGGACTGGAGATTTTGATCTTTGCTGATAATATCTAGACAGATACAAATTTATGGTGGTCAATTTGTTTGATAAAATGTTTTATTTCAGTACATGTTGTGGAGCACATTGTGTTAACAAATACAGTTATTGTGCCTTTAAAAAGTACTCACCCCTTGGGAAGTTTTCTTATTGTTATACGACATTAAACACAGTGGATTTAGATCTGTGTTTTTGACACTGATCAACAGAAAAAAGATTCTTTAATGTCAAAGTGAAAACCAATCTCTGCAAAGTTGCTTAAATTAACTACAAATATAAAACACAGAATAATTGATCACAAAAGTATTCAGTTTTTAATATGACACACTTAAATCACCACTGGTTCAGCCAATTGGCTTTGGAAGTCCAATAATTAGTTCAATGGAGATCATCTGTCTGGGGCTTCAGTTGATTGCAGTTTCAGTACACCTTATCTGGAAGGTCCAACAGGTGGTGAGTCAGTATGATGGCCAGCTCTACACAATGGAGACAAAAAGAACACCCCCAAGTGAAAAGAGGATTGAAATGCACAGGGATGAATACACAAAACTATCTGAATCACTGAATATCTTTTGTGAGTCCTTTTAAATCAATCATTGAGAGGTGGCATGAGTGTGGCACAGTGATAAGTCTGCCCAGAGCAGGAGTAATTGTACAGGAAACGACTGGTGAGGGAGGCCACCAAGAGACATCGGAGAACACTGAAGATTGTCAAGCTACACTGTCTGAGACTGGAGAGACTGTGCATAGAGCAAGTGTTGCCTGCGTCCTTCACCAGTAGCAACTTTATGGTAGAGTGGCAAAGTGAAAGCTGCTGCTAAAAAAAAACATGATTTCTCAGAGTTTGTCGAAAGGTAAATGGGAGACTCTGAAGTTAGCTAGAAGAGGATTCTATGCTCTGATAAGACCGACATTTAGCATTATTGGCTATCAGACTAAACACCAAATTTGGCATGAAGCAAATACTGCACATTATCAAAAACACAACACCTCTGTGAAGCATGGTGGTGGCAGCATCATGCTGTGGGGATGTTTCTCTGCAGCAGGCTCGTGAGGGAAGAAGGTAAAATGAATGCAGCAAAATGCAGGGAAATCCAGTAGAAAAAATGGATGGAGTCAGCAAAAAGCCTACACCTTCTTAGAAGATTTGCTTTCCATCAAGCCAACAAACCCAAACATAGATTCAAAGCTAAACAAGAATCACTTAAAAACAACAATGTTAATGTCTTGGAGTAGCTGAGTCAGAGTTCAGATCTCAAAGAATTTGTGAGTGGGCTTGAAAAGGTCGTGCAGATCCAGATGTGCAATGGTGATGAAGGCCTGTGCACACAGACACGAGGCTGCCATGGCTGCCAAAGGTGTATCTACTGAGTACTGCCTTGATGGAGGTGAATACTTATGCAATCGATCATTTTGTTTTTTCTATTTGTAAATAATTTAGAACACTTTGCAGAGATTTGTTTCCAGTTTAATATTTAAGAGTCGTTTTCTGTTGCTCATTTTCAAACAAGTCACATTAAATCCGTGTGATTCAATGCTGTCTAACAAAATGTGAAAACTTCCAATGGGGTGAATACTTTTTATAGGCACTGTAGTTTAATCAGTCTTTCACCCTTTAGTTCACCTTTCTTAGGAAATGCCCAGTGGTTATAAGAAAAAGGTATTAATTAAAAAATGGAGAAAGGTAACTATTTTTAATCTTATTTTGTCTTTACAATGAAGAAAATTTGCTTTTACAGAAAAAAGGACTTTTGCACTGAAGCCCAGATCCTTAACTGTAAAATCAAACACTTTTTTGTATATTGATTGCCAGTTTCCCAATCATTCCTTTTTTTTTTCTTCCCAACCTAACCTGCTTGAAGTTAATTAATTGATACACTTTCAGTATTTAGATTACCCAAAAACCTTGTGATTTTTTGATCAAATGGTTGGCAGTTCACAGGGATTTTGGCAATGTCGTGAATTGTTTCCTTTATCAGAGGAGCAGGGAAAGGAGATATCAAGTTGGTTAATAAACATGCTTGACTCTATTCTGCTGTGAGATATAAAACATTATTAATAAGAAACAATATATAAAAGATGTTATACTTAATAACATGTCTTTACTAAAGATTTGCAAAGCCATTTGTTACCAAATCTAAAGTAACACCAGCAGCTGCCTACTGAAAATCCCCAAGGCATACAATAAAGGAGGTAAAGGCTGTAGCCTGAGGCTTAGCTCTTATGCACTATACATGCACTTCAATACATATTTTAAGGGGCATCCTTTTTCCTGTAGCACCTGCTGCAGTGGGTCCAACATCAGGAACTGAACCCCCAGCCCTTGCATTTTCTACCCCACAAAAACAACCACAGAAATTAAAAATGTTGTTGTCTTGTAATGCAGAGGCACCCCTCAAGTTCACACATCCAGACCTGCTACTTTACTATGTATTGTATGTATGTGTGCATTATATAAAGGATTTAAAAACAACCAACTAATGCCATTTTTTAATGGTTTCAAAATTCAGAACCAATGCTTTTGATTAAAGATGGCCTGAATGGAGACTTCGGCATGGAGCCAACTTGATTGAGGGAGACAGCCTCGCTAAAGCAGAGGTACACTGTGTACTGAAGGACTCATCACCTCCATTCTTAGGCTTGCAGTTGTGGGAGTTTTGGGATGTTGGGGCACTACATGACTGACTTCATAGGTACTGCGGTCTGCAATTACACTCTGTTGGACCTGAGTGTAATACTGAGATTGCCCTATTAATAGTATTTCCCAGAGTGCTCTTCAGCTGATGCAAACAAGAAAGAGTGAGGGATCCACGTGCTTTAGTGTTGCACTTATTTAGTAACAGTGCCAGTGAACGAGCCAAAGCATAGGCAATTAAATCTGTGAATTTGTGCTTCCTGTCTGCAAGAAATTGTGGTGTTCTGATATTTAGTTCTATCTTAGGGAGGGACGATGATAATGGGATATCACTGCTGCCTCACATCTCAGGTCACATTTTTGGCCACAATATTCAGTCCAGCATAACTTGGCAGATGCTTCCCTAGCCATCAGGGACACTTAAAGCACCACTGCACCATTATAATCCACTCAAAACCATCACAGCTTCTCTTTCCCAAGTGACTTCAAAACTTTTTGCTGAGTTTGGCGAAAAAACCAAAGTAAATTCAGCAGGTTGCATTCATCACTACTCATAACACACTCATGTGACTCATGTGCATGCCTCCTGGGTAATCACACTCACACCATGTGAGCAAGACTGTTTTTTGGTGTTATGTTTATGGAGCTGCCATATCAAACATTCTAATGTATTCTCATGTTTCAGCGATGGTTTAGAAAACCAATCTAATTTCTTCTGTTTTGAAGAGAAATGGTATGTTAACATATTTTGAGTTTGTAATCTCTTGTGATCATTGCTGCAGACACAGTGCTGAAATGGTGTGACCTTATTTCAAACATGCACCTACCAATTCAAAGCTGCTATTGCAACCAGTCTTTAATCAGAAACTAATTTGTGCCTTTAGCTGAACTCCTCCTTTAATTAGGTGGCCAAACACAATGGCTGCCAAAGCAGCAAAATGGACTGAGTCATGGTCTGTTTGTGGAGGCCTAGCCACCGGTAATTGTTGTTTGCTGCTGTATTTTAGGCTGGTGAACACTCTACAGCCATACTGTGGAAAAAAATGACATGAGAATAAATACAGACCTGGGGGTGTTTGGAACTTGGAGGAGGGCTTCAGATCCTGTTGAAATCCTTCTGTGGTCTTGGCACGTGAACTAAAAACACGTATGCTTGATGTAACATTGGGTGCATTCAAGGACTTCGTTAACTGTTTTGAAAGTTGGAGCATTTTTCAGTTTTTTATGTATTTACTTAATCAAAGACAATGCTATTATATTTTTGTTTATTAAATATTTGTATAACAATGAGTCATATTCAAAAATAACAGATAGCAGAATGCAATTTGGTGTAATAGCAGAGAACATTAAATATGTGTTTTACTTTACAACATCATGTAGTTAAAACCTGAGCTGAAATAGACTTGTGGTGGCTCAGTAGTTTTCACAAACAGCAGAGTCCAACTCAAGTCATGGCATCAGTTGATGTGCTGTTGTTTTGTTATTGGGTGTAGATAAGTGTAGTTCATGTTTTTTTAATATTATTTCTGATAAAAATTTGTGTTGAAGGCACAGAAGCAGCCAACATGTTGGTGAGTTCTTGACAACATACATAACTCTACATGCATTTCAATAACTTGTATTGGGGATTCGTTTTGCCTTATGGAGCGGCTATCCAACATATGAAAGAGGAAAATATAAACACTGAAATAAACTCTCCCAAGGTAAATTTTGAAAGAGTAAACTGAGGTGCCAGAGAATGTTTATTTTAAGAGACAGTGCATTCTGAAGGTATTCAAATCCTTTCACTTTTTTCAAAGTTTGTCATTCCTTTTGCTAAAATCATTTAAATAATGTTTCCCCACATCAAGTAACAATCAATACCCTATAATAACAAAACAAAAACAGGAATTAGAATTAGAATTTTTGGAAAACGTATTAAAAGTAAACAGTTTAAATATCATATTGACACAAGACCCTTTGCTAGGACACTTGACATTTGGCTCAGGTGCATCGCATTCTATTGATCATCATTGAGAAGTTCCTTGTTTGGAGCCCACCTGTAGTCAATTCAACATAGAAAGCCCCACAGTTGACATTGTGCATCAGAGTAAAACACAAGGTCAAATTAATTGCCTGCTCAGCTTACAGACAGCATTGTGTTGTGGCACAGATCTCGGGAAGGTCACAGAAAATTCCTGCAGCTTTGAAGGCTCCCAAGAGTGCAGTGGCCTCCATAGTTTTTCAGTTCAAGAAGTTTAAAGCAACCTTGACTCATCCTAAAGTTGGCTGCCAGGCCAAATTGAGAATCGTTGGAGAAGAGCCTTGCTAAATGAGTTGACTAAGAACCTGAAAGTCATTTTGGCTGAGCTGCAGAGGACCCGTGAAGTTATGATAGAAACTTTGAGAAGGGCTACCAATCACCACCACTCCACCAGTCTGGGCTTTATGGCAGAGTAGTCCAGATGGAAGCCTTTCCTCAGTGACAGACCATAAAAGTTCACACTGAGTTTGCAAATAAGCTCCTAAAGGAATCTCAGACTGTGAGAAACAAGAGCCTTTCAGCTGAAGAAACCAAGATACAGCTGTTTGGTGTCAATTCTATGCATCTTGTCTGGAGTCTCCGCACATCACCTGCATAATCACATTCTAACGGTGAAGTAGAGAGGTGGCAGCATCATATTATAGAGTTCCTTTTCGGCAGCTTGAACTGGGAGACTATATGGTGTTGAAGGAAAGCTGAACAGAGCAAAGTATGGAGATATTGTTAATGAAAACCTCCTCCAGAGAGCTCTGGACTTCAGACCAGGCCGGAGGTTCACCTTCCAACACGAAAAAGCAAAGCAAAGACAACATAAGCTTAAGCACAACTCTGGGAATGTCCTTGAGTTGACCAACCAGAGCTTGGACTTGAACCCAATTGAACATCTCTGGAAAGACCTGAAATACCAATTGTCTTCATCAAACTCAACAGAGCTTGAGAGGTGCTGCAGACAAGAATAGCAGAAAATCCCCAAATCTAGGTGTGCAAAGCTTGTCACATCACATTCAAGAAGACTCCAGGCAGTAGTCGTTGCCAAAGGTGCTTCAACTAGGTGCTGAGTAAAGGGTCTGAATACTTGTGTCAGTGTGAAATTTTATTTTTTTATTTTTGATAAACTTACAAAAAAAATCTAAAATTTTGTTTTTATATTGGGATTCTTGGGTAATGTGTGTTTCCTGATGTGGAAAAAAGAACAGTACATTTAAACAGTTTTAGCAAAAGGCTTCAACATAACAAAATGTGAAAAAGTGAAGGGGTCTGAATACTTTCTAAAGGCATTGTTGATGATTCCCCATCTTAAAACTTGACAAATAAGAGTTTTTGCAGTTTCAAAAATGTGAGACATCTCAATGAAAACTAAACCTTTCTTAAGAAGCTTTATTAATGTAAAAGTGATCCAGAATTCATGTCAATCAGACCTCTGCAATGGGTGCTTTCTCATTTTATGCCATGATGGCTGATTCACCTAAGGAGCATGTTTCCATTCATTATAACATGTCAATGAACATGTGCTTCGCATTACTGCCACTCTGAACTTGTATCTCCAGTAAGAAAAGTGTGCTCTGTGTACTTGGTGAAATCTGGACAGGTCACTACATCTGTGATGACCTGTGAAATATCTGTGATGGCCTGTACGATTTTCTACACTGTGTAGAGAGGCCCACTGATTCAACATGCTGATTAAATAGCCAGGCTCAGTTATAAGACACACTCTTCACCCCCTGGAGGTAGAAGCTGAGGGGAAAACGAAAACAAAATTGAGTGCCATTATGAACAATGCTGCATCCTCTCACTGATAAACTAACACTGAGGACTTTCAGGCAAAGAATTATTCAACAGAAGTGCATCAAGAAACGCAATTGGGGACTCCTTTATACCAACAGCAATACGTCTGCATTATGCCTCATTATGACTGTGACTGCCAAGTTAGACGTTTTCTTTCTTTTGAGAAAATCTGACGTGTATTTGAGAGTGTTTAGCATTGTTATTTATAAATGTACTAGCAAAATACCCGCACTTCGCAGCGGAGAAGTAGTGTGTTAAAGAAGTTATGAAAAAGAAAAGGAAACATTTTAAAATGAACGTAACATGATTGTCAATGTAATTGTTTTGTCCCTGTTATGAGTGTTGCTGTCATGAAGAATTTGATTATCATTATTTCTTTCAATCAAGTTCGTATTTGGAGGACGTGTTGTGTTCAAGTTACATTCCGTGTTTGTCAACCGTTGTAAAGATAACAGGTTTCATTCATCGAAGTGTTCACTACCCAAATCGCTACTCGTGAATCTAAGATGTTTAACAGGCATTCCCGGTATTAACTTGTGGATTTGCCTGCGAATATTTAGCGGCATCGTGTCTATGAACTTGTGGAATTGTCTGTGAGTATTTAGCGGCAGCGTCTCTATTAACTTGTGGATTTGCCTGCGAGTATTTAGCGACAGCGTCTCTATGAACTTGTGGATTTGCCTGCGAGTATTTAGCAACAGCGTCTCTATGAACTTGTGGATTTGCCTGCGAGTATTTAGCAGCAGCATCTCTATTGAGTTATGGATTTGCCTGCGAGTATTTAGCAACAGCGTCTCTATGAACTTGTGGATTTGCCTGCGAGTATTTAGCAGCAGCATCTCTATTGAGTTATGGATTTGCCTGCGAGTATTTAGCAACAGCGTCTCTATTAACTTGTGGATTTTTCTGCGAGTATTTGGCGGCAGCGTCACAAAGTTGTTTCCATCTAGCTGCATCAGAAAATGTACCACGACGTCTGACATGCCTCCTTTTTATTGTTTTCTTACAGCTTGGATTGCTGCTGTCATAATCGGTTTCAGTTTCATGGTTTGTTTCAATTACGTTAGTATTTGCAGGACTTGTGTTGAAGTGACATTCGGCATCTGTCAAGTGTTGTAAGCATACAACCGGCTTCATCGATAACTTCACATCCAGCTTTTGAGAGTTTAAACATTCATAAACATCAAAGTGTCCACTACTCAAATCGTCACCTGTGAATCTAAGATGTTTGAGAGGCATTGGCGGTTCTCCAAAGGTGGCCATTTTGGTACACTTGAAAGCGACAACCGAACAATTCAGCGGCAGCCATCAACTCACATGCAGAAGCATAGGTGAAGGGCTTAAGCATTTCACTCTTATAGTGCTCCTGTGTAATATAATTATCTCCTGTACCATCATCAGTCAGTTATGACCATAACGCGTAGAATTTCGAAATGAAACCTACTTAACTATTGTGAGTAAGCTGTAAGGAATGAGCCTGCCAAATTTCAGCCTTCTACCTACACGGGAAGTTGGAGAATTAATGATGAGTGAGTCAGTGAGGGCTTTGCCTTTTATTAGTATAGATTTATTTATTGAGCTTCTGTAAAATCTTCCCCTTGGGACAAATGGAGTGCTATTTATCTATCTTTTGTGGATTCAGAAAGTATTCACTTTTTGCACACTTTATTATGTTGTAGATTTAATTTTAAATGGGTAAATAGCCAATTTTTGCCCATCAATCTACACTAACTAACCCATAATGACAAAGTGAAAACATTTTCAGAAAGGTTTACAAACTTAATAAAAATCAAAAACTGATATCTTTCTTTCCTTTGCCCACCTGTAGTTGGGCTGTTTATTGCATTCTTCCTTGCAGACCATTTAAAGCTTTATTAGGTTGTATGGGAAGACATCTGTAAGCAGCCATCTTTAGATTTCTATACAAATGTTCTATGAATTTTAAGTTTGGGCTTTGGCTGGGCCACTCAACAACAGTCAGAGATGTGCTCTCCAGAGACTTGCCACTCGAGAACTGTCTTGGCTGAATTCTTTGTTCATTGTTGTGTTAAAAGTTAAACAGTTGCTTTAGTCTGAGGTCACATGCACTCTGAAGCAGGTTTTCTTCAATGAATGCTCAGTATTTAAGGGTATTCGTCCTTCCCTCAATTCTGACCACTCTGTCTGTCCCTGCTACTGAGAAGCACCTTGATAACTGGTGGTCATGATGCTGCCATCACCATGCTTTACTGTAGGGATGGTTTTAGGCAGGTGATGAGCAGTGCCTGGTCTTCACCAGGCATAGTGCTTGGTGTTTTGCCCAAAGAGTTCTCATTTGTTTTTCTCAGCTCTCAGAGTCCTTTATATGCTGTTTCCATCTAGTCCCTCTGTCATAAACACCTGCTTGATGGAGTGCTGCTAAGATGTTTGTCCTTCCAACAGATTCTTCCATTTCAGCACAGAACAGAACTTCATAGGACTTCCCTGACCAAGGCCCTTTTTTCCTGCTTACTGAGGAAAATTCCTGATGGTTCCAGTCTTCTTCCATTTCACAATTATTGAGACCACTGTGATCAAACACTCAAAGTGTTAGAAATACCATATATACTTGCGTTTAAGTTCTCCCGTGGATAAGCCAGGGCTGGATTTTATCTTATACTTTCCAGTATTTTATAATGTCGGTCGTATAAGTCGAATGGGGAAAACTCACACTATTAGTCCAAGAGATTATGATATGCTAGTTTCCACCTGAGAGAGTAACCATGGAGCACACTGCCTTTTTTTTCTGTGTATTGTGCCTACGTCCCAAAACTATTCCGAAGTGGCTTTTGCACTGTTTTGTGTTTTTTGTATCTCACACCCTCAAATACCTTTTATCGTAAGAGCATCCCTTTTCTACGATGGAGCGTTTGATCAGAAGAAGATATGAAGCTGGTTTTATATTAAAAGCTGTTGAAGTGGTGAAAGAAATTGGTAACTGCGCTGCTGCAACAAAATTGTCTGAGAAACTGGTGCGAGATCAATTTTTTTGGTTTCAAGACCCGACTTAAACACGAGTATACACGATAGTTCTATCTCCTTGCCCTGATCTATATCCCACCACAAAGTGATCATAGAGGTGTACAGAGAATTCCTTGGCTTGGTTTTTCTTCTGATATGCAGAGTGAATTGTGAGACCTTACATACACATTGGTGTGTCGTTCTAGAAGATGTCCATTCAATTCAGTTTGCTACAAGTAGACTCCAATCAAGTTCTAGAAAACATCTCAAGGAGAATTAAAGCAAACAGGATGCCACTGACCACAATTTGGAGCAAAGAGACTGAAAACATGTATAAATGAGAGATTTCAGTATTTGATTTTTAGTAAAATTGCAAACCTTTTTGAAAATATGTTTTCACTTTGTCATTATGGGTTATTTAGTTGAATATTGACGGGCAGAAATTGCAAATGTATTAATTTAAAATTAAATCAAAAACACCAAAAATGGTGCAGAAAGTGAAGGGGTCTGAAAATATTCTGAATCCACTGTATCTATCTACATTTCTCATAGGGTGTTTTGTATCTTTTCTGGCAGTATATTGTCAGGATCAAGAAGGCTCTGAAAATGGACAGCTGGGTATCTTCAAAACATTATTGACACCTTCCCACACTACAGAACTATAAAATGGACAATGGCTAACTTTCCCCAAAGTTCTGAAACCTTTATCATGGCAGACATTATCTGTACAGCACACACACACTGAAAGCTGGCGAGAAACAGGTGCTCATATGCTGTTATTAAATCTGCAGCTGCATTATTACAGTGGAGGAATGTCAGTAATTATTTTTTAACGAGATTAAGATGTGGTCCACCTGCTTAGCTTCAGATAGGTGGGCTTAGGACTTTCTTAGAGATAACCTAAAGCATTAAAGCAGTTAAAGTGAACACATTCCTGACCCACACTAGGCACTAACAAGAACGCAATGTTGGAGCTTAGGCTCTACAGAATTGAGACTCATTCAGGAATGGCCTCATGGACTGGTTTTCTGGTTTTACTGGCAGGTACACCGAATCCAAAAAGAATGAGGAAGAGACTCTTTTGGCTTCAGAATCTCTTTATTTGCCAGATGATGAGGGCCATTAGGGAAATAAAAAAACACATTCTTGTAACACTGGCATTCCCACTGCACATAGGTGATGTGTTAATACAGCTGTGCAACGCGTGTGTGGCCAAAGCTGAAGAATACTGCCTCATTAGCATGGCTGAACAGAAGTGATTTTGTAATAAATATCAGGATTATGTGTAGTGAAAAGTCAAGCAAAATGACATCTTTTCTTGGCTAACTAAAAAGATTACAATATGCAAGCTTTCAAGGCATCTCAGGCCCCTTCTTCAGGCAATTTAGTGAGCAAAGTGTTCAACGTCATGTCAACCCTCACCTATAAAACAATTTTTTGAATTTTCAGTTAATACAAGAATGTCATCTGAATGCAACATCTCCATAAACTGATTACAGGGATCCTTGCAAAAGGAAATAGGATGACAGTGAAGTCCAAACTGGACCATAATCGGTCTGAGTGTGCTGTGCAATGGCCTGGCATCCCATCCATAACTGGTTCCTGTTTTGGGCCTAAAACTGTTACAGAATGCTCTGGCTCCATACAGCCCTGAATTTCAGTAAATGGTTTCAGAAAAGGGATAGATGCTTACTTCAAAGAAAGACTCACTTGGGACCTGCACTTCTAACAGTACAGTACTGCTCCATTCAGGGCAGGAGCTGCATCAAAAGAAGCCCCAGCAGTGGAAGCACTGACATTGTTCACTTATATGGTTGTGCCAGTGTTACTGGGCTGCCACTGTCATGGAATGTTATGCTCCATACAATACAATACAATACAATGCAATTTATTTTTGTATAGCCCAAAATCAGACAAGAAGTGCCGCAATGGACTTTAACAAGCCCTGCCTTTTGACAGCCCCCCAGCTTTGACTCTGAAAGAAGACAAGGAAAAACCCTTGTAGGGAAAACATGGAAGAATTCTTGGGAAAGGCAGTTCAAAAAGAGACCCCTTTTCAGGTAGGTTGGGAGTGCAGTGGGTGTCAAAAAAAAGGGGATCAATACAATACAATACACAGAACAGAACACAAGTAATCCTCAGTCCTCAATATAATAGTGATATAGAATCTCAAGGAAGACCTGGAAGCTGGGGATCAAAATATGAAGAAGGACAGCAGGAATGACAAATAGTCTGACAGCAACAACAAATTGTTGCAGGAAAGCCTGGTACCCATTATAGTGATCTGGGGGTTACATGATCCTTTAAATAGAAAGTGATGGTACCCACTATGGACTAGGATTAAATTCCAGAATTTCCATGTCTGACCCAGAAGATAATTCAGAGGTGTCCCCAAAAGTATGTCCTGGCTGTGCTTGAAATTCCCTTCTGGTTAGTTGAATGATGAGTATGAAACTAGAAAGAGAGAAAGAACAAGGTTGGGTGCCACAAAGCAGAAAGGAAGGTAAATAGGGGCTTTGCAGTTGGCACCCCTCTTGTTAGATTAGGTGTCTAGACCTGTTTAGGAAGGCCCAGGCACTCCTCAGTGTTCTGCTTCTATTCTGCTTGTTTGTGTATGTTTTGTCCATGTGTTTACTTTTAAAATAAAGTGCTACCTTACCCAAATTTCGGAATGACTTCAGAGTGCCCCCTATTATCCATAATTGATTATAGAAATAAAACCAGAGGAATAATGTCTTGAAGAAAATGCAAATGGTGTCTCACATCTTCTACAGTACCTGGAATAAACCAAATTAACCATAGAACTTGGAATAAATCCATGTGGGTATAGAGAAAAATACACAGAGCCAGAGATAGTGACCTGGTCAAGAAATGAAGCCAGTTCTCTGTTTCTGTGAGGCAGTAGTGCTAACCTCAGCACCACTGTGCCAGCATTAGCCCATGGGGCATATAAGAATTACTTAACTCACTCGCCATAGCATTAGCCTAAATACAAAGCAATCTTGCAAGTAAATATTAAATGGTGACGTAATCTTCTAGCACTGTAGGCCTTTTAAAATACCCAAGTTCCATAAATAAGCCTGAGCTGCAAATCGGTGTCCATCCATTTTCTGGTATGTTTCAGGTCTTTTTAATGGTGTGCAAGCTGTCTATACATTAGTGAACTTATATAAATATGTGTCAAACATTCGTGACTGATGACCACCATAGCAGCTCTGATCAGGTGTGCGGCTCCTCCCTGAAGCAAAAGAAGGCACTGTGGCTAACTGTCTTGTCTCTTCCCTCCACAGCTCAGAGAAGAATCTCCAGTAGGCCGACTGACCATGCCGCCAGGACTTCCAAAAGACCCACCCATTCCAGTCCAAAGCACATAGAAATGGCTCTCCAAAGAATGAGGTGTCTCACATCTGACCTGAGCCCCCAGCTGGATGGAGCTCCCAGTTAGACCTGATAGGACAACGCTGATTATGTGATTAATTTATATTCTAGCACCCCTTGTGTCTCTTTCTTCTTTGAAACTTTACTGTTATTTGAGTTGCCACGCAATTAAACAGGGTAGACAAGCTAGCACCCTAACTATTTTTGAGACTCTGCAAGTCACTCTGTTCCACTATAACAAAAATATATATATGTAATACTGTAAGTATGTGTATATATATATATATATATATATATATATATATTGTCACAAAGTTGAGACATACTCAAGAAAAAGGTTTGGGGCAGCCACGCGTATAATCTCGTATCCCGGCTGCAAAGTCGTTCTTTTTATAAAGATACAGCACTGAAGTGCATACAACGAGTCCAAGACAAGACTGAGGGAAAAGGGCAGGCTTTTAAAGGGGAAGACAGGAAGTGAAGTCATAAGGATCGGGCACGTGGTCTTCGATCATTGGATCACACCCGGACGTGACATCAGAGGGGCCGGAGCTGGTAAGGTCTACCTCCATTGGCTCGGCCCCATATATATATATATATATATATATATATATATATATATATTGTGGCGGATTGCTGGGGCCCATTTGATGCTGGATCCGGGGGAGCAGCCATGGGGTGCACACTACATCCCCTGGAACATTTGGTGGCAGCCACCCTGGGTTGCATCGGGGCCACAATGGTGGAACACTGGAGCTCATCCCTGTTGGGCACCATGGTCACCGCCAGGGGGAGCTGCATGGCTTAACTAGCCCACGTGGGCTGGACTGCAGCCACACCCGGAAGTGCAGCCTGAAGTAGATCAACGAGCAGTTGGAGCACTTCCGGGGGAGGCACCTATAGCCACTAATCTAGGCGCCAGAGTCGGGAGGAGGAGGGTGAATCTGCCTGGGAGGAGTAGTGGAGCAAGAAGAGTGTGGTTTGGAGTGATTTACTTTGTGTGTTGTTTTGGGGCTGTGTTGGGCCTGTGGGACACAGGGAAGATGTGCCCCACGGCTGAAGAAAAATAAAAACCCTTTTTCATTTATTTCTACACGTGCCTCTGTTGTCAGTCTGTGTTGGGTCGACGCCTATATAGCACCTTTGCCACAATATATTATATATATATATATATATATATCTATACATACAGTATATATTTATGTATATATATATATATATATATATATATATACTGTATATACACATGCAGGATTTTTGACTAAATGAGGGAGTCCTTAAAAAGCACCCCTGGCTGTAAGGAGAATGTTCAAACTACACACAGACGGTGACCAGGCCAGGAATTGAACCTGAAAAGCAGCAGGTCTACCCACCGCAGTACAGTATCTTAAAGGCAAAAAAAATTAACATATTCTATTATGACTGGTTTTTGCTGTGCAGCTCCGCTGGTATTTCCCCTCTAGGATCCAAAGCCAAGATTTCACACTCTCTATTACACCACATGAAACATAAAAGCAAACAAACGGCCTGCTGTGCTATTGGAGCTTTGCCTTCAGCCCAGGAGAATTCTGTTTTCATTTTAGCTTTGGAAAGGTGGCATCATCACACTCCTTGTCCGTCTATCCTAGCTACTTTTGGCAGAAAGTGTGATTCACTCCCAGGGAGGGTGTTGATCCATTGCTGTGACTCATATGGTGTCAATTTAGTGTCCCCAATTATTAGGCTCTGTTTCACTATAAAGTAACCCATAGACTGTCATATGCAGGAGAATACTGTGAGCCTTACGGGGACTGATTTATAGGCAACTCCGAGTAAGGATTTGGTTTTCCATTTATTCAATCAGAGATTGCCCTGCAGGTCTCCATGCTTCAAGCACTTAACAGTTCCAACCAGCATTTGAAGATGGATCACTGGTGTGGAACTGGAACAGTTGCTTTCTTGTTTAGCTTTCTTGTTTATGTCAGAGTTTGTATTTTTTCTTTTGCTGCTTTTTCCATCTTTGCTACTCTGCAATTAACTGGAGATTTACATTGCAAACCCCATGTTTTGACAAGACTCACTAATTCCCCTTTGCCACTGCTATACCGAACAACTTTTATTAATAAAGACTTGTAAATCACAATAAATACAATACCATGAAGCTTTCCTAGCCATTTCACTCACTATCTTGCTTCAGTCCTCCAGTCCAAGCTGATTCTTACCTTTTTACACTATGTAGTCTTTCAATAAGCACTTTAGGTAGCACAAAAGAGTGAGACAGAATTATATGCAAAGGGTTAATTGGAGCGAAGAGCACCAAGAACAATTACATTACACCAGCAAGCCATGGCTTTCCAAACCATGTAGTTTCAGGAAGCAAAATACACTTTATGAAATGTCTGCTTTCAGAGTAATCCGTCCCTGTGAAAGGAGGGTAATGGTTAAATAATTAATGCGTGTGAGGGAGAATTTTGGGAAGCATTCTCACATTTTAATACCCAAAGAACATCTTGGTTGATGATTACAAATGATCAAAAAGTATGATCTAAAATAATGATCATATAACACTGAGGTACACAATTACTCAAAACAATGGTGTAAATCATGAAATAAGAATTTCTGTGGTGTTTCTCTGCCTTCAAATTTCAATAAAAACATCCTAACTGTATTTACGAGAAGGGTCTAGCTGCAGCCTACAATACATATGACATAGGTCAGGTAATGCCCTCAACGTCAGTCACAAAACGCCCTTTGAGTCAGATAACCCTCCTGCAACCCTAATGTTAACTATAGTGTAACGGGGCCCTAATGTTAACCATAGTCTAATGCGATGGTTGTTACATGACTGACGTTGAGGGCATTTTGTGATGTTGGGGTATTACAAGACTGACCTCATAGGTACTGCGGTCTGCAATTACACTCTGTTGGTATTTTCTCTGGTTTTCCACTGATGAAACACAGAGAAGAAAATTCAAATCAATTCAATTCAGTTTATTTTTCTATAGCACTGTTCACTGGGTGCAGGCACAGAGTGCAGTGACAAGTCCTCGCATAAAATGTAAGTATACATTTCACAAAATATTAAATTCAGAAATATACAGATTTGTTCAGACATTCAGGAAAAGAAAGTACTTTAAAACTGATGAACAAAAATAGAAAACAACAATGTCTGTCTAGTATCAGAAGCAGAATCAGAATATTTTTATTGTCATTGTAACAAATACAACGAAATTAGGTGCAGTCCATGCGGTGTCAAAATATAAATAAATATAATTACAAAAGGAAAGAAAAGGATAAGAAGAAATGACGTAGAACACCAGCATTCACCATAATGCCTTAATTGCTCATGAAACACTATTGCACAAGATGTCATCTGTTGCACTGCTGCATTGGAGGTGATTAGGTGGCATTCAGTGCCCTAATAGTAACAGGGTAGAAACTGTTATTCAGTCTATTAGTCTTTGTTTTGATGTTCCTATATCTTTTGCCTGATGGCAACAGTTGGAACATGTCATTAGTGGAGTGTGAGGTGTTTAATAAGATGTTTTCCGCTTTCCTGAGGCAGCGAGAGCTGTGCAGTTCATCCAGAGAGGGTAAAGGACAGCCGATGATCTGCTGGGTAGTCTTTACAAACTATGGTCAGTTGACAATAGTGGAGAGGAAAGCAAACACTCCAGTCAGCAGCATCAAAACCCTCTGGGGGGGTCCATATTAAATTGTACAACCCCAATTCAAAAATAGTTGTTACAGTATGGAAAATGATAATAAAAACAAAAAGGAGTGATTTGTTAATTTACTTTGACTTATATCCAAACAAAAACAGGACAAAGATAAGCTATTTTATGTTGAAACTAATCAAGTGCATTGTGTTTAAAAGATATGAAAACTATTTATGAAAAGCACAAACTTTGATTCGCTCTGTCCGGGGCTGGTATTTTTCTTTCTCGGAGTGCTGTCGGTATAAGTTGTAAACTGTATGACAATCAAATGGATGAATAGATTAGATTATGGATGGAAAGATGAAATTTTTGTGACAAGTCTTTATGTAAGCACAGACACACACAGCTCAATATTTTGCTCATTTCTGGCTGATGAGGTGAACTGTCCACCATAAAAATTACTTTTAGTCACCTTTTTGCATACTTCCTAAATGCTCCCTTTTTCTGTAGATTGATCTGACCTTCACACCAGCGAGGAAGATCATCTTAGAGCAGAGGTCTTTTCACTCCTTCTATGGCTGCAGTGGTAACTCCCCGACCTGATCCAAATATCATTAACAGATCGAGTGCCTGGGGCTAAGATATGTGCCATCAGTGCTAACATCTCTGAAGCAGGACACTGCTAACATTTCATAGCATTTCTGCTTACTTTGGTTAAAGAAGACAACTGAAGCTGGAACAGCAAGAATTACTAAAAATGAAGAAAGTGTAAATAGAAAAGTACAGCAATACAGAAAAAATGTCTCTTGTTCCTTGAGATATACCCCAGGTTGTGTTAAATCAGGAATTCCTGCAAATATCTTCCTCATTGTAAACCTCATGTGTTTAGTCCATGACATCGAGATTTCCATCTCCGCATGTATTTTAAGCTTAAAGGTTCTAAAAGTGTTTTTTTGCATTTTTCTACAATTTGTTAGTGTGCGTATGATCCATCCAACTACCTACAAAATCTTCTTAATCTAGTTAACAGTCACAGGGAGCCAGAGGCTAATAAAACCTGTCAAATATAAAATGAGGGACATTATATAATGCACTAGTAAGACTGCATCTGGACTACTGTGTGTAGTTCTGGTCACCACGCTACAAGAAAGACAAAAGAAGCACTTAAAGCTGTGCATTGGAGAACAAGCAAGTGCATCCCAGGATTTAAGGACATGTCTTATGTTGACGGACTCGTAGAATGAAACCTCTTTAGTCTCGAGCAGAGGAGACTGTGTGGTGACCTAATCCTGATCTTTAAAATCCTCAAAGGCATTGATAAAGTAGATCCAAAAGAATTCTTTTGACTAAATACTGTACCAAATCACATACCCATGGACAGCAGTGGAAGTTAAAGGGAAGTGCATTTAAGTCTGAAGCATTGTACGCAAAGAGTTGTGGAAATCTGAAACACATTATCAAAACAGAAAACCTTCACAACCTTTAAGAAGTATCTGGATGAGAAATTGGGACAACTTAGTTATTAGTTAAACAAACAAGTTTGATGGACTGAATGGTCTTCTCTCTCGTGTCAGATTTCTTTTGTACTTATCACTACAGCATAGAGGACAAGGCAGGAACCAATCCTGGATGGGGCACCAGTCCAAAGAAAGACACAGCCAAAGACAGCAGGACATCTTTAATTTGCACATGTTTAGACTGTGAGAGAATATATAGAGTACATGGAGAAAAAGCCATGCAGATATACAGAGAACATTCATGCTCTACACAGGAAACACCCAGGCTGGGATTTGAAAGTAGGTCCAAATAATGCTGTTTCAAACTTACTTATTGCTCTTTGTAAAGTTCTAAAGAAATTAAACTGGGAAATACTCAGTTGTACATTCACATGTCCTCAAGGTTAATTGGTTATGTTTGGAGAAGTATTATCTTAAATGAGCAACATTTTTGAGCAGATGTTTCTGAAAAAATGTAATTGTGACCTTTTACATAGCAACAAACTGCCTTTTATCTTTTAAGGGAAAAAAATTGTTGGTTCTTAAAAGACCTTGGAGAAAGGGGACATGTCACTCTGAAACATGATAAATGGAGAAGCACCTCCTAGAACACACTATCTGGAATCACAAATGCTTGGAGCCTACAGCTTTCCTCATTCCCAGGAAACAGACATGAGAAGTACAAGTCTAAATGGAGTGGACATATAATTGCTTATTTTTGCCATCTCTGGGATTTTTCATCTATCCTACAGATTGTGGCACATTACCAAACCCTCCTCAAAAAATGCAAGCACACAATCTAAAAGTACTCAGCACTCACGTTTTCATTATTTCATCTCAGTTTCTAAAATCAGTTTGCACTTCCTGATCCCCATGTACTGGCACCGTTTTTCCACCTCGGTTATTTCTGACAATCTGCTGAATCACTGTAGGATGCTTTAGCAGCCACATGAATTGCTGATCAGGCTTCATTTTAAGGAGCCATGCATTTTTAATGAGAAGTGTATAAATAAATTCAATATATTTGTGTTGGAATTTTAAGGTGGTCTGTGGAGCATATCCAGATTTAGGTCCTAACTGAAGTCAAAGACAAAGGTACACATTCCTGGTCATTTCTTTCATTCATTCACACAGACGTATGTAACAGAAGGCAGGCATGGCACAGATTTTGAATTTATAAACCACAAGTGTTTTTATTTGCCTAGACTTGCCAGTGCAGTAAAAATGAGATTCCAGATACACAACCGAAAAAATTTCCATTTTAACAAAGGGAATCTTATAAACTAGCAAAAGAAAAAGAATTCTTGGCCAGCCTGGCACCCTTGTTTTATTAACTTCTTCCCACATTCCAAATGCCAAAACAATTTATTTTCTCTTTGAGATTATCAGTCTGTTACATCATACTGGAGGAATTTTGGCCCACTGCTTTTTGTAACACTATTTCATTTTATTGATATTTGACGGTATTTGTTTGTACACAGCCCTATTAAAATTCCACTAAGCATTTCAATGATTCTTTTCTTTTTTAGGCTTTCAGGTGTGGATATGCTTAGAATCACTGTTCAGTTACATTATTAGTTTTGGATAAGGCTTAGCTGTCCCCATACATTTACCTCTAGAATATCCCAGTATACAGAACTGTTGATTAGTTATATGCCATGCATTACATTACATTTTCAGAATATTCCTTGTTGGTTGCAGGTGGATCACCCTGATGTCACTGCTGAAATACCACCTTCAGCAGTTTTATATGAGGCTGAGGAGTTGGTCCTTCAGTGGTTCATTGACGTCTGGAGAGTGTACGTTTATGGTTTTGATTTATTACTTCTCTTTTTGTGATTACTGATTTCTGGATTACATATTGGACTTGATTTCTTTTTTGCCTCTGTTTTTGCTCATTTTCTTGTTTTTCCTTCTTTTTTGTTTATTTAATAAATTCTTCACTTATAAAGATTATTTGATTTGTGCTGCCTTATCAAACTAAAGGTTTGCCAGTTCCTCTCCCTTAAAAGACATTTTGGTTTATTTTGAGACATTAAAAGTATTTTTTTGAACTTTGACGTCAAGGGCCCTATTTTAGTCTGTATGTGATGGCTGGGGACTGGATGCATGGGGTGAGGCCATGAATGACTAGGCTAGTGAAAGTCCTAGACTGTATTTTTTGAAAACCTTATTCCCTTTTGCCATGTTTATGTATTTCTCCTGGCTACACTTCCATGAAAGTCAATCATGGTATATTGATTAACTTTAATTTTTAACCCATAAATAGAAGTCAGAAGATCCCTTTACATAGATTTTTTTTCTCTGTGATCTTGTGTCTACTCCTGGAAGATTAACAACTTTCTTGAATGTTCTGTGCACCTAAATAATCTTTCTCACGGTTTAATTAAAGAGTTTTAAGATGTTGAGATGGCCTTACAACCCAGCAACAATTGCTTCTCTGAGCTCATTGAGGACTATGTGACATAACATAATAACAAACCTGATAGTTTCAAAGTTAACTATCAAAGATTTCCTTTTTATACTGACATGGTAGCACTTGTCTGTACAAATATCAGCAACTGAAAAGTCACTGTGACAGAAAGATGAGCTTTCATCTCTCAAAAGGAGAAGGCAAATTATCAGCACAAAAATCTACACTCTCTGATTAAAAAAATCTAAAGGCACTTGTTCCCCAAGGCTCACGCTGTAGAATCCAACATCTCAGAACAAGAGCTGATATTGCTGCGACAGAAATTATTAGGGAGCCTTTGTGACACAATTCATTGTGGATTGTACTTAGCAACCTCGATGTGCACTATAGCAATGCATTAACAGAATCCTGAGAATGGAAACTGGAGTTGCGATGTACTTCAAATGTAGAGATTTTTTTGTTATCTGTACAGCCTCACAACTCTGTTGTTCTCAGTTCCCTATCAGTATTGAGTTGCATGTTCTCTCTTGTGTCTATATGGTTTCCTTGGACATCCCAAATTTGTGTACATTAGGTTATTTAGTGAATTTAAATTGCATTATTTTTTTTTGAGAATGCCATGTGAAGAACTAGTCCCCGCACTCAGTATTTGTTCCCAGCTTGTTTCCAACTCCACCTGGACAGACACCAGCTCCCCATGACCTTGTAATAGAAAAGCTAGTGTGGCGCCCGGCCGGGACGCCCAGGAGGATGAGAGGAGGGCTTGTGCCTCCTCCAGACCGCGAGGGGGCGTCCGTCCTGGTTATGTTGGGGGTCTCGGGTAGAGGGCTTGGAAGCCCAGCCCTGTAGGGACCCGTGGCCACTGCCAGGCGGCGCCCCGATGCCGGTTTATCCCGGGAGCCCGGCACTTCCGCCACACCAGGAAGTGCTGAGGGGAAGACGACAGGGGACACCCGGACGGCTTCCGGGTGCGCAGCCGGCACTTCCGCCAGACAGGGGTGTGGCCAAGACTAAGTGCCGGGAAGCAGCTGGAGCCCATCCGGGTTCCTATAAGATGGGCCGCCTCCCTCCAGTCATTGGTGGATGTCGGGTGGAAGAGGACAGAGCTGGAGAGAGGACGGGAGGCGGCCAGGAAGGCATAAAGACTGTGAGGCCTGGACATTGGGGGAATTGGTGCAAGAGGCACTGGGGAGTGCACGTTAAACTGTAAATATATATTGTAAATAAAGAGTGTGTGGTGAGAAACAACGATGTCCGTCTGCCTGTGTCCAGGTTCCAGTCTACACTAGTTAGAATATTGAAAGTATAGGTGAGTATTATTATTTTAACATGATGACTCTTTGAATTTATTATTTGTGTTTTGATGCAGAGTAGATTAACTTATCAATGAACAGACAAATGGAATTTTACAACATTCTGAGCTCGCACAGCACAGTAATGCAATGTTGATGGGTTCTGAATGTAGTGAAATGGTGAGGAGATGGCGTAGGCAGAGACGGGAGAGGAAGCAGAAGCTGGGTAAGAGAGCCGATATCCATGCTAGACTAAAGAACTCCCCGAACAAGCCTGCTCTATCCAGTCTGTTTGTCGCAAACACCCAGTCTATGAGGTGAGACACAAAAATAACCGGACTCAGGGCCGATCCTGGCGACGGGCAAAAACGTGCCCCGCATGTGGGCGGCCAAACTCAAAGGCGGCCATTGAGGAGACGAGACGTGCAGCAGCCGGCGACGCTGCGACCGGCGGCTGTCTGCCTTTGAATTTTAAAGTCTGAGGGCAGCCGACGACTATAGCAGCGGCGGCGTTTGCAGTGAGCAAAGTTTGACAAAGTTGCATGTAGCGTGTATTGTAGTCGATGCGTTGATGCCTATTAGGGACTCCACATACATAGTGATTTGCTTGCGCGAGCGGGCACAAAAGCCTTTGATGGTCGCCGGCTCATCGCACGCTCTGTCTGAACGGTTCCATTGCTTACCATGTGTTTACTACGCGCGACCAAAACTCTAAATGTGTGTAGTCCCTTAGTCAACGTTCAACTTGCATGTTTCATAGTTGCGTCGCGAAGGCGATAGATTTCATGTGAGACGCGTACGTTCCTCAACGGGATTGCGAGTCAAGAGAAGCGGCAAAAGACAGCGGGGCTGCCGTGATCTCTGAATTGACTGTTTGTCACTGTGTGCAGAGCTGCCTGTCGCTTAGAACGATTTAATAAGCCGGCTTTCTAATCTAGGCTGGTTTGGTTTGGTTTGATTCTTGGTTTGATTCTATTTGTTTGGACTACACAAAGGCTCAGGACTCGTGGTTCTACACAAACGTACGTTATGATTATGATATGCTGTTTCATTGAGAAAGTATGTACAGATTTTTTTAACACTTTGAGCCCACGTTTTCACCGGCAATGTATTTTTACATTTAAAATGACCATCGGTGGTGCACGTGGGGCTCAAAGTGTTAATGAAATATTTCAGAAAAATTACAAACTTTTACATGTTTACTTATTGCCCAATGCACACTGACATGACATTAGTGTGTATTGTGTATATGTCACTTGTGTGAATTAGGCCCAAGATTATTACAAAATTATTATTAGATTTGAATTAGCCCTTTATTCTACCTATTTTGTAGAATGTCCGAGAGAAAGACAAAACGTGAAAGCGGGTGGTACTACAAGCAAAATAGAGAAAAGAAGCTAGAAGAGAGGAAAAGTCTACAGGGAGCTCTAGACAAATATATTTTTCATCCAAAAACTTCTGAACTTCCTAGTACGAGCTTATCACACTTTGGACGACCTGCGGCTGATTATGAAGTACAGCAGGGTAACTGTCTACCAGATCCAACCCCGAACACCTCCAAGGAATCAACAACTTATGAAAGTCACGAGGAACAGGAAGAAGCAACAGAAGAACATGGATGTGACAACACGGAAAGAGAAGTGGTGCCAGGACGCAGCTTAGAATATTTGAGAGATCCAGGCAAGTGGCCCAATCCATTGACAACCAAAATCGTCGACTCACTTATTGAAATAGGCCCCGTACAACTCAAGCATCGTTCAAATTTCCTGTGGACGACAAAACCGGAAGAAAATTTAATGTTCTATATTTCACAATAAAGATGGAAAATGGAGAAATAGTGCGTCGTAATTGGTTAGTGTACTCCATTCATGCCGATTGCGTATTCTGTTTTCCTTGCAAACTATTTAGCAGTCATAACATCAAACTGACGGGTAGCGGATACAATGATTGGCACCATTGCTCAGATTATTTCAAAAATCATGAAACAAGCATTGAACATATTAAGTGTACAAAAAAATGGTATGAACTGAAGTTGAGAATTGAAAAAAAATGCACAATTGACAAAGATCAACAACGTCTGTACGAAATGGAGAAGGAACGCTGGCGAGCTATAATTAAGAGAATGATCGCTATCGTGCAGTTTCTAGCAGACCAATGTTTAGCTTTTAGAGGTACCAGCTACGAACTCTATGATCGCAACAATGGAAACTTTATGAAAGCAGTGGAAATGATTGCAAAATTCGATAGCGTTATGTCCAAACATCTTAAAAATGTCGAAAAATCGAAACAGTTAAAAAATCACATGCCCCATTACCTAGGTCAACATTTTCAAAATAAAATCATTCATCTACTAGCAAGTAATATCCAAAAAGAAATGATGAAAATTGTAAAAGCCTCGAAATATTTTGCTATCATCCTCGATTGCACTCCCGACGTCAGTCACACCGAACAAATTTCTGTTGTAGTGCGCTGTGTCGATGTATGCGCTGAGGATAAACACATGAAGGTTAACGAATTTTTCCTAGATTTTTTCGCTGTTAGCGATACGACTGGCGAGGGTCTGTACAATTTTGTGATTGAAAAATTAGAGATGTATGACTTAGATATCCAAAACATCAGGGGCCAAGGGTATGACAACGGTTCAAACATGCGTGGAAAAAATGCAGGACTTCAAAAACGTATTTTAAACATAAATTGTAGAGCACTGTTCATTCCATGTAATGCGCATTCTTTGAATCTAGTTTTGGATGATGGAGCGCAATGCAGGGGAGAAATCTCCAACTTCTTCGACATTGTACAAGAATTATATAACTTTTATTCCTCATCTGTACATTGCTGGGAATCATTGAAAAGTCATATAAATGACTTAACGGTTAAAGGCGTTAGTGCTACTAGGTGGGAATCGAGAATTAAAGCAATTAAACCATTGCGATATCAACTTTCGAACATCATTGACAGCTTGAAAGAATTGGGGAACGATCAGAAGAGAGACGAGAAAACTAGGCTCTCGGCCCAATCCCTTGAAAAAAAGATTTTGACATTTAAATTCTTATGTTCAATAATTATTTGGCACGACTTGCTAAGTAAAATTGATGTTGTGAGCAAAATGCTTCAGAGTCCTGATGTGGGTCTATCGGAATCTGTTATTGCCCTTAAACATTTGAAAACCTCTATAGAACATAAAAGAGATGACGAGTCATTTGATAGATTCATCTCGGAAGCAACCAATGAATCTGAAAAATCAAACATAATTCCAGAATTTCCAGTGAAAAGATTCCGTAAACGAACTAGACATTTTGAGTATGAAAACGAAGACGAATCTGTTCGAGATGCTAAGGAATCATACAAAATCTTGTTTTATTTCACAATTTTAGATCGAATTCTACTGTCCATTGAAGAAAGATTTGAATCACTGAATGAAGTAGTGACATTGTTTAGATGTAGTTATGATTTTTACAATATGCAGCCTGATGAATTGAAAAAATGCACCATGGATCTTGACTTAAAACTGAGAATTGTCCGAAATGAGGAGATACAGCGAGATGTGGACGGGGTAGGGCTGTACCACGAAGCTGTTATGTTTAAAGAAATATTTTCAGATGTAGCGGCAACAAAAAATCCAATAACTATTATGAAAAAAATAGTTGAAGTCCAGATGACGTCTTTCTCATGTTGCCTGTATCAGTGGCAGCATCTGAAAGGAGCTTCTCAAAACTCAAGATAATTAAAAATTATCTCCATTCCACTTTTGGGCAACAATGATTGAGTGATGTTGCGCTTCTGTCTATAGAATCTGAAATTTGTGAAAAACTGGATCATTCAAACATAATAGATGAATTTGCTACTGTTAAAGCTAGGAGAATCATTCTTTGATGTTTAACTAATAAATTAATGTATGTATGTGATTTTTTATTTTTGTGATTCTTTATTTAGTTTTTATAAAAACTAATCGTTTGAAATTAAATTTTATTTATACATCCCGACTCTAACCCTAACACCGTCTTAATCCTGTTTGAAGTAGTACATGTAATAGTAATATCCGTCATATCATAATAGAAAATAGGTACGTAGGGCGGCGAAACCACATTCGCACAAAGGCGGCCGTCTACCCAGGATCGGCCCTGACCGGACTGGTATGGTATCATAGAATTATATCCCCTCCTGCATGCCCTTTCAAACTGGTGACCGGCTAGGTATATCCTATGAATAGCCCAGCCAGTATTTGTACAACAATCACTACATGAGTTTCTGCTATAATGTCGAACACAAGAAATGAATGAAATGATAAAAACAGTGTACAGTGATAACAGTTTGTCTTGCACACAAGTTATTGAGTGGCACAAATGTTTCAAGAAAGGACAAGAAAATGTGGAAATCGTTCAATGTCCAGGTTGCCCACGCATGTCTCGGATGGATGAAAACATCAAAACTGTGAATCAGATTGTTTGAAATAATTGTACTGCTTTTTCTGTACAGCAGTTTTTGACTGACAAAAACATTGCTGTCCTCAATGATCCTCCTGATTCTCCTGATTTAGCTCCCTGTGATTTTTACTTGTTCCTGAAAATCAAAAGTGACTTGAACACATTTTTCTTCAATGGATGAAGTGAAGGCAGCAATAGCAAGCCTGTTGAAGAGCCTCAAGCAGGAAGACTTTCAGCACTGTTTCAATCAATGGAAGATACGTATGGAGCAGTGTAGAGATCAGGAGGGGGAGTATATAGAAGGTAACAATGTTTAGAATGCTGTAATTTATCAATAAATATTTTTTTTTACCAATCTGGTTATTTTTGTGTCTCACCTCGTATAGTTAATAAGATTGACAAACTGAGAGGATTTCATCCCACAGGAAGAAACAGCTGCACTTCTTTTTTTATCAGAACCTGACTGAACACTAACATCCCAATTGTGGCTTTTGAGCTTGCAGACAGACCAGACTGTCCACCGCTCGGATTAGACTGCTAACTCCGGTAAGGACAAAGGCAGTGGGGTGTGCATACAGCATATGTAATTAATGCTTGGTGCACCTCCATGGTCATTGCTGAACAATATTGTTCTCTGGACTTCATAACACTGAAGCGCAGACCTTTCCATCTGCTGATGAATTTGCAGTTGTATTCCTCATCACAGTTTATATCCCTCCCCAACCTAATGTTAAGCTGGCGTTGGCTAAACTGCACAATACTATGAACGGTCTGCAAAATATTCATCCAGACGGCGTGTTTATCGTAGCGAGTGATTTTTATCACGCCAACCTTTAAACTGTGCTATAAATTAATGGCCATTTCCTTTGTGCTAAATTGTCTTCAGATGCCACTGATATTGCTAGTTTATGACCAACTACCTTCCTTATAATTTAAATATTTACATTATTGTTATGCCAGTCATGAAATACTGAAAATGTTCCACAATTTGTGACAAGGGTGCTTATTATTACTCTTTCACCACCCACCAAACATCCCAAATAGTCTGTTGTCAAAAGGTGACAGTAAGCAACAGCTAAGGTGTTATTAACAACAGACCAGCAGAATTGCAAATCTTTTGCAAGGGGGACTGAAAAGAAGCCTTTTTTCAAAAGTCTGTGAACTGTTATGATAACATTAGTACCATACAGTAGATATCTAATAGCACTTGTTCACTACTCAGATCTATCCAATAAAATGAAGGCAAACTGCAACAAAACTAAACCTTGTAAATGCACTGCAACTGGGAGCTGTCACCATAAAAAACAAATTCTTCACATAAACATTAGAGATCTTTGATCAGCCATAACAAAAATCAAAACTTGGAAATTCTCTGTGACTTGAAGATGAGCTTTCATCACTCAAAAAAAAAAAAACACTGTCACCACAAAAATCTAAACTCGAAAATGTATACATCTCTGAATCAAGAACCTAAAGGCACTCGTCCCTCAGGGCTCACGCTGAAGAATCTGACTACTGTTGCTGCACTAGAATTTATTAGTGAGCCTTTGTGATACGAGTGACTGAGGAAGATTTGTGGAAGAAATCAACATATTATTTAAAGAAAGAAACGTATCCTCTACTAGGACAAATTTCATAAAACGTCTTTTAGTCAGAAACCAGTGAGCCTTTGTGATACGAGTGATTGAGGAAGATTTTTGGAAGAAATTGACATTTTATTTAAAGAAAGAAACCTACCCCCTACTAGGACAAATTTGATAAAATATCTTTTAATCAGAAACCAGAGAGAAGGAAACCTGTTCATTCTGTCTTTAATAATCTCTTCAGCAAATGCTGAATAGGGAGTATTCAGCACAGTAGTCTGTTAAAGAATGATCAGAATGGCCAAAGAAATAAGGACAGAGGTCCATTTTATAAACAACTGAATTTACATAACAGTGCTAATTAATGCATACATTTACTCTGATTGATTCCTTGGCTTATACCCAAATAACTTATCTAAATAAAAGTCTATTCTATCACACTCTTGTTCTTCTCTTATCTTTTGTCCAGTTTTGTGGTACCTCCTTGTGAGAAACAATGGCAAAAGTTTGTTCTTTAATAAAACTGCAAACATTACATTAAAGTTGGCCTGTGTGGTACAAGTGACAGCAGGACATTCTTAATGACCAGAATGACACTTTAAAGATAGAGACATCATTACTATGTAAAAAAACTGAAAATACAGTGTAGAAACAAATACTGAACACATCTAATTGCTAGTAAAAAGGTTGAGAAAAAAATGCAAAAAATGTCAAAGTAGTCGTAAAACCAAGCAGAGCTTGACAACATGAAAGAAACTTATTAAAATACAAAAAATTAAATGATACAAAACTATAAAAGCTGAAAGTTTACAGACAAAAAAAATAAAACTATACACATAGTACTGAAAGGAAAAATGATGACGCATAGAACATTTGAAGGAAAGCAAAAGAGAATTGCGTCAGACCAATGTGCAAATTATTAGAAAATGTACGCATGACATAACATTCAGGTGTGTTTGAGGGCCCTCAATGGACTGAGTTCATTAAGTACTGTAGGTTCTAGAACCTTCTCAATCCATTTCAGGCTTAATGGGTCAAAGACTACTTCACTAGGATTGGGCAAATGGCTGAAAATTGGCCTGGACAGGACTCTAGTCCATCACTGGGACCACTCTCACTCATTACACATAAACACAGACAATTTGCAAATGCCAATTAATATAACATAAAAAAATCTTTGTAATGAATTCCTTGTTTGTTTGAGCAAGTTTGGCTAAAGTAATTTTCAAGAAATTAGACGTTCAAAGCCATTAAGTTATGACAAATGTTAGGGAATAAAATGGTCAAATTTACAGCGGTGACTATTAAGCATATCAGGTGAATGTGTAACTCTGATGGTAAATAATAGGATGACCAGCATGTATGCCCACGCATAAAACACATCCTCAATTGCTGAATGCCTGCTTTATCTCATCATCAATGCCAACGGTTCAGGATACAGGCAAAACCACACACAAAAAAAAACACTTTTACCAATGAACACTTATGATTCCACACATTGCTTGAAATGGAAACAAATAAATGGCAGTGCTCTCTTTTTTTCTTTTTCTTGGTCATCTTGCGATGGAGTTCAAATTTAACACAAGCTCTTAAACAAGCTTTCCCTATGTGATTTTGGACCACACTATTATACATACAGTATGTTATAATAGTGACCTGAAGCTTGAACTGTTATGGGGGCCCCTTTGCAACCAACAATGAGGTCTGGGCAACCACTGCTATCTTATTCAATAGGGTTGTTGCATGGCAGATCACCACAAATTAAAAAAAAAATTCAAATCTACATGTAGAGGTTTTAAAATCCACTTATCATATAATAGATAATTTTAAACAACGTGGACTAACATTGCTTCTGGGGCCCTTCCTCGACTAGGGACCCTCAAACTTAAGCATATTTTTGCTTTTTCATGTCCATAACAGTCTGTCTGTTACCGTAAATACGTTCTAAGAACAGACCAGCTTGGAATCATCCCCAGGTCTGAGTATGCTGAAACAGACCCCATGTTTAGCAGAACAACTGTCAGGAGAAAAGCAAGTGAGAAACAAAATGAGAAAAGGTTGAGTTGTTAAAGGCAGAAGAACTAAGAAAGAACATAGCATTTATGTGTTTCCTATGGAAGAGAAAGAAGAAAACATCTAGAGTTTGGTGGGGGAAACGCTGAAGAATTAGGTGTTTGGTATGAGGAAGAGCAAAGTTGCAATGTACAGTTTGCTGGAACAAAGGGCAAGAAAGTTATTCTGTATTAAGAATTTCAAGAGGCTGTCTTTGTTTGAAGAGGGTGTCACATTCGGGGGGCATAGAGGTAAGAAATATGAGAATTTGAGTGGCCACAATTTGAGTGCTTAAACCACAAAAACTCTAGAAACACGACTGGAGTGCTGAGCACCTCAGTACATAAGCTTAAAGAGACTTGAGCATTTAAAGCTCAAAGAAAATCAGGTGTTTGAAGCATGGAAATGCTTGATTGGATGAAGAACAGATTTGTTTTAAATGTTTAGGAGATAATGAAGCTCAAGTGATGAAAGGGCAAAAATTTGGATGTCTAGAACAGAAGGAAGCTTGAGAGTTTAGAGCACAAAGAAAATGTAATATGGAGCGCAAAAAACATTTATCTTTAAAGAACGAAGAATGCTTACTGTTTAGGGAACGAAGACCGCAGCGTGCTTACAGAACATAGTAAGTGTAGTGTGTGGAAGGGATAAGAAAGAAACATCTTGTGTTTAGAAATGAACAAGAATTTTTCTAACATACTGTATGCATGTTTAATCTCCTCTATTATCAACTGGCCATATGTACATCAATTAATTAATAGACAGTGTCGCAAAAACCAGACATAAGAGTCATAAAAAGGTTTGGGGAAGCCACCCGTATATTGGTATCCTGGCTGTAAAGTTGCAAAATGTATAACATTACTGATGTGCACAAAACTGAGTCCAAAACAGAACTGAGGGAATAGGGAAAAGATGGAGGCTTTTAAAGGGGAAGACAGGAAGTGAAGTCAGATAGGTCGGGCTCATAAGGGTCTTCCTTCATAGGCTCGGACCCAGAAGTGACGTCTACAGGGCCAGGTGGGATCTCCCGTGGACAGGGCCGGATTTTCCTATAGGCTAACTAGGCTTCAGCCTAGGGCCTCAAGATCAAGAGGGGCCTACATTCAAATTGTTAGCAATTTGAACAAACTTAAAAATGGGAGGTGAAAGGGCCTCATAAGTGGAATAGCCTAGGGCCTCTTTTCATCTAAATCCGGCCCTGCCCGTGGATGGTCTGCAGGAATGCGAGAAAAAGAATCGGTGCACTCTGCCACATCGTGGTCTGACTCGGAAGTGCTCTTACTCAAGCCCTTTAGCTGCCTCCCATGCGCACGTGTGTGACAACAGATATTGTTGGTTTCCATTTATGTTTAATCAGTTTCTACCTTGTTCTCTGCGTGTTTGAACAAATCCAGGTCTGTATTTAATAATTAGTAAAATCTGTACTTGCATTTTAAATGAAAATTGTTCACAGCGCTCTGTGCATCTACTCAGTGAAGAACACTATGCAAAAATAAGTTATAATTGTGTAATATGTAGGGAATGTATTGTAATGAGGTCAGAATTTTCAAAGGATTTACAAATCGTAGGCATTCTGGAACGCACTTGATGACTTTGGCCAGGATTGATGTGCATGTAAATTTGGGTATGCATCATCTTAAAAACTAAACAGCCAAGTCATTGAGCATTGTATACATGCCAAAGTTATACATGCATAAAGTAGCAAAGTAAGTGGTGACTTTTTTGCTTAATTTTGCATGTTTGTAATTGATGTAATTTTGAATTACTTGCATACTCATTGCTCAATGCAGACAAAAGCTGCCGTGGTTTGAAGCACTCAGTGAACTCAGATCTAATACATTTAAAAAAGGCAACAATTGGTTAGTTGATCGTAGATGAATTTTATTTTGCCGAGGAAAGTTCACAGGATATACAGAAGAAGATTATAAATTGGTTGCACACAAAACCAATTCTTACATTGCTCCATAAATCTTTACCCCAAATCTACAATATATGGTTAAGTCATCGCTCCAGACTTACACAGTCATTGCAATTTTGTTACGTAACATAAACAAGTCAGCTACAAAGGAGACTGGGGAAATTGCAATAGACTGGATAAACAAATGTTTAAAAAAATTAAAAAGGTCACTGGACCATATGGAAGAAAAATGACTGAAAGCAAGTATAAAAGACAGACATAAATGGCCAACTGGGGCTTAGAGGGGTGAGATCATGTTTCATTATTATGTTAGAATTTAATGAGAAAGCAACAAGTGCACTTGATCATAGCAGTGCATACAATATCATTTATCATGATTTTCAAAATGCTTCTAAAAAGGTATCGGCTTTACAAAGGTAAACACAAATGGACAATAAAGGCACAGTATGAACATTGGTGCAAATTTAGCTTAAGCAAAAAATACAAAGAGTTATGGTGCAAGGACATTTTTTCAAAAGAGGTGATGGTAAATGTGGGGACCTAGATGTATCAGTGGTGAGGCAGGTTCTCATTTTAAAATTGTTAAATTTATATCATTCATTCTTGCCTTTAGTATGAAGCTGTCAGCACACATTTTCTAGAACAGGGGTCCTGGAGGGCAATTGTGGCTGCAGGTTTTCATTCTTACCCTTTTCTTAATTAGTGATCTGTTTTTGCTGTTAATCAACTTCTTTTGAATTAATTTTAATTGAATTGTTTTTTAAGATTTGTTCCCCTGGATTTCTTCATCATTCCTATGAATTGCTTCATTTCTTTCCTTAAATGGCACCCAAACAGAAATGAAATGTGAAGTGAGTGAGCCAACAGAAGACCAACTAAGTCAGGGCCTCAAACTCCAAACAATTTCACTCCAACCAGCTGCTTAATTAGGCGCCGAGTCTTGTTGTTAATTAAACCCGTTCTTCAATTCCATGGCTTGTTGCTGCTCTCATTGTGCAATAGCATACATTTCTGAGATTTTCTCTTTTCTAAGAGCACCGTTTAAAGCAGGGGTGTCAAACTCCAGGCCTGGAGGGCCGCAGTGGCTGCAGGTTTTCATTCTAACCCTTTTCCTAATCAGTTTTCACTGCTAATTAACTCCTTTTCCCTTCATTTTAATAGCCCTGTTTTTAAGGATTCAGTCCTCTGAATTTATTCCTTCATTAAATGAGAGCCAAACAGAAATAAGATGTGAAACGAGCCGACAGATGACCAGTTAAACAGATTTCAAACTCCATCCGATTTCACTCCAACCAGTCTCTTAATGAGAAGCCAATTCTTGCAATTAAACTTGTTATTTAATTCCATGGCTTGTTGTTGCTCTTGTTCTGCCACAGCAGACATTTCCAAAACTGTTCATTTTCTGTTTTTTCTAAGACCACCATCAAAATGTTTTGGTGACCTGAGATCAGTGTTACTGAGACCACCTTCACCTTTCTTTATTTTCAGATATTGTGGGTTAGGCACAGGTGAGCTGGTCACGTGGCAGCTTGTTTTGTGTCTCATTATTGTTTGGCTGCTAATTAAAGAAAAAGAGACAACTAAGAGGCTCGAGTAAAGTTAATTGAAATTACGGAAAAAAAGTTCATTAGCAGCAAAAACTGGTCACAAATGAAGATGGTTAGAATGAAAACCTGCAGCCATTGCGGCCCTCCAGGACTGGAGTTCGACACCTGTGGTTTAAAGTGTTTTGGGGACCTGAGCAGATCAACATTCCTGAGACCTTCACCTGTCTTTATTTTCAGATATTGTATGATGGACACATTTTGCTGGTCATGTTTTGGTTCATTTTGTATCTCATTACGGAAAAAGAAAAAATTAAGGGGTCTAAGTCTTCAAGAGCAAGTCAAATAAAATTAATTAAAAAGAAGTTAATTAGGAGCAAAAACAGATCACTAACTAAGAAAAAGGTTAGAATGAAAACCTGCAGCCACTGGTGCCCTCCATGACCAGAATTGGGGACCCCGGCTCTAGAAGAACACATGCTTTTACACAAAAACATTTCTGTAAAGAATAGGAAAAAATATGATGGTGTCTGTCACTCTGGAAAGGGTTATAAAGCCAATTCTGAAGCTGCGGTGCCGCTCTGACGCAAAATCAAAGCTGATGTTCCCAAGAGGAGAAAGTTTAGTATGATGGTCAACCTTTCCAAAGAGAGCTTATGGTACTGAATAAAATTCTGCATGAAGTCACTAAGTACCCTTCAGCTTTATCTGGTGATCTGCGGGCCTTAATTTAGTAAGTTAAAGACAGTGTTTATGATTGACCAATCAAAAAGACACAGGGGAAAACGGGAAAGCTTATCATTACTTATCATTAATAAGAAAACATGAGCCAAAATGCACTTAGAGGATCCTCAAGAGTTCTAATAGATGAGTAGAACTTTCTCACCTACATGAACCAACATGAAACATGGAATATGCCTGTTATGTTTGGAGAAAAGCTAATATTGAATTCCGCGTCAAAAGTGCTTTACACGGTATGTGAGATATTGCATGTTTTTCCTGAATAAAATATAATATTAGAGCTAGGTTAAAGATATAAAGGAATTCTCAAGGACAAATACAGAATATAAGACAGGGCCTCACACTTTTTTCACAGCACTTTAAGTTAAAAGTATCATATATAGCTATCTGTCTTCAACCGTTGAACAGCTCAGGTAGACTCCCGTTGGATACTGAAACACTCCGAAAAATCACAGCACACACCAACATGAAAGCTTTGCATTAAGAATTGAAATCAGTTACATAAACTGAAAATCTGAATGCAAAGTAGTTTATTCGATATTACAATGTCCAAGCATAGTGAAGAATTATACTTTGAAAAATGATAAAATTAAGAAATGGCAGTGTGGAAATTAATTTTATACACCCCTGAAATCTGTATAAACTAACAACATCCCTGCGAACCAGCCGAAACACAAGCTGTTATTTATACCTTAGAGCACTGTTGCATTAATATACTGTACATATTTATTCTGGGATGAATCCTTTCATATTAGTATTAGCAGTTCAAAGGTTTTCTCCGAAATCCAATTCTAATAATACAAATCCTTCTTTAGCTTATTATCCATATGTCTGATAAATTCTAATATGGTAATGAAACTGAGATTGAACTGCTGGCAAAGTACTCTTCACATTCCTGTGATGTTCTTGTTCAGATTTACTCCTGTCTGGTGTTTTCTTGGCTTACATATGATAGAGAAAAAAGACAAACAAGGTTTTTCAGCTTAGTTCCAGGATAAAGAAGCTGTCCAGACAAAGAGAAAAAATGAATATAAAAAAAGTCCAATAAACATCTTTTAACTTTAAAAAAAAACAGATTATACTGATACCAGCATTCAAGTGAATGGTGCCATCACCTCTCGTGTTCTTCCTTCAACTGATATTATAGTACAAGGAACTAACGTGGGATGCTATATATTACTTACAAAACTACGGAGCCATTTTAATTTCTTTTTCAAAACCTACGTGGACAGACAGACCATTGTAACGAGTCACTCTTCTTAGGGTTAAGTAAGTCTGTCTACAGCAGCTGTTCATGACACAATGACACTAAATGAACAAAATTTTTAATGTTCAAAAGAGTTGACCTTGACATAAACATGACAAGTAAGACACATGTGGTTTTGAAATTTGTTGAAAGTTTTGAAGTTTTGTATCTCCTGTGTATCGTATTGCTATACGTCAGTTGTTACCATATCCTTAATGAACAGTAAAACTCAGTTTCAACTTCGATACACAAATCCCTCAAACAAATTGCCCATGCAGTCCTTAGGCAATATGAATTATAACCTAACAGTCAAGGCCAGTCCCTGTGCTGGTCTGCTGTATAATTTTCCATGGCTTCTCCTCAAAACAGTGTAAACAGTCTTTTATCCTTCTGATGAGTGGTATTCAGACATTTTTCATCAACTTTTTATCTTTTTAGTGTAATCTGCTAAAAGGCTAAGACAGGATCTGAATTTACAGCAGTGGGGAGCAAACTCCGGTTTCCGGAGGAATTACCAAAGGCTCTAGGCCTTTAAAAAGACAAGTCAAGGACAGAATTGTTCTGCTGAAAAGCAGCCATAATTGTTTTCCAGGCTACAGGTCTACTGTCATCTGGGGGAAGATTCTGTTTTTCTTAAATATAACAGATGTTTTTGCAGTAAATATGATAATCTGGCCTCTTAATTATACTTAAATTGAAAATCATTTGTCAATGGACTTTTGAAGGCCTTGGGACTAAACAAACTGAATTTACTTTCAAAGTATTTTTGCATTCTGATGAATATCAGACAATGCACGCACATTAACTGAGTATTTTAAAATCGACCTTTCAAAGCTTAAACTGTTTCATGAGTAAAAAAGTTAAACGTTGGGGAAAAACTAATAGAAATGTCTACATCTGAAATATGTACTAATTGCATAAGCATGTCTAAATACAAAGTCTTGGGTCATGAAATAAGCTCCTGTTTGATCAAACACTGAATTTACACTTAAAATGAACATTTTTTTTTCCTTTTTTATATTAGCTTACATAAACAGGATTCATTTTCAGCACCTGCTATCAACAGTCTGCTTTGAAAACAGATGCTGTTGGCAGGTTGCTTTCTGGGTGATGGTCTATTCCTGATACACTTATGGCAGTGCTGTTTGCGAACACAAGCTGGGTTGCTGTTTCTTCTATGTACTCATGCCTAATGTCTGGCACTTAAGTTTATTTACAGTGGCCCATTAACCCTGTGAACTTCACACACGTCATCTGTTGGTACAGTCTGAATATTATGCTGAATATGATTACTGTACATGGCAGAAGCAGGATCATATAATAAAGATGCCATTCAGTAGTTCGCATAGTATACTGCAAGTGAAAGTCAGACAGCAATGAAATAAAAACTAATGGCTGCATACAATGCTATTGCTTCAATAAGCCAGTTTGGAATATGGAGAGTGGAATGGTTTTGTCAAGGAGCTGACAAGTGGCTAACAACATGATAATGTAGCAAGTGGAGGTGGTCACTGTGTAGGAGAAATACTGATGTAAGAAGGACAACTGGGATCGCAGACCATAGAGATGATGATGGCAAGTTGAGAGAAAGTGGAGAAATAGTATCGGGATGTGTGTCAGTGTAGCCTTCAGCAACAGTTTGATAGGCATAATGATAGGTAGATGAAGTTGAGTCTTTTATATCCCAAAGGGTTTTGGTTCCTCTTTCATAGTCTGGCTGTTCTGGATTGGAAAGAAATAAAACAGATATGTGACCTACTATGTACTACTCAAACCCTTCATCTTGTCCTACCCCAGTAACTTGGTCCCTGTAGGTCTTCCAGAAAGATCACATTCAGGACACTGGATAAATCATCTTTCATATTGTGAGGAGTAACAGTGAATCTTCTTGACTATCGCAGTAGCTGGATCCAGAGGAAGCAGTTGATAAAAAAGATTATATAATGGAATGGCTGACACTGGCTTAATACCTAAATGATCAAGCTCAGTAAATAAACAATTTATTCATGACGTCTAATGGAACATTATAGGATATGACAGGTAGGTGGTGAAATGCGACTGGCCTCCGTATCTCTCTGTGGGTGAAATCCAAGTACAGTGTTTTTAAATTTTGTCTGAAGACCTGTTCCAAAATTTATTCACTGAAAAATCATTACCTTCTCGGTCTGCGCATGCATCACCCCATGTGTGGATGAATTTTTGAATTAAATATCCACTGGTGTTCTGCAGAATTTTGATAAAATGTAATCTTCTTGTTCATTAACTACATCTCACATATCAGGATGTCCAAATGTTTTTTTTTAAATATATATCATTCTTCTTGCATAGTGACTGATTCAGAACAGAAAATTGTGACTCACTTTCACTGTTTTTACCGTTGTGAAAAAGCGAAGTGTCACAAGCCACCTGTAGTTTGAAACCAATGGGAATCAAGGATTGCAATGGGTGGCATGAAAACAATTTGATTTTATAAGGCTCTTACACAAATAATAACTTATTCTATGGCAATATAGCTGCCTTAAAAACAAATTAACTCTGGGTTCTGAATCAACCCACAAAGATATGCTCCTCCACATCAAATGTTCAGGAGTACTTACTAGCTAACGGGAGCTTTCATCCACTATGATTATGCAGCCAATACATAACCCATGTGCTCCCCTATGCCTGTTGCACCTAACCACTCACCACCCTTAAAGAAGGTTCACTTCAAATACCAACCTATCATCCGTTAAGGTTCTATCATGTATCCCAAAAAGGAACTACTGGAGCAACTTCATTGAAAACAAACCGGTACAAAACACACACTGTTTACAATTAACCAACAGTAAACTCTCAGAAGACAAAGTAAATACTTTGAACCAAACCAAAACTGAAATTGACCAATAAAGAACTCCCCCCGAGTCTGTCTGCCTGGGCTTCTGTCTCTCTGCACTTGGGCATGGCCAGGGCGCAGCATCTAAATTACAAGCAGGTCTCATATGCCAATATGTGTGAGGTACATGCCTGACACTGACAATGGAAATGAAAACTCATGAAAAAATACTTTATGGTAAGTTCACTACCTTTTATATACTTTTATCCCAATGTAAAACTGTGTCACAGACTTTATAAACCGGCATGTACTTGTGCACTCATGGTGTATTGCCTCTCTACTGCTCTGTCCATTCACACTAGCAACCCAGTGAGGCTGTCACATCACTAAGTACTGTCAATTATTTTACCCATTAAAGGCCACACTCCTACCTGTTCTGAGGCAGGAAATATGTTAAAGGAATATTCCACCCAAAAGTTATTTTTTTTTGTATCTATTACTAGTGACATGTTTGGCAGGAAAATTCTGGTTAGGTTACATGGACCTGTGAAAGAGAAGCTGTGAGAAGCTGGTTATGAAAGGAGCCAGTGGAGAAGGCATGTGTGCATGTTTATATGGAGAGAGACACAGAACAAAAATGAGATGAATAAGCACTTAAAGAGCAGCACTTACAAAACCACATCCTGTGCTTAAAACCTTTGTCCTTGATAAGTTGTCACTTGCGAGACTTGAAGAAGGTCTGTGTTGTAGCGGGTCCACAGCTCAGATTGAAAAGGCCAGTTTTTTTAAATAGATAATCGCCACACTCATGGCTTAAAGAGGGGGTGTGGTAGTGTGGCCGGAGCGGTTCCCAGGTGCTTTGTGATTGCGGGAGGTCCTCGCTTAAGTGCACAGGTGAGGAGTCGTCCACATCCGTAATCGATGCCGGGAGCTGCTAATCGCCACACCTGATCCACATCCTCATTATATATAATAGGAGCATGAGTGTGGAGGAAAGGGGGAAAAGAAAAAAATGAACAGAAGTTAAGGGAGAAGAAGGCAGCTGGAAGCAAGGGAGCCAGTGTGTACAAGAGAGCGAGCAAGCACAGACTTGCTGATGTTTGCAGGCAGCTGGGAGAGGCCAGCCCAAGCGGGGTGTTTAGCCGACACCCAGGGGCCGACAGTATTGGTCGCTCCTGCTGAGCGCTTGTGGGAAGCAGGAGTGACCAGGAGAAGGTTGGCTCGCTGCAGCGAAGGCAGCGGGAGTCGGAAATTTGGAGTGAAACCCCAGCGTGAGCATCCTGGCCTTTGGGGAAAGGCAAGTCTCGGTCTGGCAGAGGGCTAAACGAAGCCAGGGATTGGGAGGCCACCAGACCAGCTAAGTGGAGAAGGTCAGCTGTAGGTAGCTGTAGGTCGCCAGCAGAAAGAAGGCACCAGGCTTTGTTTTTAAAAGGACTGCTTCCAGCCATTGTTTTAACCTCATTTTTTTAAAGGATTTGTTTATTCTATTTTTAACATACACATTTTTCAATGGTTTTAATGGATTATTTATTTAATAACATTATGAACACTTCACTATTTATTTGAACACTTTTGGTTTTGGTTTGGTTTTTTAATAAAAGCACTTTTGCACTTTTTTGCATCATACCCTTGCTTCGTTGCTTCTTCAATGTCCAGCTCATCCGGTGAAATTACCAAAGGTGTCATGTTCAAGAGATCCCAAAATGGAGATGGGAACCTGGAGCTGAACCCAAATCATCACAGGGTCCTGGTTTGGTTTGGCTCACAGAGTTGGGGAAAATGAATCCAGATGCAGAATGCCTTGATGGGTGATACATCCTCGTTCTTTTACATTAATTATTCATATCACTTGTGGCTGTTGCACCTGTGTGGAGATTCTGGTCTGTTGGAGTGCTTATGCTCCTTTCTATGGGCCCTCTTATTGTTAAATAAATCACTTCCAAAAATCTTCTTGTTGACAAAAGTGGAGTGTGTTTAAACAAGAACAAGCTTTTCAATTCAAGCCCCACCCCCCAATTCATTGGTCAAGAGTCCTGCCCAATAATGCCTAATTCATAGTATGTTCCATTCAGTGTTCCTCCCATTGCTGGGGTTCAAATTCTTTCTTTGTGTTCATATTTAATTCTTTTGTCGATGTTAATATTGCTGGTCATTTATTATCTATGTGTCTATGTATCTTTTATTAAGTTCCATGTGTTTTGTGGGTGGTTCCTTAAGAGGCGGGGCCACCTGCCCATCACTATCAAGGGACTGCTGTTAATCCTATAAAGGCTGAGAAAAACCCACAGTCACTTGAGTTACATTGCATGCTGTGACATTGGCGAGTTCTAGTGTTTATTATTATCCTTGTGTTTGTGGATTTAATGGATTATTTATCTGTTTTGCAACCTCACTGAATTTGTGTATTGGGACTGGTTTGCCACTGGATTAACTATTTGTCTTGAAGGCAACTTCTGTGCTTTTTGTGATTATCCTTGCTTTATTTTTTGCAGAGCTTGTATGATAACTATTTTATTTATAAAAATTCTTAGTTAACCTTTTATGTTTTAAAAAGCCAAAATTGTACATATTCTTCCACTTTGGGGCTGTTTAACTACTGCTGTTCAGATCTTATGATAAGGTGCTCCCAAGGTCATGACAATTCATTGGCTACATTGGCACTTCACATGATATTAACATTGCAGGCTCTTGTCTGAGAAATGTATAAAATTAGAGATTCAAAAATAAAGAAGGTGGAACATGTGCCTCATATTTGAGCAGATTCCTGATGCTTTCAACAAATAGAAGGTCAATTCACCTGCAGTTTCACAAATCACCAATAAAAAAATTGGCTTATGCTTTATCAGTCAACAAATGAGAGGCGAGGCGGCTCACAAATTGTTCATGAAAGGATTTTCTAGAAGGGGTCTATTTAGCGTACAACTGGATACCTGACATGTGGATTATGTGACTTGAGTAACTTGAGCTTTTTTAATGCATATTTTGATATTGTCTGGGGTTGTTTAGTGTTGAAGTCCATTGTATCCGGAACATTATCATCTTTGTTTTACACCAAACATGAGATTAAATATTTTTATCTGCCATTACTACAAACGATATGCGGTAAGTAACAAAAAAAAAAAAAAATTTAGATGGAGTATTCTTTTCAGTTAAGGTAGCTAATCTTATATGAGATAAAACTGAAATTCTCATGGGTGCACTCATGCTTAAACCTGTTGTAAATTGGAACACACTTTAAAGTTCCCACATGTTTCCTTGCCATTCTGACTCAATTAAGAAAGTGGGTCAGTTACTTTGCACAGAAAATGCAGAACGGTAAATTGAGGAAAGCTGGCTAATTCTTGCCTACATGCCGAGGAATTCACCAGCGAAGGGTAACCTTAATATTAATTGATAATTAGATTTCTCTTTTTGTCAATGGAAACAAAATGCTTCATTTCCATCACAGAGTACATACGTGTATACATTCCCACTGTGCACACTGTAAATGTGCTGGCAAGTATCACATTCCTCTGGTGCAATTTGTGTTTTCTTAGCAGCATTTAAAGAGAACAAAATCAACCTTTATGTGTAAGTAAAAACATATATTCATATAATCTCAACTGTGAAGTTGGAAATTCAAATATCCTTCTTGAAATGTCTAGATCTAAAGCACTTAGCCTTGGCAGGCTTTTTTATGTTCAACCAATAAATTGAACTTAAGGCACTTAGATTCCAAGAAAGAATGCTTTTTCTTATCCTAAGTGCTTATCATTCTCATATGTTTGTCTGAAATTTATACATTCCAGAGATGGTGCCCCTCGCAGAATAGAGAAAGACAAAGATTGTATACATGGTTACTGTGGGAACCATAGCTTAATGCGCTTTATATCAAACTTACAGGAGGAGTTCTTACATAATTCACTCTGGCAAAGTACAAACCAATACATCGTTAAAAACATTTTAATCTCTATTTATGCAGAGGCAAGTAGACCATCAGAAAACATTTGTCTGGACGCTGCATGTCTGACAGCACCCAAAGTATTACACTCCAAGCTTCATTTTCCTGTCTTTATTTTAACAAGAAGCATGAAATGCTGTTGTAATATTTATGATAAATTATTTTTTTCCAAGACATTGAATGCTTTTTTTCCCAAACATGTTTTTATTAAGGCTGCACGCATTTTCAATGACATCACCCTTTAATCTTCCACTTGATTAATTATCTGATTTGCAAGGGAGTTGTGCCACAGAATGTGTTGATTAAAGCATCCACAGTTTATTTTTTAAATCGCTGCTTAGCTAACAGATAACTGTGGGTTTCACCGTCATTCCATCTTATGGATATAATTACTATCATGCCCTGTGAAGTAAGTGCATTCCATTAATGCAGAGTCTGGCCTTCAGACAACAGGGCTTTGCTACCAGCACATTCTGGATTAGCAGGAGTGACACTCATACAGTTACTGCACAGAATAGAAATGTTTCTCAGGTGACCTTTTGGGATCGGTTTTAAGATTATAGTTTTTAGTTAATGCATATTCATCCATCAATTTTCAGAACCCACTTCACTGATTACAGAATTGTTGGAGCTGTCAGGCTGCATTGCTAACCAGTAGGCTCAGTGAAAACTAACTGGGCAGGGGTTCAACCCTGTGATGCCATGCTTATGCCCCACTATGGGTAGGGATCAAGTTCAGATTTGGTTACTGCCTTACACCCAATGCTTCACGAATAGGGTCTAGGCTTCTGTGAACTTATAAAGGAGTTAAGCAGGCATGAAAACTGATAGATGGATAAAACCCTTGTATGTTTTCGTTTGCATAAATAGAAATTTAAATCAATTCATCTTTTTATTTGGAACTCTATTGGAATTAAGTTTTCTATTATTTTCCACTTTATGGTGTCAAGTTAATAATTCATATAATAGTATACATTATAGATAGATAGATAAAACTGTAGCGGGGCTACATAATAGTATATTCTATGTCTGTGCCGAGTACATTTTGTTTTCATCCTCTAGTTTACTGTCCGTTATGTGCGCATCAGTGAATGTTGTCCCCGTAAGTGCAGAGGGGAAGGATGATGGAGAGAGACTGCAGCCCCAAGATGGAAATCACCTGTTTACACACCAGATACATTCGGGACATTTTACATTTAAAAAAGATGACTGAAGGCGAAAGAGAGAAGTAAGAGGCAAGGAGACATCACAACAGCCACAGCTGAGAAACCCCGGGGATCGAATTCATTTCAACCATTGCCAGGACGACGGTAAGGTCGTTTTGTTGTCGGGAGGAAGCACAATATCACTACTCTACACTACAACACATTTTTCACCACATTTTTAACTCTGTTTATCAAATCCATGTTTGTATTTGTGTTGAGTACTTTTGTTTATTGTTTAGGGGCAAGGGAGGGTTTAATGTAAATATTTGTATTTTTATATGTAGTAATTAGTCACGGTGTTTTTGGGATAAGTGGTGGTTTGCGAGCACATATATATTTATTATTGAATATTTGTCAGTCTTTTCATTTTCCAATATATCAGTGTTTAATTTTACATATCTGTTTACTGTTTGTGGTTATTTAGTCATGTCAGGAATAATAAGACAACTTGTAAGGAGTACGCCTTGTTATTAGAGCAAGAAACCTCAGGTAATCCAAGGAATAAGTCTTGGCAGTGTAGTGGCCGGTCTGGGTAAGGGGTCGGCTGTTACAAAACATTTTATTGTCCCTTGAAGGAAATTTGGCTTTTTGCAAAATATCAACAAATAAATAAATATTATGACAGACAACAGACTCCTCTCCCATATACACCTGAATGACTAAAAAGAAACAAAAGTTCTGACTTGGCTGTCCAAATAACAGTGAGGCAAATAAGCAGGCATGTTGCTGTTGTTGTTGCTGTTGATGTAGAGAAGCCCAGTAGCGTTTCTTGACGCACTTTGGCTAAATAATTCATTGCCTTAAAGTACTCCATGTATGTTTTCCTGACTGGTGAGAACTATATTTTGCTTTTCCTTTATGGACAACTCAAAGGACTGACAGATAAGTTAGCCTTTTAAGAGTTTAACGAGGGCAGACAAAGTTTTCAGGACAAAACCAAATAGGTAGTTGAAGACCAGAGCAAGATCAAAATCTACTGTTTTTTTTTCTAAAACTAAACTTTTGATGGAGTTGTACATTTAATTTTTTTCTGATCTAATTCTTGATAAAGACAAAAGGTTATCAATATGTCATAACCAGGAATAATCAATCTAGAAAATAAACTGCCATACTTCTTTGACATACATGGGAGCATGGCTTACTTTCTGCCGCTGTGATTATGGTTTTTTTTAATTTATTTTTTGGTCATTTACATATGCATTTTGTGTCATCATTTTTATTATTTTCCTGTGAAGAATCTGATTTTGTTGATTATTTGATTCTCTGTGTTATTTTAAGAACAACGTTAATATTTTTTAACATTATGCTATTTTGCATTAATGCAACACTATTGAGAAGTCACATGACACGGTATGTAACAGCCATTATGTATAAATTTGCCACTACTGACTCACAGAGTTATCCTTTGATGAATAAAGAAACACATTCTTGCAGTTCTCATTAGCTTAGCTGTTAAAAAAAGTGCAGAGGTTCGTTTCGGTTTTTGGCTTTGGCTTTAACTTCAAGACAAGTTCTTTTTGATTTTCTCTTTAAATTTTCCACTTTGCCTATCTGACTTTGTTGAGTTTGCCATTCATCTCTTGGTCCCTTCAGTTCTTGTGATTACCTTTGTCTACCTAAGAGTGCACATAACATCTGCTTTCTGAAGTCTATGAACAGCTGCTTAGTCTTGCTGATACTGTAGAAATGGAATATTGTTGTACTGTTGCCACTGAGGCAGAAGGCTAATTTCTCCTCCTTGTTATCATTGTCGATGATCAGGCCTGTGATGGTGGTGTTATCAACAATGATGGAGTTAGAACTGTGTCAACAAAGTTACATATAAGCAAGAGGGGTAACAGGAGGTTTGGCACACCACCATGTTGGGTGCCTGTGTTGAAGATCGGTTTAAAGAAATTAATGCTGCCAAACCACACATGTTCAAAATCTAATATCCAGTTTTTGAGTGGCACTAATTCCAAAGTCTAGGAATTTAGTGATCAGTGTTGATAGTATAACAGCATCAGATGCTGAACTCCAGATGCTCTTAAACAGACAATGTCACATTGGATCTCTTTTCCAACTCAAGTGCAAACATACATTATCCAGAAAAACCCTGCATGCTTAAAGTCATTGGCATGAGAAACTACTGCATGAACAGTGCCACTTTTTAAAATGCTCAAGCCCATGCATTAGCTGGAGCTGAGCACTGTCATTTAGCAAAGTGATTCACTTTATTGCAATTTCTGCAGTGTTTACCTCTCACAGGCCTATCAGTCAATTTTGACGCATAGCTTGCTAACCCACAGCTTCTGTCATTTTCTGCCCACGGCCACTCCCATTACTCCACTATTACACAGAGAGATATTTATTTGTCAGCCGTCATCTCAGGATTGTTTAAACTAATTTGCTTTATTACTTCAGGTGACTCTTAACTCTTCATCCACCATCAAGTCATTTTATTGTTTGTTCCTATAATATTTGGTTTCATTATTATTAATTTTAGGCTTGCTTGTACTTAGACAGTGATATTTCTTAGCCTCTTTGCTATTGATAGTGTTGTTATTCTTGCCAGAAAAATGCCAAAAATGAGATGTTGCCTCAAAATCTATCTCCAGGCTACATGTAAAATGCCTATTTTTGCCTAAACTATAAATAGACTTTGGTTAACACACAAATAAAGGGAAGCCAAATTTTAAAGCACTCCTTAATCTCCTTAGAGTTAGACCCGAGTATCACTCGGGCTGTAAAAACAGTGATAAAAGCATTAGACCAGAGCATCACTCGGGCAACTGTATAGACGCGTCTTACGTACTGTAAGCATTAGATCTGAGCAATACTCAGGCTGTAAAAATGCCAACAACGTTAGGACCAAGCGTCACTTGCACAACGGTATAGGCGTGTCTTGCTTAAGAGACAGTCCTGAGTGTTACCCAGGCAACAGTGCAGACACATCTTCTCTTAGACTCATAATGTTGTCTTGTAAGAAATGTTTTTCAGCAGCCCAGGTGTTGCACGCTCTTGACAGTGATACAAGCAGTGAAGATGAAGTGAATCTGTCTTCAGACAGTGAAATTGAAGGAGATTCTGATAAATCCAAAGTGACGTTTGTGTCAGTCGCACATGTGCTGTGTGCTGTTCAAAAGCTGGAAAGAAAATCTACAAGCAATCATGCTACTTTTTTCCGTGACTTTGACGTTGGATTGCGTATTTACCGTGCTTCAAAATATATCACACAAATTACACATTTTCACAGTATATACCGTATTAGCATTATTTATTATTATTCATTATTGTTATTACTTGTATCATTATTATACTTTCTACACTTCTGACTTTGTACTTCTAGAGGTTTGCATATTTTACATTAGAAAAGTCAGATTTAATAAATATGTAATTTTTTAAGCCAAAAAATGTAATGCTTTTTACATGTTTTTTTGAGACAAAATGTTGTGTAAAGGAGGTTAATAATCTTCAGACAATAAAAATGAATAATTTTGAAAACCCTGGCTCTTTAAAAATATGAAGATTATTGACAAAATGATATATTTTAACATAAAATTAAAAACTAAGCAGAGCCATGAAAACACAAGGGTTTGCCTAAAAATCCTCCCGAAGAAAACAAATTCAATCCATAGTCCAAATTTAGAAAAAAACACAAAAAGGAGAAAGAATCAGAAAAAAAACAAAATCTCAGTTATGCAAGAATAAACTTGACTGCACAATGATCAGTTCTACACAGAAGGACCTTTTCCCTCAGCAAGAATATATAGGGTGAGGGCAGTCATTGAGTAATGACATAATGGTGGACCCGCCTCCTGAGGTTCCAACCACAGAACACAAAGCAAATATCAAAAGAACTTTACAGAAGACATAAACAATAAATACATATCAAGAACCACAACATAAACAAATTCATAAAATTACAAATCAAAAACATAAACAATAAAAGGCAAATAATACTTGGGGAAAAAAAAACAAACCCTGAAATAAAGAATAAACTTAAGCTGCAGCAATAACTCTGGCTTAACCAGAACAGATGCTGTTAAGTTCAGTTTGTTTTACTTGAATTGAGTAACATTTTTGTTTGGTCTTTCACCTTTGTTAAGGCTTGTGCAAGTTTTGGGACTATTTTATTGCTTGCCCTTGTCTCACCAGTCCCCCTCTTTCAGCTTTAACTGTTCTTCCTTTAAGAAATCAAACCTCTCTTCTCTCTACAAAGTACTTTTTCATTTACCAAAAGGGATCAATTCATTGAAATGAATATTTCAAACACAGAGATGGAAAAATATTATGCAGATTGATGTCAAAACCTGTACCACACTTTAATTTTAAAATTTAATATTTACTTTTTACTTTCTGTTTGTTATTTTGTCTCATTCTTGTGTTAAAGATGGTTTATCTCTACCATTTTGGATTTTGGCTGCTATAATGCTACTATTCTTGGAAACATGGAGAAAGCCCAGGAATTATTGTGAAGAAGTAAAAAGACCAGGGGCCTCATGCATAACGGCGTGCGTGGAATTCACACTATAACATGGCGTATGGACAAAAGTGGAAATGTGCGTACGCATAAAAAAATCCATATGTATAAATCTTTACGTTCGCAAACTTCCACGTTCTTCCACTACATAACTAACGGTCAGCGTGAAAAGTAACGCAGGTGCACGTTCCTGCTGCCACTCCCCAACTCCTCCCAGAATTTGAATATGCAAATCAATATAAATAGCCCTTAAGCTCTGCATTCTGTGAAAATGCAATGGCAAGATGCTTGCTGCGCTGTGTGCGACCTTCGATAAAATAATTTACTGCAGCAATACTGTCTTTTTCAAATGTACTAACCTCTAATTCCTGTCCTTCATTTTCTTTCTTTAAGTACTCAATCAACACACAATCAGCTCAGTAATAGACATTAAGTCATCTGTAAGCTTAGAACTTCGATTCTTCAATACTTTTAAGGAACGTTGAAATATCTTCATAGTACATGTTTAATTATTCTATCCATCTATCCTTCCAGTGTTGCGCCAGCACAAGCAAGAATACAGTACGAGGCAGGAACAATCCGTGAATGGGGCACCCGCTCCTTGTTTAGTTATTAAAAATACAGATTTTTAAAATGATGTTAACATTTTATCCGTATAATGTAATAAACATATTTTGCTGCATTTCATCTTAAAAATGATATTGTCATCCTTTGTAAATATGCGCTTTATAAAGTGACTCAGGTTGTGTAATATTATAACTGTATTGTAAGTTTACATTGAGGTGATTGTACTAATAAGTACAAACAGTTCTACAAGGAGCACTTGATGGACTGATTGAGTACGTTTATAGTTCTTGGGATAAAACTGTTTCTGAATCGCAAGGTCAGTACAGGAAAGGCTCTGAACCGTTTGCCATGTGAGAGCAGTTCAATAGACAGCATGGCTGAGGTGGCGTGTGCTTGATACTATATACCGATAATTCTCTTTCTGATCAGCTGCTGTAGAGCTGTGATTCCACACTCAGATACAGTGATAGAAATACTCTGAGTGGCGCAGTGAGAGTAATATGGAAAAAGATGATCCCCTGTGACAACCCCTAATGGGAGCAGCTGAAAGAAGAAGAAGAAGGTGCAGTGAGAGTAACAACGCTAAAGCAGCTATGGTATTTGGAATAGTTTGGCCATTCCGTGGACCATTATATTGTTACAGGTTAATTACAATCAGATGCCTTAAACTAATAAGCAATATGCAATTAATTTCAGTGTATTTGATAAAGCTGCATCAGGGATGTGGATCTAAAAAAGAAAGGGAAACCACACTGAAACAGTAGCACTGCTTTGACGCTGGGTGCCGGCAGTTTGCAAAACCGAGCAGAGAACTTGCGTATGCCAAGCATTTAGCTGGCATGAAAATGTGCACGACTTTACGCCAAGTTTAGGTTTTATACATCGCGTTGTGAGTGTGGAAACGAGAGTACACCACATTTTTTTGCGTACACACCGTTTATACATGAGGACCCAGAAGATGACAGCCAAAGGGACAAACAAGAAGTTGCAGTCAAAAGTGAAACATGGAGTCAAAGCAAAATTAACATGTACTAAAACTCTTTAAAAATTCTTTTTTCACACCCAGCTTTACTATCTGGTTTCTTCAGTCCAACAGAAGGACAAATACCTTTGTGGTCCTTATATACCAAAAACCTCAAATAATGTCATTTTCCACAGAGGTGCAGTATATATTTTAGTTACCAGAACACTTTAAGACGGAGGTAAAGAACTTAGGGGTAACTGTTGACTGTAACCTGAATTTTAAATCGCATATTAATCAGACCACTGGGACAACACTTTTTCACTTAAGAAACACAGCAAAAGTTAGACCTCTTATATCATTGAAAGATGCTGATAAATTAGTTCACGCTTTTGTTTTCAGTCGACTAGATTACTGTCACGCACTCCTCTCAAGACTACCCAAAAAAGACATCAATCGACTGCAACTAGTGCAGAATGCAGCTGCTAGAATCCTAACTAGGAAAAGAAAATCCGAGCACATCTCTCCAGTTTTAATGTCACTACACTGGTTACCTGTGTCATTCAGAATTGACTTTAAAATACTGCTAATGGTTTACAAAGCCTTAAATAATCTCACTCCATCTTATATATCGGAATGTCTGACACAATATATTCCAAATCGTAACCTTAGATCTTCAAATGAGTGACTCCTTAGAATTCCAAGAGCAAAACTTAAAAGAAGTGGTGAGGCGGCCTTCTGCTGTTATGCACCTAAAATCTGGAATAGCCTGCCAATAGGAATTCGCCAGGCTGATACAGTAGAGCAGTTTAAAACACTGCTGAAAACACATTACTCTAACATGGCCTTTTTATAACTTCACTTTAATTTAATTCTGATGCTCTGCATATTCAATTAATTATCATTACAATTCATGGTGGCTCTAAAATCCATACTAACCTCTACTCTCTCTTCTGTTTTTTTTCCCGGTTTCCTGTGGTGGCGACCTGCACCACCACCACCTAATCAAAGCATCATGTTCCTGCATTGATGGATTAAAAGCCAGAAGTCTACATGACCATCATCTTTAAGTCCTTCCATGAGAACCCTAAATACAAAGAGGACTGTTTCTTTTATGTTAGGTAGAATACCCAGAGGGGGCTGAGGGGTCTCATGGTCTGCAGATTTTATTTTTTCTCTCCAGCCGTCTGGAGTTTTTTTTGTTTTTTCTGTCCTCCCTGGCCATCGGACCTTACTCTTATTCTATGTTAATTAGTGTTGTCTTATTTTAATTCTTACTTTGTCTTTATTTCTCTTCATCATGTAAAGCACTTTGAGCTACATTATTTGTATGAAAATGTGCTATATATAGGTGCTGGTCATAAAATTAGAATATCATGACAAAGTTGATTTATTTCAGCAATTCTATTCAAAAAGTGAAACTTGTATATTAGATTCATTCATTACACACAGACTGATGTATTTCAAATGTTTATTTCTTTTAATTTTGATGATTATAACTGACAACTAATGAAAGTCCCAAATTCAGTATCTCGGAAAATTAGAATATTGTGAAAAGGTTCAATATTGAAGACACCTGGTGCCACACTCTAATCAGCTAATTAACTCAAAACACCTGCAAAAGCCTTTAAATGGTCTCTCAGTCTAGTTCTGTAGGCTACACAATCATGGGGAAGACTGCTGACTTGACAGTTGTCCAAAAGATGACCATTGACACCTTGCACAAGGAGGGCAAGACACAAAAGGTCATTGCTAAAGAGGCTGGCTGTTCACAGAACTCTGTGTCCAAGCACATTAATAGAGAGGCGAAGGTAGAAAAAAGTGTACAAGCAATAGGGATAACCGCACCCTGGAGAGGATTGTGAAACAAAACCCATTCAAAACTGTGGGGGAGATTCACAAAGAATGGACTGCAGCTGGAGTCAGTGCTTCAAGAACCACCACACACAGACGTATGCAAGACATGGGTTTCAGCTGTTGCATTCCTTGTGTCAAGCCACTCTTGAACAAGAGACAGCATCAGAAGTGTCTCGCCTGGGCTAAAGACAAAAAGGACTGGACTGCTGCTGAGTGGTCCAAAGTTTTGTTCTCTGATAACAGTAAATTTTGCATTTTCTTTGGAAATCAAGGTACCACAGTCTGGAGGAAGAGAGGAGAGGCACAGAATCCACGTTGCTTGAGGTCCAGTGTAAAGTTTCCACAGTCAGGGATGGTTTGGGGTGCCATGTCATCTGCTGGTGTTGGTCCATTGTGTTTTCTGAGGTCCAAGGTCAAGGCAACCATCTACCAGGAAGTTTTAGAGCACTTCTTGCTTCCTGCTGCTGACGAACTTTATGGAGATGCAGATTTCATTTTCCAACAGAACCTGGCACCTGCACACAGTGCCAAAGCTACCAGTACCTTGTTTAAGGAGCATGGTATCCTTGTTCTTGATTGGCCAGCAAACTCGCCTGACCTTAACCCCATAGAAAATCTATGGGGTATTGTAAAGAGGAAGATGCAATACGCCAGACCCAACAATTCAGAAGAGCTGAAGGCCACTATCAGAGCAACATGGGCTCTCATAACACCTGAGCAGTGCCACAGACTGATCGACTTCATGCCACGCCGCATTGCTGCAGTAATCCAGGCCAAAGGAGCCCCAACTAAATATTGAGTGCTGTACATGCTCATACTTTTCATGTTCATATCTTTCAGTTGGCCAACATTTCTAAAAATCCTTTCTTTGCATTGGTCTTAATTGATATTCTAATTTTCCGAGATACTAAATTTGGGACTTTCATTAGTTGTCAGTTATAATCATCAAAATTAAAAGAATTAAACATTTGAAATACATCAGTCTGTGTGTAATGAATGAATCTAATATACAAGTTTCACTTTTTGAATGGAATTACTGAAATAAATCAATTTGTCATGATATTCTAATTTTATGACCAGCACCTGTAATTAAATGTTGTTGTTGTTGTAAAAGATTGATGCACATGATAGTAACAGAAAAATAATGTTAACTCTAAACAAAAAAAAACTAAATTAATGTTCAAAATAAAAGTAATCTGTGAGTTCAAAAAAGCTTAAAAAATCCTCATTGGTTATGTCACAACTCAGAGAATTCAGGTAGTTTTGTTTTCTCCTTGTTGTTCTAGTTGTAGCTGCAAGCTGAAAGTGAGTTTACATGGTAATTCTGACTCGGAAACTCTTATTTACCATTCATCTGATAACACATCAGAAAATTAAAATTAAAATAACACAAAAAAGGAAGAAAAGTTAGAGTCAGGGATGAAACTCCAAGAGATGCATGACTAGAACATACATGATCTGTGTGTGTTGGAAGGAACCATAGGAAGGGGAGCTGTCATGGTCACTTTAAAAAAAACAGCTCTAATCAACTTTAGTGATTTGGGGAAAGGAAGAAATGAAATGTTAGTATATGTGAAACAAAGGAGCAAAAGTAAATTTTTGAGGAAAAAAACAAAAATGGAATGTGGAAACTTGGATGCAGATAGAGGCCTAAATGAGCGAAGCACACTGACACCTTTGGTGTGTATAACATGTAGTTTTCACAACAGCAAAGAGTTGTGACATGAAGAACAACACTATTTGGCTTGGGGAACAGACAAGGAAACTGTGCTCCAGTTTGGCTTTGCAGCCTTTAAAAAATCGTATATATTTTTTCTGGCTAGGCAGATCTTGACTAGCTGCAATATGACAATGTTTAAGAAAGTTATAAATAAAAGGGAAAATTATTTGTGTTGCAAACTGGCAAGAAATATTTTGAACCAAATGCACAATGTTAAGTGTGCATTTCTAGGACAGGTTTCATTAATAATAACAGTGAACGTGTTCAGGTCTGAATTAAAGTTTTTCTAACTCTTGCAAATCATATATCATCTTAAATTAGTCTTATATTAAAGACTTATATTAAAGTCTCGTCGTCTTTTTGTAGTTAATCAAGTTGACATTAATTGCAAAACAAATCATCTCTGTTTTAGAAGCATCATCTAAATATGATATTCTCTGTATAAAAATGGAAAAAACTGTATAGACAAACAAACCTGCTGTGAGGAAGCAGGATATGCAATGATGTCTCACTGATATCTTCTAAATTAAAAGACAGTAGGAACATTTCAAATTAGACTTGGGAAAGCTGGCAAAGACTGAGATGAAAAACTCTGTCATCTTTGCTGCCATTTTTTGTAAAACATCAACATTAATCAAACTGTGAAATGCTCAATTTTTCCTTTTCCACATATCCGGAATGTCATCTGACCTCCTACAAATCCCCTCCTAAAGCACATGCACTTCGAACACTACAAGTTCATTTCTTGCATTATGAGGCAGTCAGTTCACGCTAACCTCAAAGGTCTTGCACAATTAGACTGTGAAGTTTTCTTGTGATTGAAACTTTGTTTGGCTTTTTTCTGTTAGTACAAACATGAACGTTTGTTGAATAATGCACCATTAACAACAAAGAGAAACCATAGATGCAAAAGTAGATGTTTCAGCACTTCTTCAGAAGACTTGTCATAATAAGCTATTCTAAAGCAGTTGTCAATATTTTCGTTTTCTTTGTAGTGGGTGAGGGTTTGCAGCGGTTCAACAGCACAGTGTCCAATGTAGCAGTCTGAGCACCAAGGCTCAGTCCTGCAGTGGTTGCTCTCTGTGCACCAATACACACGTCATGCAGGTCCTCATGATTTATTTTCAGATACAGTGTTTTCCGCTCAGTCCCATATATTTTTATTTTAGGAAAAGTTCATAATTTTAATTTGTCCTTAAGCAATTGGGAATAGAAGTAGAAGCAAATGTACCCTACTATTTGCAATCCTGTAATAGAAATGCACATTCAGAAAATGAATGGGCAGATGCACAATACAGGACTGTCTCTCTTAATAGCTATGTTAGACGCTCCACTGATCTCATTATTCAGGTAAGAATGCACACCTCTTCGATATTTATTAAAACTTGACAAAAACTGCTCAAATGAATGAAAAAGCCCCAAGAACATACAATACATAGCCATGATATGTCTGCAGGTGAGAAATAAGCTCAAGGGGATGCAGGTAGATGCCCCACAGTGTCTGAGATCATAGACTAGCTAACTAATAGGAAACAGCTTGCAAGTCTCTAGGACTACAGTATGTGTTGGAGATGATGGGCAGCAACACAGCTTCACCCCAGGAGAACTATCCCGGCTCCCTTTCACTTCACCAACTATACCACACCAGTATTTTAGGTGTAATTTACTGTATTTAATCTGCATAAAGGGCTATTCTGCCTGAAGATTGAAATGTGAAGGAATGAAAAAGAATAATGGACCAGGAGATTAAACATGTGTGAGTGCCAGAAACAGGTACAATGTAAGTAAGACATGAATTCAAATACAAAAGCTAAAACAAAACAAAATGTAAGTTATAGTCATAGTGGAAAGCTAGAGAGTTTAAAACCCAGAATTCCAAAAGAAACATGCAAAGCTATTTGTGTTTATGTTTGATTATGGATACTAAATGACCCATCGAGCTGGTGTTTAATACGTTGCGTCGATGATGTTTGAAGCATCGACCTTGTCCCTGTCACCCAGGAGCTGCATCCTGACAATAGGACACATAACATGGTGGTGTCCATTAGCAAAACAAAATGGCATCAAGGTAATATGAAAATAATTAATACAAATTTCCAGAGGTAATAATTAATTCAAATGAGTTACCAGAATTGTTTCTAGGTATTAAAAAACATTTGAATCAATTTATACATTTATACTCATAATACATTTTTAAAATGTAAAGGTCATAATAAGAATCAGATGATTCCTCCACTGCTGAAAAATAGGCTGAATTCAGAGGATTTTGGAGACATGTTGTATTGAAAAGGCCAGGGAAACAATCTAATAATTTATTTTTAGTGTTCTTGAAGGTATTTGTGCATAATAGACATTGACGAAATTAATTTAGACGAGTCCAAAGCTTAAGGAGTTTTACTCATGCTATACATCGTGCAAAACTATGCTGAGGGAATTCTGGGAGCACACGGCCTTGTAATGCTTGCCGCTTCCTATTGAAAAGTAAAGAACTCTTACCTAATTATATTTTTTATATAATATTTTCAACGATTGAAAGTTGCTGTATTTTATTTTTAATTATCTCAAAACCAGGGAAAATTTCTCCAAGCCTGTTTCTAAACAATTGCAATGTTTTGTCATTGTCAACATTTTTGGGTGTTATAGAATTTTTCCCATTGACTGTAGATTGGTTAGTATTCTCGGTTGAGGACTGCCGCTGTTCTAGTTGTTTTATCTTATTGCTGTTACTACAGCTAATCCCTGCATGCATATTGACCTTTTGTTGAAAGTTTTATGCTTTTAAGGCTACTGTTTCTTTGACTGGTAGCAGAAGAAGCTTTTCTAGTAAATCTGTGGCCAAAGAGGAGGAGAGGAGTTGTTGGGAGCATGCGCTGATTACAGCACGTTGCTGCATCCACCACACGGTGAACCACCCAGATTGAGATCTGAGTGCAGCTGTGCAATGCGGCCAAGGTGAGACCTTTTTTTTTACCTGACGTTTTTTGAACTGAAACTCTTGTCTTTAAGGTGAAATCGTAATCACGAACATCGAAAAATAAATTCCTACTTTTTAATGATTAGATTTGTGATGTGAAACCTGGCATTGCAGTGGTGAATATTCATTCATAAATGCGGTTGCTCCACCAGGGTACAATCATTTTGAATGTGCACGGACTTCTGGGTGAGATGGAGGGCTCACAATATTTTATAAAGCAGATTTGAACTTGACTATACTGCCTTTGTATGTGTGTCTTTAAAATGGCAACTTTTATAGCTATTATTTTACTTAATTTTCACCCTCCTTAATATAACACTTTAATTTTGATGAAAGTTTTTAGTTTTCTGTGTCCAACTTTTACAAATGTAATTATTTTTGGTGATTTTATCATGCATGTTGATAATCCTGAAAGCCCATTTGTAAGGATCTATGTGTGCCATCCACTAGCTCAGCTTATGAATTCCTCTTCTCATACTGTAGATATGTCATCACGAGTAATCCTTTTCTTGGTAATATCTATGTAGTGAATATTGGTGTTTTAGACCACAGCATGATGCTGCAGGGTGTCTCAATTACTTCTTCTCTCTTTATCAGTCAGCACACTGTGTCTTTTAGGAATCTGAAAGCTGTGGGTGCTGTATGTTTTACATCTGCTGTATCTAAGAGTTGTTCTATGCATCCCGCTGCATTATCATTAGAGGAATGTGTGGATCTGTATAACTCTTTTACACAAAAGCTGATATGTGTTTGCTCCGGAAAAGACATGTAAAGAGTCTTTCCAGTATTGTTCACCATGGTATACTGACAACCTTCAAGCTCCTAAAAGAGTCGGTCGTAGGCTAGAGCGTAGGTGGAGAAAGATATTTTCACGTTCTCAACAATCTTTTAGGGAGCATCAGCAGTGATATTTACACTTTGAGAGACCAGATCTGGTTATTGTTCTACACTTATTACGACAACAGTGAGAATCCATAACATCTCATCTCTGTAACTGACCACATAAGTCTATATATATTAAATGACCTTCACTTGTGTTAGCATGAACAGTAAAAAAATCTTTCTTAGCCATTTGGTATTGAAACCAAATGTAGAATTCAAGAAAATCATGTAATAATTCATGGAAGCTATAGTAAGAGCATCATATTTAATTTTGCAAGCCTGGCGATGTAATATTTAAAGTAGGATAGTGCAGCACTGTCTATCATGGTACACAATGAAAATCAATATTTTTTGCCATCTTCTGCATATCTGGCCACATTCCAAAAAGCACTGAACATTTAGCAGGCCATTAGTTAAGAAGTCGTTTATCATCTGCACTACAAAGGCGTGAATATTAATGAAGTTAGGACCACTTTAGACTGAAACTAATAATTTAAGAAAATATATCTTATCATGACTCATATATTTCAATTCATTTTTTTACCTGAACTCTGAAAACAAGGAAGCTAATTTGGGGCACAATACAGCAACCACTACTAATGCTAATATTTATAATAATATTTTGCAACATTCAAAATACTAAAGTAGTTTTAAAACAGTAATCACCATTCAGTTGTTAACTTTAGAAATCAATATTTTGAAATCTATTTACTGATATATACTTAGAAAAGAGAGAATATTTCCTTTTTATTTCTATTTCTGTAACATAACTGCTCCATTTGGAAAGAATACAACACTGTATGGAGCTCAGGGTTTGCTTATCAACTTACTCTGGCTGGGAACAACCCAAAATAACAGCCTTCGTCCCCGAGATGTGCAGGTGTTATTTCTTGAAGCTATCAATCATTGGCACTGCTGGCTCTGTTTGTAACATTTTTAACAGCTGAAGGTGTATGGAGGTAAAACTAAATTGCCACTTTATTGCTCAAGGGGTATTAATTTACTCAAGTTTTGTTTTTATTTTCAAACCTTGCCTGTTCCCTTGAGCTGATCATTATGATGCAGCTCAATACTTCATTTTTTTCCCACTGGAATCCCAGTTCTGCTTTTTAACCCAAAAGGCTTATGACTTGCATGAGACAAATTGTTGTTAGTTTTCAAATTACGTCACTATCAAACAGTTGGGGGAAAAAAAAATTCTGTAGTTATGTATTTTCTACAACAGTTATCTTTAAGACCAGGGCTGATTCAACAACCCCATTGAGGGCATTAGCTGGACTTCATGGAGATGCATCACCAATTAATACCAGATGTTTCACACTCTTTCTTAACTGATATTGCCTCATGTCTTTTAAGTTTTGAATCATTTTAGTCTAAATTGTAATAATTTAATTTTCACTTTTACGCTTTTTAAAAATGTTTTTGGCCCTGACAAAGTGCCTAAGGACGTACCATCATGGTTTAATCAAGTCCTTCCCAAGAATCTAGCAATCTGACACGGACCTTCCCACATAAAATACTGAATATTTGTTTATACAACAGTGCGGCATTACCTCATCATTGTTATCAACATCTTAAATCCTTAAGCCCATCAACCAAGCCCTAGGCACATTTTTAGAGATCAAAGTACATTTGTTTTGTTGAAATCAAGTCAAATGTTGAAAGATTCAGTGACAGTGAGAAAACTTGACTTTTGCATATGTTTAAACACAGTCAGCAGTGCAAGTGTTAAACTGTATTATGGCTCAACTGTTTGCAGGAAAAAAAATCTCTGAGCTCTACATTTTTTATATCAGGAGATCATATTTAAAATATATTATCCACTGATTGGAAAAGATTTTCCAAGCATGTATATGAGCTTATATAGAATTAAAGATTTTCTAAACCTGCTTAATTCAGTTCAGGGTTGTGACTACTCAGAGCCTGTAATGGCAATATGGTGTATAAGGATGAAACCTAATATGGACAGAATGGCAGTTTCTCACAGGACACTCTGTTGGTGACATTTTAGAGTTGCCAGTTAACCTAACCTGCACACCTTATGTGATATGAGTAGAATGATTTAGACAAGGGGAGGGTGGGCTGGCGGCGATCACATGAAACAAAACCTCTTTGTGCTATGACACAGCAATGGTAATGTCAGATTGACACACGTACATTATTTTATCTTTAGTATTAAACAGTATTTTCTGCAGGAGTTCATCTGATAGAATAATTGAGGTATCCCAACATAGGAATTAATATCAGCAATGTGAACACCTCAAAAGGAGATGTATTTATGTTCTTTCCTGTGTTCCAGCATAAACTACTAATTGCATGAATCGGTACAGAGAATTTCACTGAAGGTATTGATCTGAATAATTGCAAGGTTTGCTTTCTTAAAAGTTAGGATTCACTGTGATATGTGTGTACACTAAATTTGCTTTGGCCTATTAATCTATATTTCTGACATAACAGGTGCCTATGGTGATCAACTCTGAACAACAACAAGCAATATCAAATATATCTGTGAAAAAATTTTACTTCAGTTATGTTGCATAATTTACATGTCAGGTCATTGAGTTGCATGCTCACAATGACCCAAGCAAATATATTTTTACTAAAATCTTTTATAATGGACTACCTCTTATGAATGGAAAGTGGATTGTTCCTAGATACAAACAAACATCTGAATAGTTAGATAATACCAAAAAAATATCAAAAATGTGTGTTCATAGTGGTAAGCCTCAACCGGAGTACCTTGGGATTATTTAGCAGCAGTCCATGAAACTGCACGTGTAATTGACCTTCTACTTGTTGAAGCATCTCAGATATGCAAATGTCCAAGGCATATTCTCTTCCTGATAATGTGTTCACTTGCTTTACTTTAACTTTTAATATTTAGTTGCACTCATCTCTCAGAGCATGCGTTTTGTTGATTTCATATGAAGCGCAATAATTAGCTAATGAATAAGTTGTTACTGGGATGGACCCCTGACATGACCAGTGAATGAAGCAGGGAAATGTTGTGGTGGGTCTTAGCACGTTCCATTTTCACTTTAACTTTTTATGGGAGTGGTTTATTCAACAATATTCTAGCAAAAATGCATGTGTTTGGGATGTGTTGAGCATACAACTGGATGATTTGACATGTGGATCATGTAACATGAGTATCGTGAGATTTTCTTCATGGACATTTTGATATTAATTGCTGTTGTCCAGCGCAGGTCAAATAAACCCTTAGTAAATTGGAAAATCTGTTATCTAAATCAAGTTATTACATTTTTTCCCAGTCATCTCACCACAGGCAACATGGGGAATACTTCCTATTTACATCATTGTACCTTTTGTTTTCATAATTGTTGTTCCTACTTTGTTTTCTTCTTTCTCCTATAATAATGAAAATACTCTCACTGTTGACTTTGCATGTTGACATTGCTGTTTGGTGTTTTTAGCTTTCAATTTAACTGTTATAACTGTTCATTTAATGTAGGTGAGCGTGTGTGAAGGCTGAGATTATAAACATCTTAGAATGATCTCTCCACTAGTTTAAACATTGTACTGTCAGTCACTGTGTTTATATCAAAGCAGAAGAGCCATTACTATAACAGAGCATATATTTGAAAGGGCTCCAAATGATCTATTTATACTGGAAATATGATTATCCCACAGTGCTACACATTAGTACAGGCCTCATGATATTGTAGGATACCCAATATGGGGTAGATGGCAGGTTGGCCTAGGTCATCAGTTTTTAAGTTTGCCAATTTTAAGAGAAACCAGAAAGGTTTATTTACTCCTGGACGGAGTGCTGTCATCTTGAGTTTTTTATTTTGTTTATCTCTAATGCCATCTTGCCTTATCTTCTTTATGCTTGATTTCTATTATACTTATATACTGTATGCAGATCCTTTTAGTATGCTGGTAATGTGCATTCAGATAGATATGTGTAATTATTAATTTTTAAGTTGTCTTGATGGAAAAGTCTACTAATTGATTACTAATATATCTGTACTGGGGACAAGCAGCAGCTATAAGAATCAACAGTGTTTTTGGAGAATGGAAGTTGTTAAGAAGAAGAGTATAACACGGTATGTTCTTTTGCCAAATATTGTCTTGTTGTACAGCCAAACAATTCTTAGAGATGTTGAAGAAATGAAAGGAATATGGACAGGAGTTATCAATGTGTGATTTTCAGATGATACTGTATTTATTGAAGAAAGTGTTGATAAATTACAGGAAATTTTTAAAATGTGGGTGTTGAAGACAGTGAAGAGAAGTAATTAACATTGAATTACAAGAAAATGGTTAGTATGTTTTGTTACCAAAGACAAAATAGTACCTGAATGTCAGCTAAATGTAAATTCTTCATACAAATAAAGTAAGTGAATCACTTTTGTTGCCTACGTGGCATGTTAACACAAGATAGAAAAAGTGATCAGAAAATCAAGAGGAAGACTTCTATGGCTTCTCTGCACTTAAAACACATACTTATTAGCCAAACTATAGCAATGAAAACAATGATTAACATTCTAAGGTGTTAGATTTTACATTCTAAGGTGTTACATTTTATATTATGACGTCTGTCATATTGTACACTTGTGAAACATGGACAGTGAGCAAAACAATGGGAGGTAGACTACAGAGCTCTGAAAGTTCATGGACTGATAAAGTAACTAATGAAGGAATATTAAGTAGAGTGAAGACAACTACTAAGTGAGATAAAAAACAGACAACTAAAATATTTGGGACACACCACAGAGCTGAAGGCATTGAAATTGTATATTATTGCTGGGAAAAATCAATGGGAGCCGAGCAAGAAGAAGGCAGAGCGCACCATCAGTGGAAATGCTGTGAGATTGTTTGGGAACAGCAATGTGATTTTTTAGTATGGCAAGGGAAAGAGGCAAGTGGAAGAAGACCATGATCACCAACATCTGTATCAGACATGGCATTTACAGAGGGAGAAATGTGTGATTATATCTGAAAATTATGGCATAATCTTGTGTTTTTTATTACTGTAGTGAGTTGTGTAAGTCACCTTAGCTCTTTACAGGAAAGAAATTTAGGGGAAAATAAGGGAAGGATTTGCAAGCTTGTGCTTCAATTCTTTGTCTCCAGATAAGAAGAACCCAACCTTTAAGGAGAGTCTGAATTTTCCCTGTTTGTTCCCACATGTTTTACACTGTTTTATTTCTGTGGATCTATGAAAGTACTGACTCAATATTCAGAGATGAGCTAAATGTAAGAATAAATTAACCTGAATTAAAAGGACATTTTTGACATGTCAGCTGATTGGACATACAGAACTCCCAAAATCAATAACTAGTGATATGAAACTGCTAAACAATTTTAGCAATCACCACCGTAATTATGTGCACCACTTTGCAATCCGTTATTTTTTTTGGTTCTGTTTTGAATGTTTGGGGGATACACACAATGTTTTAAAAAGTTTAGAAAATGTTTTAATCTCATATGCAAACTGTCTTGATTATTGTTACTTTTTCATTTTTTTTCCATTGTGGCTCTTGTTGTGCTTTGTCAATCCTTGTCTTTTTGTATTTAGGCAATGTGTCCTTATGTTATTACAAGATTTATACACACTCTTCTTGTTCAGTTACTTTATGGACTTGTTAGCCTATGTACATGGACACTATCAAATTTAATTTACAAGCAACTGTAGTGAATTTAATGTGATCATTACATTAATTTGATTAATTCGGGCAAAAATCTCCAAAATTCAAGAAAGAACCAGTTTTTTCATACTTGTGTGTCACCTACAAAAAAAATCACCTGCAAAATCCCATTATTATCATTTCAAGCTGCATTATCATTCACCCCGCATTCCTACAGAATAATACTTAACGTACAAATTGAAATCTGAAATTAGCTGTAATGATAGATTATTTGTGCTATTCAGGCACTATGAGACTCATTCAAAGATGATTGCCACTGTTTAATATTGTAAGAAAGTAAATAGTAAAACATAAGGATTTGGGGCACCCGTAGGCAAACCCTGTATGAAGGAAATGAAAATAAACGTGGTTGACAAATGTTGTTGAGGAAAAAATAGTCTTTTGAGATGGTGGATCTTCTGTCTTTAAAGACTCTGGGCAGGAAGAGGCGGGTCCAGGTAGACAGGCACTAGAAATGACGTCATTGGTGTTAAGGCCATCAATCGCCTGGATTACAGAGGAAGGAAGAGAAAAGGTATTAGTATGCAGCGGCAGGGAATTACCCTCAGTAGAGCCCTTAAACTGTCCCTAGTGCACACGTGTGTGACAATATTAACTAAAATCTTTTCAGCGTTTACATCATTTTTACAGATTTTTTTTTCAGTTTTAATATTTACTATTTGGGGGACCTTCTCACTTTTTTCATCAAGGAAGGGGGTTTCAATATAACTTTTCTTTTATATACATATGTAAAATATATTTTATACTATTTTTATATTTATTTATAGTTATATACATATATATATACACACACAATATATATGATCACAAAGTATAGAATTAACATTCAGAAATATTGATTTAAATTATTGGACAGTCTGACAGGCAAATAGTGGCCTTTCAGTCACCAAGGCTGTAATTTTAAACACACTCGGTGCCCAGTGTTAGAACTGTAACTGTTCAGGTAGAAGCCAATTTTTTTTCCAGCTTTTTTTCAGTTTCATTTTATTTTTTAATAGAAGATCAACAGAAACTGAATCTGAAGAACAGAAAAAATGGACTAGACAGTTTTGAGAAAACAAACCAGAATGCACTTTTTGTTTTTCTTAATTCTCAGAACTCTATGACTGTAAACTGTGCACTGCTTCCTCACAGCTTCACAGTCAAGTCCTGTATCTGGTTGCTGCTTGTGTCTGGTTTTCATGTTCGTCTTGTGTTTTAATTAGTCTTTCTTTGAGTACCCCATAATCCACCCACATCCACAAAGATAATGAGTTAAATTAAGTGGCAGCTCTAAAATGTTCCTGTATGAATGAATGTGAATGTGAGTGTGAGCATGAGGGTATGTGCGCCCTATAATGGAGAGGTGTTTCCTGCCAAGATAGGCTATAGCCCCCAGGACCTACAACTGGATTTAAGTTGATCTTATCTGTCAAATTTACAGTTAAAACAATAACCTCCATTTACTCAGTTGACATTACCAGCCATTCATTTTCTGAACCTACATGTTACATTACAGTGTCTTTGGAAGCTAAGCGCCACCCTAGCAACACTGGTTACGATAGGGCAGGGCCGCTGCTGGCCAAATGGGTGCCCTAAGCAGAAATTTACTTTTGTGCCCCCTCCCCCAAATATTACGGAAGTAAAAATAAAATAATAAAAAAAACACCTACTATAGGGGCCAAAATAGAACTTTATTCAAATAAAAGTAAATACATAAATAAATTGTATCATTTATAAATTACAATTGTAGCTCTACAGCAAAAAATACAAACTAAAATTACACTTTAAATAAAACATTTATAATAAATAAAATAAACAATAATAAACTGAAATAAAATCAACACTGTCATCTACTGGAGCTTTCCAAAGTTCAAAATTTACAAAGGCAGACTTCTGCTTTTTCTTGAGGCAAAGTTGTAAATGAGCTCTTCATATGATAAAGCTGACAATTGCCAGACCACTCATGTGCTCTTGTGCCATAGATCATGTAAGTGTAACAACTGCATTTACCAGGCCTTTGGTGCCCTTTTCAGGCATTTCTATTAAAATTGTTATGTAAACTGTTAATTTTGTATTAGATTATGTATTTTAACACTGTTATTTAATGACACCATATGGTCATTATTAATCAATAATCATAATTGCCTCTGTGTTTTAATATAATGCATTTTAAGTCATTTTGTTTATTTAGATCTGCTTGTATTCATATTAAGAAAGATGCGTTAGTCGTGAAATTATTACCGACATTAAAACACATTATTAACGTCGACAGAATAAGATAAAGTTTCACAGGATTTTGAACGTACCTGAAAGTGATGCACGGGCTTCATCTTGGGTTTTTTTTTCTTTCGTTTCTCGGCGCCGGACTGTTGATGTCTCTTTCCAGGACCAGGCATATTGTTCAATTATTATCATTTTTGGCCAAATAGGCAGCCGTAACAGAGGTGAGGTCGCGCGCGTCATGACGTGTGCTTAGCCTACTCTGCGTTCACCGTAAAATGCAATATATTCGTTTATATTTTTGTTTATTTGTATATGTATATTATTATTAATTTATTATTATAATATATAAAAACGATTTTTTTGAGCAGCTGGGATGGTGCCCCCCTGGGAGTTGGTGCCCTACGCAGACTGCGTACTCTGCGTATAGGGAGCGGCGGTACTGCAATAGGGTAGGATCTCTGGCTGAAATTTAGTAGCTAAATAAGATTAATTAAAACTGCAACAACAACAACAACATTTATTTATGTGCATTTTTTCATGCACGGGATATAGCTCAAAGTGCTTTACAAGATCAAAAGTAATAGTTGCAAAGAAAATCAAATTAAAATTAGAGTTCTAATATATAGAATTGGTCTTTAAGTCACTAAAGATGAGTCAGACGATAATATCAGATGGCTGGGAAGATAGAAAAAAAAACTTCAATTAGGGTGAAGAAAAAACGAAAACAAAATCTGCAAGGGTCCCAAGGCCAAAAGACTTCCCACCTCCCTCTAGTTGTTCTACCTAAGATGAATGTTATTAAGTCATTCCTTATTGTTTTTTTAGGCTTTGCTTTAGAGGATTCAATACAGTGGGTCTTGTGTCAAGTTGGGGTATCGACTTTTATTCAAACATCACAGATGCTTGCACAGGACTTTGATCAGGTGGTGGAAAGAACTGGAAAAGAAAAGAGAGGATAAAAATTGCAGATTCATTAAAGTATATGGTAATTCTGTGTCTATATATTCTTATTAAGAGTAGAACAAAAAAGTAGTTATGAAAAGCGCAATTCAAAAAGTTGTTTTTTAGGAGTTTTTTTTTTTTTAATGTTCCATAGTATTAGCTTGCCATGTCTCCATCAGTAAAGTTTTCCCTATTTTTGGTGCATAATAGCAAAAGGCCACTTAATCACTTCTTTTATGCTTGGCTCTTATAAAAATAAAAACCAAACTGCTAATAGAAGATCTAAGGTTATGACTTGAAATGTACGGGAATACACACACTAAAACATATAAAGGAGCAAGATTATCTGAGGCTTTAAATACCATTGGTAATATTTTAAAGTCAATTCTGAATGACAGGGGTAACCATTGTAGCAACACTAAGACTGGTGAGATGTGCTCAGATTATCTTTTTCTAGTTAAGATTCTGGCTGTTGCATCATGAACTAGCTGATATCTTTCTTAGGCTGTCCAGTTAGGAATTAGAAGTTGACTAAAAACAAAAGTGAGAATTAATTTGTCAGCATCTTGCATTGTTAAAAGAGGTCTAAATTTCTAAGTTCCTTAAGTGAAAAAAATGCAGTATTAGTAATGTGGTCAATATGCGATTTAAAGCTTAGGTCAGAGTCCATGATTCTATAATATTTTTTAATTCTGCCTTGACATTTAATACAAAGGGATCAAGTTTATTTCTAATACTCTTGTTATTTCCATTATTAGCAATAACTAAGATTTCAGTTGCTGATACTGATTTTTACTATATTATATGGCAATGTTAGCACTTTTTGCTGTCAAGTGATGGCACAACACAGTAACCCACAATAAATATCAATGTAATTGGTCTTTAGCTTGGCTCATAACTTGGATTCAGTCCAAAGCACAGCTGATGCCCAAGAGTGGAAAATCAAATATCTGAGGCACTGATGGTAAACCTGATCTCTGTTAGAATAATGTTAGGTTGAGAGTATTCCATCTGGATGTGGACCTTCTGTTGATAATGAATCATATTAAGTATGTTAGGTCCTTTTTGCTAAAACATGTCAGGTCCATGGAAGTACTAGGATTTTATTTATTATATATTTTGTTGACACCTTTGTCCAATGTGACTAAAACGTCATGATCCTGTACAATTGTTTACAGTTTTTTTTTATATATATATATCGAACATAGGCAGTTTAAATGACTTACTCAGGGTCACTCTCTGAGTTGGAGGCAAGAACTGAACAGGAGCCTTTGCCTCTATACTACAACACACTCAGAAATGCATGTGGGCAACACTGGCCTGCCACAAGAAACAGTCCTGCCTACCCATCTGTTTATTCTGTGTACCTTGGACTATAAATATAACATCAGGACATCTCACTTGCAGAAACACTCCAATGATTCACTTCTGATGGGGTGTATTGACAAGGGTTCGGGTTCGGGGGATTCTGGTGAGACAGAGGATGGGAGTCAGGTGGAAAAGTTTTTTGGTGCAAGAGAATTGTTTGCATCTTAACATCAGCAAAACCAAGGAACTGGGTATTGACTTTTGCCACACCAAAGACCCTCAACACCCAGTCAGTATTTAAGAGCTGATGTGGAGGTGGCTTATTGCTAATGGAATCTTGTATTGTCTTTTTTGGATGTGTTTGGCAATGACAAGCTTCAATAGCTTTAGTGCACCAGTACTTTCAAGGGAAATTCCATCATCTTGTATTTTAATGGTGGTGATTAAAATGCTGTCTCTGGCACAGACTGACTAGAAGCTTGATTGTCTGTTCGACTATAGCTGCAGTAGGAGTAATGCGTCATGATATTTCACATTCAAACAAAAAAATGTTTCATGTCAGGTAATTCACGTTCTATACCTTTGGAGTGCTTCTGTGAGTGAGAGCAGTCGAGTGTTTTGTTCATTGCCTCGCATTGCTTATTTGGGTCAGAAATAACAGCTCACTTCTCCAACTCCATGAGCCAATCCAACTCGCCGGCAGCTGCATACTCAGGCCAGTGGGATTTAGCAAACAGACACTCTGCACCTCCAGCCACATTGGGGGTCTGTCGCTGGACGTCTGCAGCCGGACCTTTCTCATTTTAGTATTGGTGAAGTGCTTGTAGGTACATGCTCTCTACCTGCCTTCCCTACTTTCCATATTATGCATGATGGTATAAAGTGTGCTATGCTTTTGCACATGAATAAAATGGTTGAAGAAGAGATGAAAAGAGTTGTGCTATTGACATGAATTTCTCTTGAGGCAAAATGCCATTTGTTTAGCAAATTGTTTTGCGAAGATTTTTTCAAACAAAATGTCTTTTTTTGTCTGTGTTGGTGTTCTTCTCTATTAGTACATGTAAAAAATGCAAACAAGACAGCACAACATTTTGTTTGCATTGGGTTCAAGCAATGGAAGTTTATTCACTATATTTTCCTTTTTGAAATATTAGGGGGCTGTGCCCCCTGCTCGCTTCTCTCCCCAACCCCCCGGCCTGCACTATGTGGATTTCACTTTCACCAAACAAGAAATTTATAATTCTCATGGATAGGCCTTTTCATTGCGAAGATTTTTCCCTGATGGCAACACAAATTAGACGATCTATAAGTCTCCGACTTAAAGTTTAAATCCAATCAATATATTCGATCTCTCATGGATTAAATTACTGTATACTAACCCAGAAGCTTCAGTTTGCATCAACAACATTTGCTCAGACTACTTTAAACTAGAACATGGCACTAGACAAGGATGCCCCTTGTCACTGCTGCTGTTTGCGATTGCCCTTGAACCACTGGCAATACATTGTCGAAATACTGATCAGATAAAGGGGATTAGCAGAGAAGGACTGGAACAGAAAATTTCATTATATGCAGATGATATGGTACTGTATATATCGGACCCAGAAAATTCTGTGCCTGCAGTCTTAGCAGCACTCACAGAATTTCAAAAGATCTCTGGTCTCAGAATTAATCTGAATAAAAGTGTACTCTTTCCAGTGAATTCTCAAGCATATAATATTAGATTAGATACCCTACCTTTTATCATTGCAGAACAGTTTAAATACCTAGGGGTAAACATAAAGCTCTATATCAACAAAGTTTCGCCGTCTGCATGGAAAAAATTAAACAAGACTTGCATAGATGGTCAACCCTTCATCTCACACTAGCTGAAAGAATTAACACTGTTAAGATGAATATTCTTCCTAAGCTCCTTTTTTATTTCAAAACATTCCAATATACATTAATAAATCATTCTTTAGGCAATTAGATTCAACAATAACCTAATTTATTTGGAATTCAAAACATCCACGCATTAAAAGAGCGACCCTACAAAGACAAAAGGCAGAAGGCGGCATGGCTCTACCTAACTTCCAGTTTTATTACTGGGCAGCAAATATAGTAATTTTGTAAAAACTTGATTGCTTTGTATGGATTGCAATAAAATTAATAAAAAAAAAATATATATATATTCGATCTCTCTTCGCTGTTCCGTTATTTCACCGAGTAATAATTTTCTTTTGTTTGCGCTAATGCAGTCTTTACTATCATTTTTTTGAGACTTTCGAATTTTAGTACTTTCATTATCTCCAACCTGCTCTACATGTGCATAGCGCCAACGTTTTTGAACCTTTTTACGATGTTCTACTTTGTCATCTACTCTTTGTATTTTATTTATGGCCCCGGGTGAGGTTAAATCTCTTGGCACAAAGTCTCATCTCTTGGGACATGAAAATATCTCTCTGAAAAAGTTTCGTCTTGTCCCAGGATTTTTTTTTTTAATAGAGAGGTGTGTCAAGTTCAGTGTTTTTAAGCCCAAACCTAAATGTATGTACAATAGGGGTTGCCTGTAAAGCATCTATTAGTTATTTACTAAAATGCCAAAAGACTTTTGTTTGTGTTATATAGCAATAATTGGATAATAGATGCAGAAAGAACCCAAACCTTCTATTCTCAAGAGCTTCTACTTCAGCTTTTCGAGAGTTTCATTCATTATTTGCGCTTGAGAATCATGAAATCTGTAATAGATATTATGGATGCTGTAGCTCTGTGATGGAATTAATCATGTTTGAAAATGGATTAACAGATGGATGTATATTATGGCCATATATTATGCTTATCCATCAAGCCATTCAGTTTAAGGTATGAAATAATAAATGATCCAATTTGGGGGTACTGGACATTTTGGGGAGAAATTCACTGTAAGTGGGATGTCAGTTCATCACAAAATTAATTGATCAAGCACTTGTGAAAACCAGAGGCAATTTACTGTTGCCAAACAATCTAAGGACTTGTCTAGACCACTCACCTTTGATTCAGAACTACCATATTCAAAATCACTGTTTACTGGAGCTGTTAGTCATATTCCTGGAATGCTGATGTCAACTGCTGTTTGTTTCCCGTTAGTGATACATCTACTGTCAAAATGCAGAAACATTTTATATACCAGGGCCTTATAATTTTTTTTCCTGTGTTGTTCTTGACAAGCTAGCAGAGCTCCACATATCCTAATGCCATTTCTCTGAAGTCACATGTTAGTAAGAATCATCTATTCTTTAATTATAACTTCCCTATTGTTAAACATGACTTGCACTTAAAGAAAGCTCAACAACTTTTTCTTTTTAACTGATATATTTCATTTTAATATTCACATCCATTCATACTCCACAACTTGTTTTTCCATAAGAAAAATTTGTAAAGTTCAGTTAATGAGTACAGCAGAATTGATTCATGCATTTATAAATAGAAGAACTGATTAGAGTGATGCTTTATATTCACACAGTTCAACTTGTCTGTGGCCTATTCCACATTAATATCAAATGCACTACCCTGCAGAGTAACAACAACTTGCAAAAATCTCTTCCTTTTAAAATTTGCTTCCTTTTAAGTTTAGAATTCAATTTAAAACTGTGAAATCTCAGGATTTAAAAGGCATGAAGTGGTGTTATTTTAGAATTGTTTATACGAGCTTGAAGTACTTGCATGATATTCAATCATTTCTTATATATTTAAATATCAAGTTACCATTATTGCATATTCAACTGGATGCCAATTCAGACACTGGTTAAGGAACATGGGCTAAGAGCAGAATGAAATATGCTTCTTTAGCGTTTGGACCCTGCCCTTGTCCCCTCCTTCCACGTACTGTTTATCTCAAACCCAACACTTTCTATTGCTTACAAACATTAATCATGGTGTAGTTATCTGGTAGCCATAGCATTTTAATTATTCTTGCCAGGTCCTTAAATGTTTCAGGCTTGAATAACCTCATTACTTTAGTCTAACATACCCTGCTTGGAGCTGCCTGTTCAATGTTCTTATTGCATCACTGTGTGTTAGTAATTTCTATAAAAATATAAGTATTATAATAATTATTAATAGTTACTAACCCGCCTTCACTCTGCTTCTCTTCTCAGTGTCCTCACTGCTCTAATTAAAAGCTGTTTTCCTGCCCATGGAAAGGCATCCGAAATACTGAGAGTCTTGGAATTGATGGATGAAAGGATCTTGTCAACTTGCTAGACTGCTCAGCAGGAAATGTGTGCAATACTGTAGAATGTCCAGGAGGGGATTGCAGTGCAGTTGGCCTAGGTCTCCAGAATTGCATCTGCGTCTGACATTGCTTTATAACTGACTTTAAAACCTCTAGAAGTTTATTTTATCCAGGGGTACTGCTGATGGGGGTATGTATTTTCATCTCCTCTGCTGTTGACTGGAAATATCTCAACATTTGCGGTCCTTTTTGTGCTAATAAAATTAAAGTTGCTATGTTTACAGTATGTTTAAAGTATTCTGTTTTTTTATGTGTGTGTATTTTGTAATTGGTTGTTTTGAATAACAGTACACAAGATAGTGGAAAGGGGGCAAAGGCCACAAAATACATAAAAAGACCAACTCAGGACCTCATTAGTCGTCCCAAAAATAGGCCTTACCCCAGGCAGCCAGAATCCAGATTCTGGTTCAGATGCCTACACAGGACCAAAATTGGGCACTAGCTTTAAAAGTGTAAAAATAATTTGTACTTTTGCTAAACCATTCCAACTATAAATATAACATCAGGTCATGTCACTTGCAGAAATTCTTAATGATTCTCCACTTATGTCCACTTATAAGGTATATTGATAAGGGGGGATGAGACAGTATAAGAGTCAGGTGGAGAACCTTGTCACTTGGGGCAAAGAAAATTGTCTGCAACTAAACATCAGCAAAGCCAAGGATCTGGTTATTGACCTTTACCACATCAAAAAGCCTCTATGTCCAGTCACTATTCAGGGAGTGGATGTGGAGGTGGTGCACTGCTACAAGTATGTGGGAGTCTACATCACCGACAAGCTGGACAGGTCTTATAACTCAGAGGAACTATATAAGAAAAGGCAGGAAAGGGTCTTTTTTATTAGGAAAATGTGCTCCTTTAACGTGAGCAGTGGCATCCTTCACATCTTCTATAACAGTGTGATTTTCTACACTGTGGTGTGTTGGGCTGGTATCATCACTTCAGGAGAGGCCGACCGAATCAGCATGCTAGTTAAAATGACAGGCTCAGTTATTGGATGCTCTCTGGACCCTCTGGAGGTAGTAGTAAAGGAGACAATGAAAACAAAACTATGGGCTATTATGAAAAATGCTACACATACTCCCTCTGATGCACTAACACTGAGAACTTTCAGCCAACGAATCATTCAACAGAAGAGTGTCAAAAATGCTACTGGGGCTCATTTATAGCAAAGGTAATTTTACTTTTTAATGCCTTACTATGAGTGGGACTGCCAAGGCAGAAGTTTCATTTCTTTCTTTTTAAATTTACTTCCTTTTTAGTCATTCTGGTGTGTGTTTAGACCACATTGTGTGTGTGTCTATCTATTTATGTATTTATTTATTTAAAGAGTTTCTGTAAAAAGTAAAATTTCCCCATGGGGACAAATAAAGTTCTAATACTTTTATATGTCCCAGCTCCCTTCAAAGGAGTGGAAATCGTAAAACATCTGGGTTAAAGGGAAAGGCCAAAGGAGACACTTTATAAATTACAGATTTCACAGAAATCAAAACAAGGAGACTAAAAATGGAAAAGGGCAAAATAAGGGCAAAAGGTTTTGCCTAAAAAAGCAATCCAAAGCAAACAAGTTCAAAACCCAAAGCCAAAAGCAAACATGTCAGTAGCAGCAAAAGTAGCAAAACGTTTACAAACCAGAAAATGCAATAAAATACCCACAAAAAGATCTTTAGTCAACAAACTTCAATGACACTCTAATGGGGAACTATCTTTTCTGCACCTGAATGTGAAGGCAGAAGGTGGTCCTTCAACAGTGAATCAGTGTAGAGCAGCTTGTTGGGGTTCCAAACACAGAACACAAGGAAATTAGATTCGGACAACTTAAATACAAAATATATAAATACTAAAAACAAATAAGATCAATAACAAAAATGAAATAAAACTACAGAAAAATAATAATTAAAAACAAAATAGAAAATAAACATAAGCCAGGACACAAACCCTGGCAGTAACATAACATTGGTAAAGTTTATAATTGTGTTTCACCTGTGAACTTGTGAATGTGCAGAGCGCTATACAAAAGAAAAGTTGGGTACACTTGTTTGGATATCTTTACATGTTTTGTATTGTCTGCCTTATGTTAAAGAGCTCTGATTTATTTTTTGTCATTGGTCTGTGATAAAAGATTTAAATATAGAATATATTTTTACCTATACCTATAGTTCCCATGCACAGTAAATGTCTTTTTGTTCATATCTGCCTATTCCCTAATGGAGCATCATTCTGCTCTTCAGACTCAGCTTACACTTAATGACAAATTATGTGGGGAGGTTGTTCTTAGCAAATGACAGCCTCTGTAGATATGACGGATCAGTTCACACCAGATCCTGAGTTACATTCCAGGTTTTCATCTGCTCCATCACTTTGTAGTCTTGAACAATTACTGTGACAATTGTAGTTAGAATGCCATCTATGTAGATCGTCCAAATGCTGTAATTTTGACGCCCTCAAATTAATTTATAGATTTGTTCAGCTTATTTTTCTTTTTATTTCTGTTACTTTTATTATTGTGGTGGCAACAATTTTTTTTTGATCTTTGCATGGATACAGTCATATGGTTTATAGTTGCTACAGCCCATCAGGTAGCGTATTATGTCATCGCATTCCACCTATATAAGATGGCGGCACATCTGTTCTTGCAACCTTGGCATATAAATGATATAAAGAGTGACATAAAGAAGGATATAAAGTATATTCAGAAGAATATACACAAGAGAAATGACAAGCTGCTTCAGGATATAAAAGACCAAGAGGAACATTTAAGCAATAACTTTGCTGTAAGCTTTAAAACCATTCTAACAAGAATTGATGAAAAAAAATACAAGAAAATTTCAGAATAAAGTTTTGTAGATTCTGAATGCAAAGTACTCTGTGCTGTTTTCTTCATATAAAATCAGTAAAATTATAATAATAAAAAAGTTAGTGTGGGAATATTTTTATTAAAATAGTTATTTTTTGACTTTGGTTTTGTATCTTGACTTTTGGTTTTCTGGGCCCTGCTTGGGCTTTCTTTTTTCCTAGTCATTTTCTTTCATTCCACTCATAAGGTGCCTCATGTATAAATGGTGCGTACACACAAAAATCTTCTGTACACCTGTTTCCACACTCATATCGAAATGTATGAAAACAAACTTGGTGTAAAGTTACACATATTTTCACAGCACCAACACACACTTCCTTTGCACGTTTCAGCTCGGTTTTGTAAACAGGCGGCACTCAGTGTTAAAGCAGTGCTACTGTTTCTGTGCGGTTTCCTTTTCTGTTTCATATTTGCATCTATGACATGGGCTTTATCAAATACACTGAAATTAATTGCATATCATTTACAAATTTAAGGCACTTGATTGTAATCGATATGTAGCAATATAATGGTGCAAATGGCCAAACTATTCCAACTACCATGGTTGGTTTAGCATTGTTAGAAGACATTGCAAATGGAAGAATTAGAAGAGAGTGGAAGCGCTGCTGTCTTGCAATAAGGGGGTCACTTCCCAGGTGTTCCCTGCCTGAAGTTTGAATATTTTCCTTGTGGGTTTGCTATGCTTGCTTTGATTTCCTTCCAGAGGAATACAGGATTGGGGATTTAGTGATGCTAAATTAATGCTACTAGTGTACATGAGTGCTCATATTCACCTTTTGATGAGCTGATGTCCCATCCTGAGATTGTTTGCTGAGACTGGCACAGCGGCGCTACCATGCCCCCACATGTTTAATACATGCTTTAATGCATTTCATTATGAAAATGATATCAAGTATACAACTTAGTATTCTAATTTAGGAAACATGTAGCAAATAAAGACTGGGTCGGGGAACACTTACAATATGAAGCATTTAATGTACTACTGTAGTTACGATGAGGTTTGAGAAACTCTAGTAAATTAAACATTGATTTTAAGATGAAGTTAACGATGTTTCACTTTAATGACAAAAATAAACAAAAAGATTAAAGTCAAAGATGAATGTTGACATTTTGACTTTAATCTCGACTTATACCTTTTTTTTCTTCACTGTGGCCCTAATACGCTTCCATCTGACACTCAGATGGTGGGCTGAAACAAGCCTTTTCACGTCAACTTTGATGTCTGACCACTTCTTCTTATTTTGGGAACTGTGCATCTTTCTGAATTTGAACTTTTGAGTGTCTCTGCCATGCTGTGCCACTCCATCAATCTCCTTTTGCAGCTTATACCACCGCTTAAGCCACCAAATAGTTTTCCTTGCCTCCACTTCACTAAGCAGGACCTCCATTTAGAAATCACTGAAACTCTTTTTCACAGATGCTGTTGCCATTGTCTTTTAACAAAACACTGAATGTAAAGGGCTTTTTATATTGATTTGCTTATTCAAATAGGCAAAATTCTTCAAAGAGTTGGGGGTTGGGCTGTAGGCTCGTGTATGTATGTTAAAATTTATGTCAGTTGGGATTTATCAAGGGAAAGTACATAGAAATTTGCTTATGCACAGTTTTATGCATTTGTTTTTTTTTTGGTGCATGTGTGCATTGCTAATTTTGTCTGTTTACCATGCTTTAGTGTACATTCTGCACATGGCTTTGTACATGAGGCCCAAGGTGTTCATTGCAAATGCTTGCTTTACTGAGGAACTTTGAGCTTTTAGAATTTCTACACAATTTGTATTATGCCATGTTTCTATTGTGTCCATTGTAACAACTCCTTTGCCACTTTGTATATGTTTCTTGTTAGTAATGAGTAAAACTTTCTTCATACAGTTTTCTCACATTGATACAAAAATTCATTTTGTGTGATTTCCAAATTTCAATATATGGAACTCGCTAAAAAGTGTTTTTTTGGGAGCAAGGAATATTAAGTGATGCTTAAATTTTGAAATTCTTTGTCTGCTCTTAACTGTAGAATAATAATAATAATACATTTATTCTCATGTTCCCCTTACAGCTTGTCTACTCTTTTTCTTTGGACCACTCTGCTTTGTACTCTAGCGGTATTTGCAAAAAGCAGAAACCAGCAATGAACGGGGAGACCAGTTTATCATGAGGCACACTCAATGGCTCCAACACCATTTTTGACTTGTCAATTGTCATAACACACACACAGCTTTTGGGATGTTGAAGAAAAAACTCAACATAGGCAGTGCTCAGGCAGAGATTGAAACCCTTTGGAGCTGTTTGCAGTATAGAGCTGCCCCTTCTAAAAAATGTACAATATTAGATGCCATACACCGGGGTGTATGCTGCTTATGGAAAACAAATAAATTCTTATACTAGCTTTACTCTAAATGAACGACCCATATAGTCAAGAAATGTAAGACAAGGTCTTTTATGTTTGTGTCAGGGCATGTGAGATTTGTTTCTGAATCATATTAAGTGGGATTCCTGAGACACAAATGAATCTTAATGACTCCAACTGATCAGCCATTTACCTTAGCTGGCATCTTAAAACTTTCCGTCCCTCCTAATCACTGCATTTTATATACCCTTTATTGGTCTAGGATCTCCCATTTTCATGAATAATTTGCTGCTTGATGAGTCATTATTTATCTTTCCAAAATTGTCAGCCTTTAACGGGAACTCTAAACCTTCTACAGGAATCTCTTTAAAGAAGTGTCATAGTGTCCCACTATACCACTTGCATTATCTGCACAGTCTCAACATATTCATTTTCTTTGCAGAATATGAGCAAAATTGTTGTTTTTTTTTTTTGTTCTATGCAAACAGCCAACAGATTGATTCTTCTAAATGTAAGCAGTTCTTTTTTCATTTTAAAGCTTTAAAAGTAGAGGCCATTTACTTTTAATGCTGTCCCTTTTCAATTATTGATGTCATTTACTTGTTTAGGCCTGTTTCCCTAAATTTATGTAATCATTTCATTCAGCGGTTTGGTTTATTAGTGGCAGCCACTGTTTTTATGTATACTGTAAATGTATAGGTTATTATCCAGATGAAACAGTATGATGACTTACCGTAACTCTTCAAGTGTGTTTGTTTGTTCTTTGTGTAACATTTATGATAAACTCTTTTCACTTTTCCTGGTGAAGATTGTAGTAGAAAATTGTTCACCCTGTCAAGCTCCTTTAGCACATTCCCCAGATCCCTGCAGGCCAGCCAAGAGATCCCTCCATATTGTCCAGGGTCATAAGGAGTACCTGGTACCCCATTTGTAGGCACTCATGCCCGAAAACACATCAAGTGACCTTTTTTTGACCCAGAAAGCAGTGTTTTTTTCTTCAAGGTCCCACTATATTGCTGAGCTCCCTGCCCTGAGAGAGACAGTGATCCCAGCAACCTTGCATATGACCCTCATTTCAGCCAGATGTCCCCACAATCTAATTCTTTCAATCATTACTAGAGTACTAGAGTTCACTACCACATTCTGACATTACTGAGAAAGCTGATCTAATTCATTGGTCCAGCTAATGATCACTTTCTACCCTCAGTCAGCCTAAGGTAATTAGAACTTGTGGAAGCTTTTCCCCGTGTTACCAAGGAAGAGGATCATGAACTTAGAAGTGGAGGTGCTAATTCCAAATTGTGTTACAGATCATAGTCCAGTGAGGCTAAGAGGACACCATCATTTGCAAAGAGTAAAGATGCAACTCCAAGACAGGATACTCACCATGCCTCAGCAGTACTTTGTTATCCTGTCTATAAAATTTGAAACCCTTCCATAGAAAAGCATTGGCAAAGTTGTCCATCATAAACAGAGAAACACTCTTCAGTTATGGATTAGTTTACTGTTTCTGACTTACCTTGAAAGGGGTTACTTTAACTTGAATATTTTTTATATTTTCAACAAAACAGGAAAACACCAGCAGAGTTGTGCATGCTGCATCAACTTCTGCATTTTTTCACTTAAGAAATACAGTATACCAAAAATTAGACACCGTCATAAGATGCTGAAAAATGAGTTCACACTTTTGTTTTTAGTCGACTAGATTACTGCAGTGCACTCTTCTCTGGACTACCCAAGAAAGACATCAATAGATTGCAACTAGTGCAGAATGGAGCTGCCAGAATCTTAACTAGGAATAGAAAATCCGAGCACATTTCTCCAGTTTTGATGTCACTATATTGGTTACCTGTGTCATTTAGAATTGACTTTAAAATACTGCTTATGGTTTACAAAGCCCTAAATAATTTGCTTCATCCTATATCTCGGAATGCCTTTCACCTTACACTCCAATTCGTAACCTTAGATCCTCAAATGAGTGTCTGCTTAGAATTCCAAAAGCTAAAATTAAAAGAAGTGGTGAGGCGGCCTTCTGCTGTTATGCACCTAAAATCTTGAATAGTTTACAGATAGAAATTCACCACGCCAATACAGTGGAGCACTTTAAAAAACTGCTAAAAACACATTACTTTAACATGGCTTTCTCATAGCTTCATTTTAGTGTAACTCTGATATTCCCTATATGCATTTAATTATCATTTTTTTCATGGTTTCAAAATCCATACTAACCCCTACTTTCTCTGCTGTTCTCTTTCTGGTTTTCTGTGGTGGCGATCTGCGCCACCACCACCTGATCAAAACAATGTGATGTCCCTACATTGATTGATTAAAGGCCAGAAGTCCACATGACCATCTTTTTCTAATTCTTCCACGTGAAGCCGGAAAACCATGAGGACTGATAGAGATCATTGATGTTAGGTAGAATGTCCAGTGGGAGCTGGGTGGTCTCGTGTCCTTGGAACCCCTGCAGATCTTTGTTTTTTTCTCCAGCCTTCATGAGTTTTTTTTTTTTCCTTTTTGTGCCCTCCCTAGCCATTGGACCTTACTTTATTCTTTGTTAATTGCCTAATTTTTATTTATTTTTTCTTTTTTTCTTTCTTTGTCTTGTAAAGCACTTTGAGCTTTGAAAACATGCTATACAAATAAACGTTGTTGTTGCTGATATGCTGCTTGTAGAAGTGGATCCCATGGCTGTGCAGTTTCTTACATGAACTGCAATCACAACAAATCAAGGCCCCTGCTCCTTCAGATTGCAAGAGGCAAATGACATTTTGTGAGCATACAATTAAATACAGCAAACAACTTAACTTATTTAGATGTTACTGAAAGAGTAAACAAGCTCTCTGCCTAACCATGGCTTGGTGTGCGCACAATAAATAAACAAAAGACAACTTCGGGGCTTGTCTAAAGGTAATTACACTCTGAGCCAGGGGCTGGCGCTGTCGCCTAATGACTTTTCTCTTCCTCCCTTTGCAGAAGCAGTGATTGACAATCGAACCACCAATGATTTCACTTCCATTTCTCAACCTTCTGGAGCTTCCTCTTCTTGTTTTTCAGTGTGAAAACTATCATCTGAAAACAACACCAACAGCAACATTTATTTATATAGCACATTTTCATACAAATAATGTAGCTCAAAATGCTTTACAAGATAAAGAAAGAAAAGTTTACATGAATCCAAAATAAAATTATGAACATGCTAAGTAACAAAGAATAAGGTAAGGTCAGATGGCTGGGAGGACAGAAAAAAAAACTCTAGATGGACCAAAGAAACAAAACAAAATCTGCAGGGGTTCCAAGGCCATGAGACCACCCAGACCCCACTGGACATTCTATCTAACATAAATCATCTAAATCGTCCTTATGGCTTTCAGGGTTCACATGAAAGAATTTATTTTTTGCTGTGTTCTTTCTTTTTCTGGCTTATTTTCAATTATACAGGGATCACTACTGTGCTCCAACTCTTTATCACCTTCCTTGTCACTGTTTAAAACCTATACTCAGGATTTCTGTTGCACTAAAAACATCCTCTGGGCTGCTTCATTTCTACATTATAATGATCCAATATTTCTTAGTCATTAATATATCAGTAAAGCACCACGATGATCTGCTATCCATCACGGTTGGATTCTGCCAGCAACTTCAGCTTGAGACTTCAAAAGAGATTTTAAATCTTCATTGGAAACTTCAGTGAAAATATTTGTGTTTAAAAAATCGAAACTAACATTAGGCATAGACCCTCCACAGTGAGCAACTAACAACAGCACAGTCGATGCACTCAATGAAGTTTGCTGTCTATGGAAGCTATTTTAGCCACAGTTTTCTATTACATGATATTGTAAAATGGCATTTAAAAAAACATGTACTGTACTAATCCATGTAACTACACCTTATTATCACTGTTATTTTTTTTTCAGTATTAGTCATTGTTACAAAACTATTTAATAAACAAAATGATAACTAAATCTTTGATGAAGTAACTGGAAAAATTTAAAATGTTCTAATTCTCAAAACAGTTCATAAAGTATCCAAATGCACCTAAATGTTACGCAATGCATACATTCTCATACTTATATTTTGAGTTATCATAGCCCAATAATTATAAGTGTAGCTGCAGGAGTGTAAAGTGAGTTCAAGCACAGGTAAAACATGTGCAGAAAGAAATCTCTCAGTCCAAAAGTTTGTTTTAAAATATTTATAGTGAAAATTCAAAGCAAACAATCCACACAAGAATAAAGAAAAAAGTTGTTACACACGTAGAATAAAAGGCAAAAAATTAGAAAAAAATGTATCTTCTCTAAACTTAGCTTTTCTTGTAAAACTTTAGTTGTTTCTATACTTAAAGATTCTTTACTTCTTCTTCTGTATGCTTTAAACGTATGGCGCAGCACATACAATTAAGTGCTTTGTCTTTCATGTTCTTTGGCACACAAAACATGCACGCAGGGCACGGTTTAAAACCATGTGCCCTCTACACCTTACACATGGCAAGGCTGATCACTAACTGAGAATAATGTTTAGTCAGAGAGGCTACAAATAGTTAGAATATAGAATAGAATTCAATTTAACTTATGGGGGTTATAGGAACCTCCCATAGATTAAGCATTAATATTTAGTAAAACATTTATATAACTTAAGTAAGTAGCACATGGCTCTTCCAATAAGGTTACTGGGTCTTGCAGAGAACAAAATACTGTAGTAGCCATCACTAGAAGTGTGCCTGTTGTGATTTACTCTGTATGCACAATTCCCAGTGCCAGGTTCTGTAACAGAATAGGATCTGTTTTTGAAGTCACGTGTCACTTTCAAGGAGCTCTGCTTGTCCCTGCAAGTGCCAGGAGGACAATTCAGGCCAATAAACAATACTAACATTTTTAGAAGTATTTCTCAGAAGTATGGCTCAGGCTTTCACATTGTGCAGATGAAAATGCAAAACCATATGGCTAGTGAACTTGCTGACCTGTGTCTTATGAGCTGTTGATGATGAAATATATAAAATCATCTTTTATAAGGTATAACGATAGTTTATTATGGTGCTAGAGAGTGGCGATGTGTTGCATGTTGGTCAGGCATGCAAGTAACAATTTCACTCTGCTCTACAATGTTACTACTACAACATCCTGCCATGTAAATACACACACAAACAAACATCACTCCGAAAGTGGTCAAGTCATATTTCAGGGATGCCTAAACCATGTAAATCTGTTAAAAATGGGAAGTTGGAATGGTCAGCATGTCACAAGACTTCCCCCTCTTTGTATACCTACTGTATATGTAGAGAAATCAGAGGTGGAGTTGAGAAAGGGCCGATTAAAGACATGCAAAGAATAGACTCCTGCATGAATTTAATGTCAGTAATTGCAAGGATAGTAGCACAGCACAGAAAGAGATGAACCCTCCTGTCTCATATGGAACAAGGATGATTTTTTATGCTTTTTATAGTGGCTGTAATTTATAAACAGTTAGAATGGTGGTGCTGTAGTTAGCTGCCTCATGGATCCAGCAACTGTCTTCAGAATGCCAGTCCCTGATTGTTGTCCATTTGATATTTGCACAGGTTCTCAGCACTATGAGATTGAATACTTGTGTTTGTACTTTTCCGGGGACTCCGGCTTTTCTTCCACATTTCCAAAGACATGTAGGTTAGACTATTTGGCTCGATATGAGTGTGAGTGACACCCTGTTTAGGATCGTTTCCTACTTTGTGACCTGTGCTGCCAGGACAGGCTCCGCACTCCTAATTATTTGAAAATGTTACAGAATGGTGTGTTATGTGTTATGTATTGAAATAAATGTAATAATGGGTTACTTGTATACTAAACGGACGGACGGCATGACAAAGGAAAACAGAAGTGTTTTGAGGAATTCGTAACATATTTATTGGGATAAAAAAAATATATAGAAATTTACAGAAATTGGAATATTATAGAAATACATATGTACAATCGGAACTTATTATTACTCTTTTCCCGCTCATGTTGAGCTCCTCATGACAGAATCTTTGGGGTTGGAAGGTTTGCCCCTACCCATTCTAGTGGTGGGCTCCATGGGGGAGGTTTCACTGCCATCCTTTTAGTACACAAGTTTGGTCAGTATTCCTAGGCAGCAGGGGGCGCCGCAGTGGGGTTTAGAGATATCTTTGTACAAGTGGTTTCAGAAACTCTTAGTAAAAAGACTATGGTGCAGTTAACTTAATCTCTGGCCTCAGTGTCTATTATTAAATGTCTGCCCGTCATTAGCCTCAAATTACCGGACATAATATGATTTAATTTATACTACTAGCTCTCAAGGAAAAAAGTACAAACAATGGCAGTTGAGCATGAATAGAAATGAATAGCTACCTCAACCTTTCATTTTTATGTTTTAACAACCCTTTAAGGGGGAGGATGATGAGCATATCAAAACAGCAATGAAACATTTAACAAACAGTATTTTAAGCAATCCTTATTAAATGAACAAAATGAAAATCAAATGTACAAATATAGTGTCACTTTTAATTATAGCAGTCACAGTAATACAGTATAGCCATTTTAACCTAAAAGATCTTAGGGAGAAAACTCATTTAATGCAAAAACATTGCCTACTTTAAAATATCCCTGAATTAAAAAAAACAAAACAAAAAAAAAAACTATGAAATCCCAATGGCAGGGAACATGGAATTTCATTTAATTAATTGCATAACTACTGCCAACTCTGTGTTGCTCAATTGCTGATGTTACCTGTTGTTTCCCGTCTCCCAGTCTTCCCAATTACTTTACAGAAAATGATGACTCAGATTCATGTAAAAATTCTAAACTAATGACTAATCTTTAATCAAGGGTATAAGTAAGAGTTGAAAACTAGACGTCACCATTAACGCCAAGTCTTGAGGCTTTTTCAAAAACATAATTAAATTTATGCTGTTTTACTATACACTAATTAACACATTAATTGCCTTTATTTTTAATGTCTTGCAAAAAAAAAAAAAATCTTGCAGGAAGTCACCAATTTCCTCTTGTAAGGCTCTCACTAGAAGGTTGTAGTAAAGATGCTATAAGCAATCTGGGGCTCATTAACAGTTGTTTGTGATATTAGACTTGTGAACTGAGTCCATAGCCCAGTGTATAAAAAACACCCTTCCAGAATGGACAGGAACTCATACTGAGCAGTGTCATCAACTAGGTATTATCAGGGAAATCTCACTAACCATTTAGGTATTGTAGATCTGACATTTTAACCATTTGAGCCAGCTTGCCACAATGTGCTGCTCACTTGTCTGAGCATTTACAAAACAGAGAGCCTCAGATCTAATGACATGAATTAAAGTACATCATTAACAATTAATAATGCATCACTCAGGCTCTGATTGGCCAAGCCATTACTGCCAATCACACTCCTCCAGATATCTCCATCATTCCCTAAAGACTCAGTAAAATGAAAATGTCAGTAAAAGTAAACTTTTCAATACTGATTGAACTCCCTAGGTGAATGCCAATCACTCTGAACATTCTTAGGTACTTTTTCTCTTCCACATGTCTATAGGAATAGAGACACTCACCCACTCAGTCAATTTATAATGATGTAACCTTAGTGTATTCATTCAGCTAAGCACAATCTGGCTGTGTTTCAGCAACATATTGAAGGCAACTACATTAGATTTGTCAAAGTTTGCTGTCTTCTTGATAGGTGAGGGGTCAGAAGGTTGGGGAGAGCCATTAGGAGGATCCAGGGGAAACTGCAGATGCTTCAGTACATGTTCTATTTTTTTTACACAGGTGGACCAGACGTCAGAAGAAAGAGATTCTCTGCTTGTAGAAGTGTACCAGGAGAAGCCATGTCCCATAAAGCTGGCAAAATATTGAACATTCCAGTCACACGATCCAGGGATTGGTTAAAAAGAAAGCCATGACAGAAGACTGGTATTTCACTTCAGGGGCTTCATTGTAGATATCAACAAATCACTCTGTGGTGTAAGAGCAGCCTGGAACCTAGACATGCTGCTAAAAGGAGACTAACTCTGTTAATTGAATTGAGATCGGACAATTTATGTAATTGGTTGAGTTGAAATAAATCCACTGCTGTGCTTGGGGATGGATAAGCCCATGTATGAGTGACTGTCTCAGCATCTCGACATGTCCCATTAGTCACAGACTGAACATTGGCAAGGAATACTACAAAGAAGGCAGCAGATGGACAATTATGCTCCACAGAAGTTCAACAGCAAAGTAAAAACTGACATCCAGTGAAGGATTGCACCTCTTGCAGGTTTGGTCTAATCCGGATAGATTTTATATTGAGTACCCGTGGAAAAAACAGTACTCTGTATTTTTTCTGTGAAAATCATGTATATTTCATTTTTATATCTCCCTTTATGTGCCAAGAGAAACCCTGCAAAGGGGCTCAGGTCATCTGACAATTTAGCTATATGGATCCCTGGGGCATGCAAAAAAACTGGAAGGAAAAGTATCAGTCCTGAAACTAGTATGTAATTTATAGTGACATGACAATAATATTAATTAGAAAATGTTTGCAAACAATAGCTACCTGTTTACAGCACTACTTCCCTTTTAAACCTCTCCTTTTATGTGCCATAATAATCAGAAAGTAAGCTGTCTGGAGACCATGTGTACAATAGCACAGCCATTTCAGATCTGAGGGTACAAAAAGAGTCTCTGACAGTGGAATTAACTGACTTTTGTGGTGGGAAATGTGCATATTTCTACTCCCACACTGTAAATATTGTCATGCTCCTGGTAAACTTTGGTCTAATGTTAGAAATATAAAAGTACGGCAGTTGCTTCAAGTTTATTTTATTCTGAAGAGAATAATTATACCTAAATGGCAACTCTCTGCAATCTTGCAGTTTGCAATTAACTCTAATGCACATTGAATGCTACAATTACTGCACTCTATTTCTGGAATAAATTTAATATCATTACAAATAGGTTTTGTGTGCAATTTTTTACATCAATAAAGTGAAAATGGTGTTAAATTTTTAATTTAGCTTTCACAAGTGACCATAGTGCACAGAGGCCACTTTTAAATAAAACTCACATTTCAAACATTTTCAATTAATAAACAAAAATGCAATAGATGATATGAACCCACATAGAAACTTATATTATTAAAAATGTTAATGTGCTTTGAATTATTAAGATACCAGCCATAGTATCTCTCAACGACAAGTAATGGAATAATTTTAAAATACTTGCCCTACGTACACTTTCAGCGTCTTTCCTCTGTATGTGCGTGTGTCTGAACTGCTCTTCTCCGCCACTCCCTCTTTTGAATGCATTTCCCTAAGGCCTGCTTAACAGACTCTGTCATTATTTTTGAGGCGCCTTTCTGATCTGCGGTCCTATTTTTTACTTACCTTCTTTGAAAACGACTCTTTCGGTGTGCACCTTTACTCTTCCTCATGCGTCTCACACTTCCCTTTTTATTGCATCACCACAGCCAAACTGACCAATCACATCAAAGCCAAACTGACCTACCAGATGGCTCTGAGGGACTCGACACACAGACCTTACTGTTTTATCTTATAGTAGATAAGTGTTTCAGCCGTATCGTCCAACTGACAATTTGTAAGAATTTTTATCTAATTTTTATAGCAATTCCCCATTGCCCCTCAACCAAAAAACTCTCAAATTATTGCTTTGTTTTATTTTGGCTAAGGTGTTAAAGTGGTTAGTGTGAGTGTTCTTGGCTTCAGAGTCTTTTGATTAAATCCTTCTCCAATCACTTCATGGACTGCTCCAGTTTCTACACACATACCAAACCTAAGGTGTGAGAGAATGAGTCATTCCTGTATGCATAATGCTACTGGAATAGGCTCTGACCCCAACGATTCTGGATCAGAATAACTGAACTCAAAATATAAATGAATGAATATGAATAAAGAAAATGTGATCCAAACTTGGAACTTTCTGCAAAAATAATGAATCAAGATTTCGAGGTCTTTAAAGTGTTGCTAACAAATTGCCCTATATTATAATTCCAGCAGTAATCATTTTTAGGCCCATAACATACAAATGAGTTCCATTCTGAGAGCATGTTCGCAAGTCCACTTTGTTCGTAAGTCCACCAAAGTTAGCCTAGTCTCCCAACAAACACAATACAACCCCCCAACCCTCAACTCCTACAGGAAACCTGTACATGTAAAGCTATTTGTGCATAAGAAGATGCTTTTAAAAGTTAATATTTGTATTTTGTTACAGATTTCTTGTGTATTTTAACAATAAACATCAGAAAGTAAATTTTTGTTTCCATTGTTTACCATCAGCTGATATCACTGTTTATGCTATCAGTTAGCCTACATATGCAGACCTAACCTACCTCTCCTCAGCTCCTATCGAAAACATATTTGTACTGTACAGTACACAAGAAAGTGCTCTTAAAAGTTAATATTTTTATTTTTTGTTATAGATTTCTAGTTCATTTTAACAACAAACAACTGAAAGTGATTTGTTATTCCATTCTGTTTTGCATCAGCTGATCTCGATATAGTAGACTTGCTTACCACTAGTGAATGAGCCTACGTGATTGCCTTCAAATCCACTTCCGGCCACCACACACAAAATGAGCAATTGGCTTATTCGAGATCTACTGTCTAACACTTAATATTGTCTGTTGTGAAAATTCATGGAAAGTTTTGAAGCAAGGACAAAAAAAAAAAAGGCATCACAAAAAAAGTACTGCTGACGCTAACTCCACTTTGAGTGTATCAAAATAAAAGCCCTTCCTAAGGCCGCAGTACTCCTGATGGGATGCTCATATCTCAAGAGCTTACAAGTCGATTAGGATAAGTCGAAAAGAACAAGCTGCTCGTAAGATCCGACCAAAGGTCCCTATTGTGCCTGCGCTCCATCACATTATTTGGTTTTGTATTGCATGTTAATGTGGTTCTCTGAGTGAAGAAGAACTTACCCTTAACATGTTTCCAACTGTGTCCCCATGTTCTTGTTGAACATACTTAATTCTGGACATCTTGGGCTTGAAATAAAGCACATTAACTGAACATAAAAAGAGATACAGCCAAAAGTACAACCAGTTGTAAAGAATGTATGCATGTGACTGAGAATGTAGACAATAAGGCTCTTGTTCAGAAAGCGGACGCCACTTGGTTGTTTCACAATAATTAAGATTAGATATATAAGTAGGTTTCACATTTCTGTTATCATTTTAGCCCTAAAATAGTGACTTAACATCAGGGACCTATTTTATTGACCTTAAGGTTAGTATTTGGGCGAGGGGAAGGTCATTTCAAGTGGTGTCCACTTTCTGAACGAGACCCAACAATAATATCATGGGTTTTGTGCTCCGCCTAGCGCCAGATATGTAAACTTATGCACTGCTGTGAAATCTGAAGTTACACTACAATTTTTAATTTTTCACTTATTTAAACAATTTTTTCTAATTATTGAACATGCATGTTCACATCTTTGAAAGTTCATAACTTTAACGTTCATATGTATATCGAGCTTAAGCTCTAGGCGCAGTTTTCTACTAAACATGATTCAAGAAAACAAACAGCCAAAAAAAAAAAACACATAAAAAGATCAGAAAACACAAAATTGGATTGGTCAAAACAAAAGAAATTTTTGTCGATCAAGGAAACACACATGTCCACTGAAGAAATGTTGGAGCTCCAACCGGGTCGCCAAGTTTAATAACTGACAGTCCCAAAAGAAATAGGTGCTCAGTTGTGCTTAATAACAAAAAGGTAAGGCAATAGTGCCTGAAAGGTGCTGCTTCAGTGCTCAAGCTTAGGTCACACACGTCTGGTCAGAGCTTTGTCCAGTGGTCTGCTTGTCCTGTAATGAGATGATTCTAGCCAGGAGTGCCTCAGTTTTATAATTGCTGGACCGGAATGGGCGGAGTCAGTTGTCCTGACTGGGCAGTTTCTCTGGGCCATGGATGGAAAAAGAGACAACATCGTCAGCAACAGCACACCATCATGTCCCAGGGTGATTGTGATTACCTCGGATAAGCCCAGAAGGTAACCATCTGATGCGCATTTGCGACAAATGCAAAGTACAAGAAAGGAAGAATGCAAACTTTGTTGGTGGTTTTCTAATCCTCTATATATGGAACCCAAGAAACCACTTAAATCTAAATTACAAGAAAAATATTATGGTGAGTTAGGAACAATGCTGCCTTTCACAACTAATGCATTAGATTGATAGATAGCTAGATAGATACTAGATTCAAATCCCGGCTGAAGTTCCTCTGTGTAGTTTTTAGAAGTTCTTTACATGTCTAGTGGGTTTTCTCTCAAATAAGACATACTGTGAAGTGGATTGAACTAGAAACACACTACACAACTTTTTATATGACTTTCAGTTCTGTCCTTTATTTATATAATAGCAAAATGCATAAAGTCATGGGGAGTCACACTATATGCCCATGTAATGTGACATTTTCAGTAACTCAGTCATAGTGGAGTTAATGATAAACTCTTAAGTCATAGGTGTAGGCTCCTTTTTGGTTTATGACAATGTCCCAAAGACTAACTAAATTAACCAAATTTGTTTTAATCCTACAACTTGCTCCCTCCATTAGTAAAGACTCTGATTCCACTGTAAACTCATTTTGAAAATATCTTTTTCATTCTAACATTTGAATTCTGTTTTATTATTTATTCTTTGTGTGCTTCTCATTTTTGAATTTGTTTTTGTATTAGTCAGCTCAATGCAGATTATTTTGTAACATTTTCTCCACTGAGTACAAGGTTAGCATGCTTACACAAGTTTCTACCTCTTTGTAATGGCAAATAATCAAACCATACATCATTTACATTCAATAACACAAAAATTTAATTGAAAAACAGATCTACCTCAGTGTAATTAACATAAACAAATAACAACTTAAGTCCATTAAAATTATAATGGAGATCTGGCCTTGACAAGAGAGGAAAAGAAAGAAAACATTCTTTGAGAAAATTAACCTATGGGGAGCAAGTGAAAATTTGATAAAGTAAAGTCACAGTTCTGGCCACTTAACCCTGGGATTTCTGCAATATTATAAGTCTGAACTGAGCTAATAAGAATAATAAATCCTTCCAAACTTAGATTACAAGGCTCCCACTACCGCTTTGTCAATTCTCATGTCTCACAGCAGAATTTGGATAACTGAAACAAAATAAAGGATGAATATTAACAGTTCCTAATGATTGGTTTGCTTATATTTTTGAGATAATGACCAAAGTGCAGATTTCCAATATGAGCAGCTATTCTGCAGCAACAATGAGGGTATGCTGTTCTTAAACAGAATACAGCCTCACTTGATGTAGGTGCCAACACTGATGAAGATCTATTTATAAGGCATATTTGGACAAATAAAGTACTATCTATCTATCTATCTATCTATCTATCTATCTATCTATCTATCTA
>JANRMT010062834.1:3784504-3846603 GCA_026402145.1 Polypterus bichir lapradei
CTATCTATCTATCTATCTATCTATCTATCTATCTATCTATCTATCTATCTATCTATCTATCTATCTATCTATCACTCCACAGCTTTGGTGCTCCATAGCTAAAAGCTTGACCACACACTGTTTTTTACTTGACCTTTGGAATCCCTAGTCTTAACTGGAAGCTAATCTTTTTTGTCAGTGTATTTTCTGTACATTTTCATTTGTTTTCATGTATTCTGCATAAGGCACTAACCTAATAACATTTTAGATGGTAGCAGGAGATGGCACACATTCAGTGTTCTTGTGTGTAAAGAACCCAAATGGACAGATTGGACAACAGAACAGGGATACGTTCCTTTACTGGAATGTGTCTAGGGAATCCAATGACAGAGGAATTCAAAACCCTAAAATTCAGTCATGGCATATAATAATAAAATGATAGGACCTAAAACTTCTCTAATAGCTTAAGCTTTGCTAACAGGACAAAGAAACTCGTAGAAAGAGCAATCAAACATATTGATTACATACTGTATTTACCTTCTGACTTGAAACTTCTATGTGAATAAGTTTATTACTCCCTAAAAAGGTGCTTCTAACATAAAACAGCTGAGGGCAGAGCTGATTATCTCAAAGTTACAATCGTCTCTAAGTGACCCCATGAGGTAGCCTTCATGTCAGTGTTAAGCACAGCAGAACAGTATGCATCGGACAAGAAGAATCACCATAAACGACTATGGTTTTATTTAGATAGCTAATTCATTTTAGTGAGAGTTAGTTGGGGGTAAAGGAACCATTCCTAGACAAATAAATGTCAGTGTACAAATCACTCCAGGAGCAATAGCAAGAAGGACAAATACAAACTGTCTTCAAAAGATACTAGCAAATGAGTAAAATATGAGAAGTATTGGAATTCTAAGAAAATTTAATCAGTAAAGTTCACCTCCAGATCTGAGCGCCTGAGTTTCCTAATAGGCCTTGTAAATCACCAATAACCCACACCCTTAAACCCACAGAAAGGTGAAATGAATAAGATTGATTATCTTGTTACAATGGCACCAGTTATGGGGTGGGATATGTTAAGCAGCAAGTGAACAGTCAGTTCTTGAAGGTGATAGGTTGTAAGCAGAAAAAATGGACAAGTGTAGGAATCTGACTGACTTTGACAAGGTCCAGCTTGTGGTGGCTAGACGACTAGGTCAGAGCATCTCCGAAATGGCAGGTCTTGTGTGGTGTTTTCAATATGCCATGGTTAATACCTACCAAAAATGTTTCAAGAAAAGACAACTGGTGGTCCAGTGACAAGGTTATAAGTGCCCATGGCTCATTGAGGCGTGTGATGGAGGGAATGCTCATTCCACAGAAGAGCTACTGTAGCACAAATTACTGAAAAACATAATTCTTCCCATGAGAGAAAGGTCTCAGAACACACAGTATATTGTAGCTTGCTCTGTATGGGAGCTGCAGACGAGGCAGTGTCCATGCTGACTCCTGTCCACCTTTGAAAGCACCTGCAAATGGCAGGTGAGCATCAGAACTGGACCATGTAGCAATGATCGAAGGTGGCTTGGTCTGATAAATCACTTTTTCTTTAAGATCAAGTGGACAGCCAGATGTGTATGTGTCATTTAACTAGGGAAGAGATGGCAACAGCCTGCACTATTGGAAGGAGGCTGGCAGAGGTAGTGTGATTCTCTGGGCAATGTTCTGCTGGGAAATCTTGAGTCCAGGCATTCATATGGTTGTTACTTTGACATGTACCACCTACCTAAACATTTTTGCAGACCACCCACACCCCATCATGGCAACAGTATATCATGATGGCAGTGGTCTCTTTTAGAAGAAATTGTTCAGCTATGGTATCAGGCGTGCTAATTGATAATATTCTTGACATAGTAAATTTGTCATTAAATACGGGGGTCTTCCCAGATTGTCTTAAGACTGCTGTAGTTAAACCTCTAATCAAGAAAAATAATCTTGACCCCTCTGCTTTTGAAAATTTTAGACCCATCTCTAACCTGCCCTTCTTAAGTAAAATTCTAGAGAAGGCAGTCATTTTGCAGTTAAATGACCACCTCAAAAAACATACTATTCTTGATAAATTTCAGTCAGGTTTTAGAACAAATCACAGCACAGAAACTGCACTCGTTAAAGTAGTAAATGACTTGCGGGTAAATGACAGACAGAGGCCATTTATCTGTTCTCATCCTTCTCGAACTGAGTGCTGCATTTGACACCATTGATCACAATATTCTTAGAAATCGCCTTAGTCAATGGGTGGGCCTCTCTGGCAGTGTCTTAAATTGGTTTGAATCCTACCTGGCAGGGAGAAAATTCTTTGTTAGTTGTGGTAATCACAACTCAAAGACACATGATATTGTATATGGTGTTCCACAAGGCTCTATCCTGGGTCTGCTGCTCTTCTCAATCTATATGCTTCCGTTAGGTCCGATTATCTCAGGGCACAATGTGAGCTACCACAGCTATGCTGATGACACACAGCTGTATTTATCAATAGCACCCGATGACCCTGACTCTCTCGATTCACTAACATAATGTTTTACTGGTATTTCTGAATGGATGAATAGTAATTTTCTCAAGCTAAATAAAGAGAAAGCTGAAATTTTAGTGATTGGCAATAATGGATTCAATGAGGTTATCAGAAATAAACTTGATGCATTAGGATTAAAAGTTAAGACAGAAGTAAAAAACTTAGGGGTAACTGTTGCCTGTAACCTGAATTTTAAATCACATATTCATCAGACCATTAGGACAGCATTTTTTCACTTAAGAAACATAGAAAAAGTTAGACCTCTTATATCATTGAAAGATGCAGAGAAATTAAGTCACGCTTTTGTTTTCAGTCGACTAGATTACTGTAACGCACTCCTCTCAGGACTACCCAAAAAAGACATAAATTGTTTGCAACGAGTGCAGAATGCAGCTGCTAGAATCCTAACTAAGAAAAGAAAATCAGAACACATTTCTCCAGTTTTGATGTCACTGCACTGGTTACCTGTGTCTTTCAGAATTGACTTTAAAATCCTGCTTATGGTTTATAAAGCCTTAAATAATCTCACTCCATCTTATATATCGGAATGTCTGACACCCTATATCCCAAATCGTAACCTTAGATCCTCAAATGAGTGTCTCCTTACAATTCCAAAAGCTAAACTTAAAAGAAGTGGTGAGGCGGCCTTCTGCTGCTGTGCACCGAAAATCTGGAATAGCCTGCCAATAGGAAGTCGCCAGGCTAATACAGTAGAGCACTTTAAAACACTGCTGAAAACACATTACTTTAACATGGCCTTCTCATAACCTCACTTTAATTTAATCCTGATACTCTGTATGTTCAATTCATTATAATAACTATTCATGGTGGCTCGAAATTCCGTACTAACCCCTACTCTCTCTTCAGTTTCGTTTTCTGGTTTCTTTGTGGTGGCGGCCTGAGCCTCCACCACCTACTCAAAGCGTCATGATGCTCCAACATTGATGGACTAAAAGCTACAAGTCTACATGACCATCATCATCAAGTCCTTCTGTGAGAACCCAAAATACAAAGAGGACTGTTTCATTTATGTGAGGTAGAATGCCCAGAGGGGATTGGGCGGTCTCTTGGTCTGGAATCCCTGCAGATTTAATTTTTTTCTCCAGCTGTCAGGAGTTTTTTTTTTTTGTTTTTTCTGTCCTCCCTGGCCATCGGACCTTACTCTTCAATTCAAGTCAATTAATGTTGACTTATTTTATTTTCTTACTGTGTCTTTTATTTTTCTATTCTTCATTATGTAAAGCACTTTGAGCTACATTTTTTGTATGAAAATGTGCTATATAAATAAATGTTGTTGTTGTTGTTTGAGGAATAACACAAAGAGTTTAAGGTGTTGGTTTGGCCACCAAATTCCAGGACTTACAGGACTTAAAAGATCTGCTGCTAATGTCTTGTTGCCAGATAACCCAGGACACCTTTAGAAGTCTTCTATAGTCCATGCCTCAAAGGGTCAGAACTATTTTGGCAACAGAAGGGGACCTACACAATATTAGGGAGCTGGTTTAAAAGTTGTGGCTGGTTGGTGAATGTTGCACTTAGACACACAAAAATGCACCATTGTCTCTTGTTTTTTGTCTAACAGCTGCTCTTTTCTGTTTCCTGTCTCCTGCATATGAGGCATGACCAGAAATTCACTAGTAGACTTTTTTAAACACAAAATGACACACAAAAGTAACAGAAGTCAGTGCATGAATATGCCTAAACATATGTGCATTAATATATGTTAGAAACACGCATCAATACACAAAATACAATGGAAAAGACATGTGGGTCTCCATATATGCATAGGTATACATCAGGCCTGTGACATAACCCAGACAACTGCCACAGGAACTAATTGATCTTTTATAACTATTTGAAGATGATCTTTTGCTCATAATTTCATTTTTCACATGGATTTAAAAATCAGATTTGTTTTTGCATACTTTATTCATGCTTTTGGTCGCAGGGGGCTAAAGCCTACTCCAGCCGGACTGACTCCAAGGTTGAAATCCATCCTGAACTGTATGCTAGTCCATCACAGGCTACACAGGCTGACACTAATGCTCATAAAGATCCAAATTAATGTTGCAAAGCAGCTTCACCTGCACATGTTAACTATGTGGGGATACCCGAAGAAAACCCCACAGAGACACAGGAAGAACATTCAAACAGTGAACAGCCATTAAGCTAGGAGTTGACCTGAAGATTCTGAAACTGTAAGCCAACACCATTATGGGTTTTATAAACTAGTGAATTTTGAAGGCTATTGTTATTTTGACATAAATTATAATCGTTGAGCCTAAAAGCAACAAAAACATGCCTGCAATTAAAAAATAAATTTAGAATCACATTTTCGCATGGTGTATTCAGTAAACCAGCCATCTAATAAACAGCCATTCTCCTGGGTAATGAGTCTTGTGTTGTATGTTGTGATCTGCTTTCAGCAAAAGAACTAAAACCACTGTAAACAACTTAAAAACACTTAGGATCTCCAGCTCCCTCAAGTTTCTACAATGTGGTGGTTACAGCAATTGGGTAATATGCAAACTGAGGAGGAGCTGTGGTAAAAACCACAGCTCACAGTCAAAGACCTGCTCAAGCTAATCATTTTCTGACACATTATGTTACTTAAAGAATGGAGGAATAATTAGAAAACATATCATGGAGAATGCTACAAATGTAGAGCAGCAAAACATGCAGAGACGGATTCAAAATAATATTTTAGTACTTAAATTTAAATTAGAAAAATAATACATTGACATAGGAAATTTTAATTTAAAAATATATGTTGTGCCTTTTTAAAATCTACTTTCCAAAATGAATATGAAGACATTACATACAGTCCTATCAGAAAAAAAAATCAGTAAAGTCATCAGGATGGAATATCAAAGAGACAACGATAAGTAAAAGAGATAAAGAAGATGTCACAGACAGGATATAGAAATGTCAGTTGTTAAACATGTTTACAAAGAAAACTTGCCTCTTCTTTATTTATATATTTTACATCTGACAAATGCAGAACAAAAATTGCCTGTTATTTTAACATAAATGATATCTCTTTCCTGTGCCTCAGCTAAAAATGTATTTTATTTTTCATCTCGCATATCAAAAAAGGTTTCTCTCCAAAACTGTCAATGCAAGACAGAGAAAAAGTTATTTGGCAAAGCGGACTACACAATTCATAACTTTGATTCATTATGGCCTTTACAATGTATTAGTATTATTCAAAAAATGCTGAACAAAATATTTTTGTCATTCAACAATATGAAAAAAAGAATGCAATGTCCTCTTTCTGTGTCCTTTTAAAACTAATTCAAGCTGAGCCCTTGAGGAAGAAGTCAATGACAGAAGCGGCATCTGACTGGCAGATTAAGGTGCTAACTGCAGACTCATCTTTGTCTGTGCCAAACATTTCCATCAAGTCCTGAAGTCTGCGACTGATTCTGCAATGAGTCAGCCGGCAGCCTTGGCTGAGGATCATATTATAGCCTTAAGAGTACTCAACACTTCCAAATAGTGCTGATGCTAATATAGCAAACATTTTGAACTGAACTAGCCCATACATAAATATTGTTTTATCAGTTTAGTGCATCATTTGGATGCTTTTAATAGTATTTGGATACATATTCCTGAATAAAGATTTTAATAATATTGTTAATGTATAAACATTACTATGCTCCACAGTGCTTTTTATAAGCTGTCTGCATAAAACCACAACCATATTTTTTTTACACTTAGATACAGTGCATAATATACAGTACAGTATAAATAGTATATACCTGCCCAAACCCCGACATGATCAGAGAAGCACAGTTCCAAATCCAAATAAATGAAGGTTTTATTTAAAATCCCTCCAAAAGTATTACAAAAAGCAAAAAACACTGGCCTCTCTTTCTCTCTTCACAATATACTCTTTCATCACCGCACTGCCCTCCTTAGTCAAGTGTTGATTCTCTACCACCCAGCTCCGACTTGCCTGAATAAGGGAGTGTGGTCCCTTTTATTACAGACCTGGGAGTACTTCCGGTGCCAGAGCGATTGCCTGATGGAAGTACTTCCGGGTCACACAGAAGTCCAATTATTTGAATAGGGAGCTTGTTTCCCTGAAACACCCTCCTGCGGCACCCTGTGCACATTTCCCGGCATGCCCTGCTGGTTTCCCACTGGGTGTGGATATCCGGAACTGTCGCCATCTAGCGTGTAGGGGAACTAACAATTTCCTAGTAACATTTTTACTTTTATAGGCGCTGTCCATCCATCTCTTCCTTCCAGGTCTGCATCCTTTCCTTACATACGTACATGTATGTATGTAAATTGGTCTGGACACCTCCTTAATGGAGGAACAGGAGAAAATGGCTTATAAAGGGTGTTATCTACCTTGGACTGCTCTGTGGCAGCCCTCCTGGGTTGTAATGGCCCCTCAGATTCCCACAGGGCTGTAAGGGCATTGGTATTTATCGGCTCAGCCCTGTTGGGTTCTGGGGGTGCCACCAGCATTAACATTGTCCTGCATTTGCTCCCATTTCAGATAAAAAGAAAACAGATAGCCTTCTTGCACAAGAGAGGAGACAGAAGTGAGCACAAGGCCAGGTCAGTGACCAGTTTTAAATGTTCCCCATATTAACCTTCAGGTGACAGACGCATAAAAAAGGTAATCCTGCGGACTTGCAGTTGCACTGGCATTGTGTAACCATTCCATGCCTGTGTAAACAGAATTATGGCATACAATGCAATTGGGGATTTGTTGGCGTCTCAAAAATCTCACTATATATATATATATGCATACACACACACTGTATATTTCAGTATGTCAGGACCTCATAACAGTTTGCCTTGGTCATGGTCATATCTGGATTTTTGGAACTTGACATGAGTGCTTTTTTTGGATTTTGCTAATATTTCTTTACTTCAGCTTTATACTTTAACTATTTTCCTTATGGATGACAAGAACAACAACAACTTATTTCTTGTATAGCACACTATGAATGCTGCAATGGGCTTTAACAGGCCCTGTTTTTTGATAGACTCACAGCCTTAACACCCTAAGAAGACAAGAAAAAGACTCACAAAGAAAAAAACCATGTAGGAAAAAATATGGAAGAAATCTTGGGAAAGGCAATTCAGAGAGAGACCCCTTCCAGGTAGGTTGGGAGTGCAATCAGTGTCAAAAAATGGAGTAAATACAACACACGTAACAGAACATAAGTAATCCTCTTCACAGGGCTAGATGGCCAATCTATCACTGCCACCTCAGAAATACAATACAATAGTACAAACCACAAGGAAAAATGCAAGAATAGATTATACCACCCATTAAATACAGAACTTTCACATATGAGATTACAGATTTATTCAAATACATCAAAAATAAGGTAGAAACTAACTAACAATACTAACCAAGGCCAAATTGTAGTAAAGGAGTCAAACAAGCCAGATAATAGTGGAGAACTCAGCCAACTAGATGCCTCTCCCCATTGGCCATTCTACAGCTGAGTCAGTGCTTGGCCGGCTAATGTGATGACAGGACCCCCTCTATCTGATGATTCCAGTGCTCCTTTATCAGAGATGACTTTACCATAGGCAGGCAAACGTTTGGAAGTAGAGCAGTGGCACCAAGTGAAGGGAAATGGAATTGGGGAGGGTTAGTAACAGTTTATGAAAATGGTATTACTTATATTTTACTACTAATGACTAACAACAGAGTATGCACAGCTGATCTTCTTAATTTTATATTGTATTAAGCACACTAATGACCAAGTAAATACATATTCTTTGTATAATTTAAAATCTGCTCATATTGTATGTTCATAGTAATCCCACTAACATGATGCCTAATGTGTAAATTGGCCCTGGAATTCATTATGTGAGGCAACTGTGGAGTTGAAATGTTCAGTGTGTGCTGACTAATGTGTTCTACTAGGCAGCTGTATAATGGTATGTGTGTGCAGCTTAACGTGCTACAGTCTACTTTTGAAGTAATCCAAATAAGAAGAATGGACCTCTTTTTGAATCCCTGATGTCAGCTGGGTTATACTGTACATACGTATTGTAATAATAGCATTCTGTTTTTAAATGCTAGGGTCATAACATAAATGAACATATTACCACAGTGAGCTCCGCAAAATGCAATCTAAGATTAATTTGGCACAATTTTTTTGTTAAGAAGTTAAAGCATATCGTAATGATGATGACTACAAGTGTGAGAAAATAAAATGGGGCAGAAACCTTAAAACAACAAGATAAAAAACTTGGCTAGAAACAGACATAAGACACACATACTGTGTTGGAAGAAGGGAAAATGTCAAGTCATGACTCATAGGCCAGTACATAGGGTGTCACTAACAAAGCACATCACTGTACAGACAGAAACTGGTGGGATTCCATTAGAAATGGAGTTACATATTGGTGCAGAAATTCCTGTGTGTACAACAGGCATTATTTGGAGAACATGGAGTTGCTAATTTGCAAGTGTGAATGAATAATCAAACTGCTGTTGTACCATAGTATATTATAAAAGGTAATCAACAAACACTGTTCGGCAGATATTTTTGTGTAAAATAAAATTAAACTGGTAAAAGATAAAGACTATAAGCTAGAATGCACTGGAACCTAAATTGCAGAAGCATGTTGTGGTCTTTTCTATGGATGATTTCTATGAAATTTGTGAGACATATGTCACTGAAGCCTGAGCACAACATAAGTCCTGCCTTGCCCTAAGCTGTTTTTTATGTGCTGAGGCTGAATTAACCCATTTTGTTACAATCAGCTTCACAAAAGAGTATCAAAAGGCAGCTCACTCTATGCAGTTGGCCTTTTTCAACTTCTTTTATGTGTGAAATATGATGGCAAACTAGATACAGGAGAAGTGTTCCATCTCCAGCCAGTATAAGCACTGCCAGTCAACATCACTACAATTAAACATTGGATGCAAGCTGATCCTGTTATGTTAATTACTCTAGAAATGGTGACTAAAGGAGACAAGGCAACAGGCATTGCTAATAATGATGAGTTATCTTCCATTCTTAACGGGAACATTGAAATGACTCTACAGCATTGAAACATATGTGAACCTAAGATATGAAATAGAGTAAGGTTGCTGTTGTATGAATGAAAGCCAATCTCCACAGATAGGTGTAGAGGCCTGAAATTGATTGTGACATTGAATGACAGCTAAAGAGTTAATAGTCCTCTCAAGAAGTGAAGATAATTCTATGCAATGGATTCTTGTAGATTTTTTCTGAGTCAAATGAGGGACAGCTGTTTATGGTCATGGTTATCGTACACATAAAATAGCCAGACGTGCAGATTATGGTCTTTACAACAACAGACAAGACAATTCAAGTACTTGCTTGAACACCTTGAAAACCTTAAGTCTCTTGTAAGGAGCATAGAACTCCCAAATGCATATTAATGTAGACATGCACCACCTACCATGGGTCATTCTGTACTTTCTTGTGATTATAGTAGGGCAGACAGAGAGAGACACCAGGAGTAGTGACTTCTCAAACTAGACCTGCCTCCCCTACAATAACAAAGGAATCTTTCTGCCTTAGTAGATCCAGGTGGATTCTCAACGACTAACTGAACTAAACCAGCATTGTCATCTGACATTTTCAAAGTGTCAAGTGAAGCTGATTATCTCTTGATCTGCATCTCCCGTGGCACTTCGAACATTTAAAAGCCTGTACAGCAGCTGTCCTACTCTTTGTCTTTTATTTCCTCCCCTGGGCATGGTTAAATCTTTTGGCACAAAGTCTCGTTTCACGGGACTTGTGTTCTTGATATTTTTTAGTTTAGAATTTAAAAACGAAATAAGAATCTGAAAATCTAACAACATTTCATTATAGTTTGATAAATTCTGAAAAGAATGATACTGAACATATATATGTAGGTTTTAAAATAAGCCCCATTTAAAGCATGACAAAAAATGTGACATAAAAAGTCACATAAAATCATTGCACTTTTAGGCTTGGGATTTTATATATATAGAGTAGATTTAAGTTTTCTGGTTAACTTGGTGGTGTGTATTGTCAGGTAATCCAACACTGAAGAAAAAACTCTTTTGCATTCGCTGTTGTCAGTTTTGTTATTGGACATACAGTAGATACTCTAATAATATTAATCTCTTTGTAAACGTTATAATATTTGCAACATCACAGTACCTCAATGTAAACTGGCTCCAAGAAACCTTGCCCTGGATTAAACAGATCTGAGAATTGCACTCTATTTTAGTATTTAATCTAATGTAAAATTCATCTATTCATTACATACTGTAGTTGTAATTAGAGAGTGAAGCCACACTGTATAGTAGAGACATGATATGCAGTAAAATTAAATTTGTGAAACACTAGTAAAAATGCAATAAACACTCTCTTCTTTAAATATATGAGCTTTTAGAGTACCATGCCTGGACACTTTCCACGAAAGAAGGAAGGGCACTCTGGTAAGCTTCGAAAACAGTTAAAAGTGTCTACATGTTAAGTCTTTTTGCCTCATGACAAACATAAAAGATAGGTATTTTAATTATTCCTGTGATGTTCAGAAGGTACTTGCCTAAACATATTTGTACCTTTATTTTGGCCAAGAGCTTCCTTCCAAAAATAACAAAGGAAACTCAACCCGCCCATATTTATTTTACTGTTAAGATATTTCAGCACTGAAGTTTCAAAATAAGAAGATAGCACTGGTTGATAGAAAAATGTGCAAACAAAAGAAAACAGCTAGGTGCTACTTAAGGAGGTACAATAAATAGACAGATATTGCTTGCTTTGGTTAATATAAAAATGATTTAATATTGGTATGTGTGGGTTCATGCACTTCAATTTTCAAAACATGTTTATTTATCTGTGGTGGGCTGGCACCCTGCCCAGGGTTTGTTTCCTGCCTTGCGCCCTGTGTTGGCTGGGGGCTCCAGCAGACCCCCGTGACCCTGAAGTTAGGATATAGCGGATTGGATAATGGATGGATGGATGTTTATTTATGTTAGAGACATTTCAAATTCATTGCTTTTTAGTGCAGCTTTCCAACTTCTAAGTATATTTGAAGCAGCAGTTTACAAGCTTCTTAAATCATTTAGAAAAAAAGAGTTTTGGTTGAATTTGAAGTCAGTTATATATTTCTTTCATCATCACCTGCAAATGAATAACCTCTTTAGGTTTAATTCAGTGTCCACTATCTTTCCTTTTCTTCTTCCCACTTCACGTTGATGGAGATGGTTATCCTGAGTTCTCTGCATGCGCCATGCAGTTGATACACCACCTCTGTCCCCTAATAAGTAATAAGTAGTCATGTAAAGCATTACCACACACTCTGACAGCAAACTCAACAGCAGCAGGGTGCCAGCTCAACAGACTATCAGTTACAGTGTTGTAAAATTTTACCAGACCACCTAGAAAAAGTTACTTGGAAGCAAAAAAGTGTGGAAGCATTCCATAGAGCACTTATATATTTATTGCAAGAATTTATACAAGCACCAAAAGCTGGTGTCAGAGTAAAGAACTTGAGACAACATTTTGTCTGATAGTATGTCAGATTTAATGACTGCAGTTGCTCAATCTCATTGCCTCTGAAGATGTCAAATTACATGACCAGGAATCATAGTGGGGGACTGATTAAGTAATTCCCACACGATTTTTCATTTTAATTGCAGTTCAGATCTCATTTTGTGCAGTGAAAGAACTGCAGTGTCACCTCATTTTGATAGCCAAACAACGTACGCAGGAATAATCCACAATCTCTGTCCATCTTGTTTCTTCTATACACTGTCATTGTATTACTACCATGAAATGCTGAACAAACATCTGTGTTGACTATAAAGTTCAAAGAGCCTTTCCTCCATCTGTACAATCTAAAAAAACTTTCCTTCCACTTTTCCTTATCAATGTTTCCAGTTATCAATGTTCTTTATTACAACTGAACATTGTATGCTGTTTAGTTCTGGTTGAGCCCCTCCCCACTAGCTTTTAGCTTTTGCAGACACAAGACGACTAATAGTTTGCTGCAATAAAGAGAAAGCAGTTTGGTTTTGTTATAATAAGAGCGCAATGACTGTGGATTGTCATGAGTGATTAGGCCTGGGTAAAAATATTGATTTTCCAATTAATCATTATTTTTTTGTTTAAAAGGTTCAATATTGATTCTTAAAGTCTCAAGATCGGTCTACTGTATCTTTATCCTGCTCTATTAATATATTTAGATTTTTGCTTAACTTCATTTTTGGCATCTGATCCATTAGATGTTACTATTGTGCCTGTTAAGGTTTTCTATGGAAGAAGCACCTTACTACCTCGCACAAAATGGTATGTCTTCCTCGGGTGAAATCAGCGCCTTCGTTATAGACTGTTATATGAGACTACACTGTTGTTGAAAATGAGGGCTTTCAACAAATGTTACAGATTTTGGAACTGCAGAATGTTATACCAACCAGAAAACAAATTAGTGAAGTTATTGTTCCCAGGCTTTATGAAGATCTTAAGCAAAAGCATCAGCATGTCTCTCGGGTCAAGGGAGATAATTGCCCTAACTTGCGACAGCTGAACATGCAGGGCAGCAGATTTCTATGCGACAATCACATGTCACTACATTAGAAACAATACGCCAACTGTCGCACACAAGAGAACTGCATGTCAGTCACAACAACAACAACATTTATTTATAGAGCAGGTTTTCATACAAATGATGTAGGTCAAAATGCTTTACAAGAAGAAGATAGAAAAAAAGAAAAAATATAAAAATAAAATTAGGCAATACTAATTAACAAACAATGAAGTAGGGTCTGATGACCAGGGAGGACAGAGAAAAACAAAAAACTCCAGAGAGCTGGATTAAAAAAACAAAATCCACTGGGCATTCTACCTAACATCAGTGATCTCAATCAGTCAACATGGTTTTCAGGCTTCACGTGGAAGAATTAGATGATGATGGTCATGTGGACCTCTGACTTCAATCCATCAATGTAAGGACTGCACAGTGCTATGATAGGGTGGTGGTGGCACAGATTGCCACCACAAAAAACTGAAAAAAGAATAGCAGAGAAAGTAGGAGTTAGTATAGATTTCGGAGCCATGAAAAAAAAGATAATTAAACGCATATACAGAATATCAGGGTTACTCTAAAATTAAGGTATGAGAGAGCCATGTTAAAATATGGGATTTTATCAGTTTTTTAAAGTGCTCCACCGTATTAACCTGGCGAATTTCTATCGGTAATAATGGGATCAAACTTGCTGCCTATATGCAGAGCTGCTGAGATGAGTGGCACTTTCCCCAAAAACTCGTCTAGCTTATCCAGCCAGTTATGGATAAAGGTCCATATCACAGCATGATGCTTCACTATGATCAGCCATAAGCAAGTCATCCAATGTATCATACCAGATATAGCCAACATGTTTCAAAACTGCTCAGTTTTTAAGATTGTGACTTAAATGAAACTTGTTAACAGGAACAGACCCTCCAGGTGCTGGCCTGCTGTAGTGGCAGCAAACCAGTTTCTTTATTTTGAGTGAGTACCTGCAGTTAAAGAGACGTCTTGTTTAATTATACGCCTTGCCAGAGCTATCAACTGATGGTATTATTTTTGATTTCTCTATTACTGTTTTGTCAGGTTTTAGTGTGCTGAAATAAATTCATTGAATAACATTCATTGCTTCATTTACTCTTTATTCTTATGTTAAGGTTCTGACATCTTTATACTTCATTTTTTCTTTAACCAGAAGCCAATTTAGAGTAGGATAAAAACATTAGCCTACAGCTATCCAGCTGTACAATTTGGATCTGTGAGCAAATCTGTTTAAAAGAATTTAGAAAGTGAAGTGAAGAAAAAATTGGGAAATAGCCACTCACTTGTATCAGAGAACAACATGTTGATTTTGTCACTGAAATGAAACACACACAGAGTGAACAACTGGATGAAGCCTGCATTTTAACAATAAGAACTAGATTCTTAGGAATCTAAGCACAAAATTTACAGCCACTACAGCACTATGGAACCTAGGTTGCTAAACAAAATAAATTACAAGTTATGTTATATGAAACAAATTTCAGATAAAATGCAAATAAAACTATATGAAGATAAACAAATCACACAAAAGGACACATCAAGGGAGAAAACAATGAATTTGTAAACTATAACAATTTTCAGTTAGATAGTCTCAAGGAATACACATCTGGGAAAAGCCCAGGAGCTGGCATTTTATACAGTATGTGATAATAATTTATATTAGTGATGTTCCATTACTTTAATTGTCACAACAAACATGGTGTCATTATTCAAGGCAAGTGAGTGGAAAATAAAGTTTCCATCTATCCAGTTTCCTAACCTGCTTTTTCCATTAAAGGTTTACAGGGAACATATCCCAGTAACATTGGTCATAGCACAGGAATTAACCTTGGATGAGATGCCAGGGGCACACAGATGCATTTACCCACATTTTTTTCCATGCCTGTTCAAATTTGCCATTCAACCTAACTTGAATGTTTTTGATTACAGAGGGAAATCAAAGTACTTGTAGAAAACCCATGAAGACAAAAGCAATAAAGTATAAATTACATAGAAATGTAGAATGGGTTGGTAATCAGAGCTAGGTCTTTGGTCCACTGAGGAAACAGCATTAAACTCTGTTCATCCATTAGCAGTACCTTATTTATCAATATCCTTGGTTTGTGAGAATTGGGGCCTACCGTGCCAGTGTCTGGCACTAGGCACAAAGCAATCAAAGAACAAGAGGTCAAGGCAGGTCACATCCACACCCTCTCATTGTGGGCCTCAACATGCTTGTCTTTGGTTTGTATGAGCAAACCAAAGACCCAGTGCAAACTCCACACTGACAATGACCAGAAATGAAACTTATGTGTATCCTAGATGTGTAAGAGATTAACAATTATGCTGTAGTCCCACACCCTCTAACAAATTCTTTTCAGTTAAAATGAAATCTTCCTGCAAAGAATTCAAGTAATCATTTTGCCGACATTCAAATTCATATTGAAAGTCTTTATATGGACTTCAGTTTATATTTTGACAACTGGACTTTTTGGATGAGAAGAACCTGCTCATAATTCTGGTGTCTCTAGGAGTAAAGCCACAGAAGAGTGAACTAATGGAGTGTTGGAAAAAGACCACCAGGACTATTGACTGTGAAAGACACACATATGCAAGCACAGGTTGCCACTTCAGGGGCAGAACATTAAAGAACAAGCTATAAGCCAGAGACAGCACACAGTCCATGTCTAGTTATAGAACTGGACAGTGAGGAAGCTGCCTCAATGAAGTATTATCTTTCAAATGCTACTGAAGCCTCAGGAGTGTCGATAGAGGTCATTAGATGCAGCTTTAATCTGTTGTCCCTGTAACCAAAGAGGACTACATCTTACTTTGGGAATTGAGTCAGAGTTGAATTTTAATGTCACCTCGGGCTAAATCTAGTCTGGAATTGGAAGAAGTTAGGGTGCAGGCTCATTGGTGGGAGAATGATGGGCTAATGTCATTAAAAACTGCTTTGGCAGGTTGGTTTGGACATCATTATGTGGGCAAGCCATTGCAACTGATAGACAGGGTCAGCCTGGAAGAGAAGGTCCAGAATATAAGCAGGGTTTTGTTCATGTGTCCATATTTCTTGTGCTTATATTGTGGATTTATTGAATTATGTTTTGTGCTTTGTTATAATTAGATTTGAAAACTCAAAGAGAACGTAAATAATAAATATAGTGTTAGCATTAAATTGAAACAAAGACTTGAAAAAAAGCTGGGGAAACCAACGTGGAATACCTTGTTTATTGCCAAGAGTAAAATAACAAATTGAAGAAAGCTCATGCTTCAGCTATACAGGTGTGCCTCAGTCACACGCTAGTGGACACTGGAAAAATGTGGAGCTCCAGGTGGGTCAGAGACATGATCAAATAAAGGTCACCAGTTTTAATTTCTGATGGTTGTGGAGGAAGAGGAAAATCAGTTGTGTAACCTTAATATGCTTCTTAAATATACGCTCAAAATTGTCCACTTATGTTTATAAAGTTTATAAATCTTTTCTTGTTTTTCTGAGCTTTCTTAATATTTTACTGTAACATTGTTTACTTTTCGCAGATGATACCATTTTGTATTGTTTTTTCATAGGCAGGGCCATGTTATTTATTGTTGTCGTTAGTTACCATCATGTGATTTGCATTGTGTTGCATGTTATGTAACTCCAACAGTATTTAATAAGGTGTTTGTATACTTAGACTTTTGGAAAACTTTATCTTAAGCACAATTTTGTTCAAAGAATTTGTTTTTGACACTATTATTTTTGCCTTCCTAGCCGCAAAGTTAACCCCATTTTTCTGACCATTCTTTTGTGCAAGCTTCATTTTCCCCTTCTTTGCTGACCCTTTTACTCTTGTCCTTTGCACAGCCACTTTTCATCTTACCATTGACATAAGGTTTGCATTGCCCACATGTTTAACAGTATAAAAATATCAACTGATCAGAGCTGATTCAAATTTTTTCATGTCACCAGTCCTTCTAAAATCTGACTTTAGCATCATTCATGGTTCCACCTTATTCTTTTTTGGGGGTTTTGATCCTTCTCTTTTTGGCTAGTTGTGTGTTTGTGCTCAGCCCATCTGTATTGTTTTCACAATTAGCTGGTTAAGTAAATGTCAAATAGCGCTCCTTGTCAGGTGTTTGTGACTAACATAATGATGGTGCAGTACCCACCACGTGTTTTGCAACGGGTTCATCCTTGGGGAATTAAGTAGTCATACCAAGGATAAACGGGTGAGTGAGAGAAACACAGACATGGTGGTATAAAATGAAACAGTTCTTTATTAAAATAGGTCTGTAAAAATTATCCTTATAACCTATGAAAACCAAAATTCATGTGTATGTACATACTGTATATATAGAAAAATTAAAATAAAACATTCCTAAAACAGACAAAAACTCAGTTACTCTGTACCCCCCCCCCTTTTTTACCAGGCTACATGAAGGGACCACCAAGGAATTTTGGAGCCACACTGTGAATTTGAAAACAAAACAAACCAACACTCTACACCCCAGTCCGCTTTCCCTTCACCATCATTTCAGGTTGTTTCAGGAGCAAAAGACTTCTTTCAAACTCAAACAAATGTCCAGCTCACCACATTTATCTCTGCTCCTACCCTTGTAATGGTAACTCAGGAGTTCTGCCTTGCCCTCTCCACTAAGACAGACTTGACTGCCAATGAAGACGACCTCTGCTGTTCATCCTCTCTTTCTAATACACCCCCAGGACTCCTTTCACCAATCCCTCACCAGATTTCCTCCAATTACCTCTACATGCCTCTACATAGTCTGTTCTACATGCCATAACCTGTTAGGAAGCCTATAAATCTGTGCACATGTTCACATGCATGTGTAATACTATGGATACTCCAACTACTGATTACCCTCTAGAAAGTAATCATTTTCATCTTTCTCTATTAGGCCTTCTCTCACACCAAAATGGCTTCTAACTTGTCGTTTTTTTCGTAGCTCATTACTTTATATCAGGATGCCTTATCACATCACCGTTTCTCATCACCGGAGTTCTCATCAAACCTCCTTCCATTGCTAGAAAGTAAGCATCACACTGTATAACTATTTAAACTTTAATTAAAATCTATAAATAGTTATACTTTCACATTGTGCACACAGGTAAATACCATCACTATAGCAAGACTTACCACTGGCACTTTGTCAGGTGTTAGTGACTAGCATAATGATGGTGCAGTCACTTGAAGGGAACAGTCTGGGTAACTAGAAATATGAGTAATTCAGAAAAGTGTTACCCTTTGCCCTTCTTATTCTGTGTTAGTTTTGTTATGTAGTGTTTGTGTTTCATTGCATCTCTATCATCTCATCTTTCTATCTACTTTTCCTGATGATGGTTGCTGTGGCAGCAGGCCAAGTAGGTCAACCCAGACTCCCCTGTCCCCAGCAACAGATTCCAGGTGTTCCTAGGGAATTCCCAGGTGTTCCCAAACCAGCTGAGAGATATAATTCCTTCAGCGTACCTTAGGTCTTCCACAGGGTCTCTGTCTAGGACAGCTATAGGAAGAATCATCACCACCTTAGGGACATTTCTTGCAACATGCAGAAACCACCACAACTGGTTCAAACTTGCAATCTCATTCTTTTGGTCGTTACCCACAGATGATGACCATACATGAGGACAGAGCCGTAGATCGACTGATATACCAAGAGCTTTGTCCTTAGACTTAGCTCCAGATTCACCACCACAGACCAGTACAGCTCCTGCAAAACAGCTGTTGCCACTCCAATCTGCTTTTTGACTGGTGCGGTGGTCTCCCTATTTAGAAAGAGGACCAGAGATTGTGTTTCAAATACAGAGGGCTCACACTCAGCCTCCCAGATAAAGAATATGTAAGGGTGATGGAGGAAAGAATTTGTTATGACCCTGATCTTTTTGGATTCAGTTTTGTGACGAACTGCTACAGCACTGGAAGCCTGCAGTTGCTTCGGGACCCTCTTCCGTGTGTCGTCCCACTGGGGGGAATCCCAAAAGAGTTTAGAAACCTTACAGTGCGCAAAGCGTTTTTTTGTTTTGTGTCCAAGTGTACTGACTCTTCAGGCAAAAGCAACTGTCATTGGATAGATTCCTTGTTAAAGTCAAAAAAAAGGAAAAAGATTCCAGTGAGCCAACAGATAGCAGTGATTCCGTTAGTTATAGTGAAAGTCGACCTACACAATAACCCTCCTCCGCCTTTCCTCTCTCTCGTCTCCCTCACACCAGTCATGGTTCTTTTCAAAAGTAAAGTGCTGGTTAATTTGTTTTATGTATTTTTACTTTATATTTTGTATTAATCATTTTTATACGAATATTTTTGGGTTGTAGAACAAATCATCTGAGTTTCCATTATTTCTTATGGGGAAATTTGCTTTGATATATGAGTGCTTTGGATTACAAGCACGTTTCCAGAATGAATTATGCTCGTAAACCAAGGCACCACTGTACATGTAATGGTCTATTGGGGAAAAAGTGAAATTCACCCTTGGCCTGGTATGCCCACTGTCACACACATGCATATGGGAGACAGCTAGAGGGCTTAAATAATAGTAGTACCAAACTAGACTATGGGGTGGCAAGCTGCATTAACTTTCTCTCTCTGTCCCCTGCAGACTATCCTTGGGAAATCCCACTAGGTACCAGTGCAATTGATGACATCAGTTCCGGTACTGGTGCCATTTGTAATGTCACTGCCGGTTCCGGCGCCATGATTGACGTCACTTTCGGTCACGGCCTTTAAAGCCGCCATTTTACCAAACTCAAATCAGTTCTGTTTTGGACCATTACCATTTACCATTCACAACTCATGGAAATACCCATTTTGCAGCCATGGATGTTATACAGGTGGCTGCCCCAAACCTTTGATGTTTCCTTATCTAATTGTGACACCACTTTTAGCAGAAATGACTTCTTGTAGTCATTTGGTATAGCTGCCCAGCAGTCTCTGACATTGGCTTGGTAAAATGTTTGATCACTGTTCTATGCAAAACTCCATCATTTGCAAGAAAACCCACCCACAAACATCTTGCATGTACTGCCTGTTTCAAATCCTCCCAGATTTCATTGTTATTCAAATCAGAGCTTTGACTAGACCTGTCTATCCCCCTCTTTGTATTCTTTATCAGCCATTCCTTGGCTGATTTGCTAGTGGCTCACTTCATTATCCATCCATCCATCCATTATCCAACTGCTATATCCTAACTACAGGGTCATGGGGGTCTGCTGGAGCCATTCCCAGCCAACACAGGGTGCCAGCCCACCGCAGCACTTCATTATCATTATCATATTGAAAAATTAATTTCCTGTTCAACTTCAACTTTTGGACAGATAGCCTCACATTCTCCTCAAGCACACTTTGATATGATGCAGAATTCATAGCTGACTCAATGGCTTCAAGTTGACCAGACCCTGAGGCAGTAAAGCAGCCACAAACTATAACATATTTATGGTTCACAGGTAGTATGAGGTTCGTTGCCTGAAATGCTTTCTTTAGTTTGTGCCAAACATGTCTACTATAGCTGCAGCCAACTGTCTTTGATTGATCTTCCGGAGAACATTGTTCCAGAAGGCCTGGGCTTTGCCTACATATTCAATGGCAAACTGTAGTCTTTCTCTTATGTTCTTTTTGTAGCACAACAGCTTTTTCTTAGCACATCTTGCATGCAGGTCAAATTTGTGCAATCTTTTTCTGATTGTAGATGCATGCACTTTGGCATGAACCTCGGCAACACTTACTTGTAGATCTCTTGATGAAATTTTGGATTCTCAGAGACTTCTTTTAGTATCAAACAGTCAGCTCTTGGACTAAATTTGTTGGACCAGCCAGTCCTGTACAAATTGCTAGCTGTGCTAATTTTGTGAAAAACCAATTTCAGATAATTTATCTTACAGTGAGATGATTAATTTCAAGTAATTTGGCGATCCTTTTAAATCCTAGGCATCCACAACCTTCTTTCAGAGGGCCATTGAGAACTCTTTGGATCTTGGCATCATTATACCACACAAGTCAATAGCAAACAGAACACCAGACCCTAGATGTCTGCAGTTTAAATAAGACAGTGTCCACCTGCATACTCTCTAAGGTGGCACCTAATCTAGAACACCAGATTCTACTTTTATGGATTTGAAGTAGTGATAAATGTAGGGGTGGATTTATCTTATCCACATAAAAAAGCTGCGTTTTTGTTAATTTATATTATGAAAATGAATACACTATGTTAATTTTATGTTTCATTTGTTCAAGTATATCACCCTTATCTGTAGACACAGATTGCATGAAGATCTAATGTTTGCCTGTTCAGATATGTTGAAAAGATCAAATGACTATATTAACTAAAGGATAAGTTTTTGTTTTTTAATCAGTTATCTAACTCAATGGCTTTAACATTTTGTTTTTCGCTTTTGTTTATTTGTTGTTTGTTTATTGTTTACAGATCCTTTATTTATGTAAGAAAAATCTTCCATTAAAATCATAGCCTCGACATAATTATTCTATTTTTGTTTCGGAGGACTCCTGTTCATTCTAGCTATTTCTGAACCTTAGCTCTTGACAAGTCCTTGATGCTCCATATTCATGTTAAACATTTCTGGGCCCTTTTCCACTTAAGGCAAGGCTCCATTTGATTTGCAATAGTGCAAGAAAATGTTTTGCTTACCATTTAGTGCGATTTCATTACTGTTCGTGGAGTGTTTAACTGTAATGGAAGCTGAGGTGTATGTAAGATAATGTGAAACACACAAATATTTCAAATAATTTACGCAAGCATGTATCCCAGTGTGCTTTACTTGTACTAATGTAGTTTGCACACTCCGTTAATCCTTTTGATTGAGGGAACTGTCAGTTGTTCAGGATGTTCAGGCACTAAAAATAACCCGAGGAGGCATTCTGCCTCTTTGGTCCACAGAATGGCCCTTATCTATATTTATATTCTGTAATCCTGGAAACAAGGTCTGAGGGAAGCCTGTGCTGCTTATGACGCACGCATCTAGTTTTAGTTGTGGCTCTCTGAATGTGCTGTAAATGGATCGAGGCAACTAAACAATAAGCGTTTACAAAAGCAGCAGGAAAACCTGCACTTTGCAATAAGGAAATGGAGGGGAGGCCAAATGCTGACTTTACCGTATGTCATGCTCTGCAGACAAGTCTTTTGTAGGTCTTCATTCCAGACCACTTCTATCATTGTCTTTAAAAAGTCATGGGATATCTTTTAATGCTTCTGTATTTCCGCTGAAATTCAATACTATGTAGATGAAGACAGAAACTCATTTGTCTGCTTTCGTCATTAATATGTTCACAAATGAAGCACTGATTATAAGACAATGCACAAAATTTGAAAGAATCAAATTTTGTTGCCCTTGATTGAAGCTTTCACATAAAGCTGCATTTTATTCAATGATCCATCAGTTTATAAACAAGGTTATAAGGGCAAGACCCCATCCCAGCAATATTAGGATCAAATTCATTTTTTGTTGCTTTACTATGTGTTTTTAACATTAACAAAAAAAAGTAATAAAAATTAAAATTTGAAAATAAGAAATAGAATCAAGGCAGAATTCTTATTGTGATAAAAGAAACTGAAAATAAATTAAAAACCCTTCTACAAGTACGTTGAGCATTATATTCACAAGCTGCAAATACAGCACATTCAAAATACCCTGTAACAGAAAAAAAAACATCCATCCATCATCCAACCCGCTATATCCTAACACAGGGTCACGGGGTCTGCTGGAGCCAATCCCAGCCAACACAGGGCACAAGGAAGGAAACAAACCCCAGGCAGGGTGCCAGCCCACCGCAGGGCACACACACACACACCAAGCACACACTAGGCACAATTTAGGATCGGCAATGCACCTAACCGGCATGTCTTTGGACTGTGGGAGGAAACCGGAGCACCCGGAGGAAACCCATGCAGACACGGGGAGAACATGCAAACTCCACGCAGGGAGGACCCGGGAAGTGAACCTTACTGCAAGGAAGCAGCGCTACCACTGCACCACCATGCCGCCCAGAAAAAAAAAACATAAAAGAAAAACATCATAAAATATACACAATGTTATAAGAACAACATAACATTGCAGAGTACTGCAACTTCACAGAATAGTTTGTTTTTTATGTCTACATCAGTACCATCAGTTTGTACCTTTGGCTCAACTCCCAGCTTTTATGTGCCCATTTGTCATTGGAATTCAATGCATTTTGTGAACATTTAATTGGATGACAGAATGGCTATTCGACTTGAACATTTCAAACAGAAATTGCTTGGAGGATCTCAGTTTGCCACCTGGCTAATCACCTCAGAATATTGTAATCAGCTTAATTTGTACACTACAAAGGTGAAATTTCTATCAAATATGGTTTACCTGTGTGCCTTCTGAATTTAGAAATAGACTTCACTTCAATAAATAAATTTAACAAATGGCAGGGATTATAAGACCCTGAAATCCACCATAATGGTTACAAGTGCTCATTCTGTTTAATAAATTAGAAGTGCTTTCATGTCAAAAAATAAGTGAGCTGCAAATTCACTAGCTAACTGACCAAATAAGAAGCAGCAGGTTCAAGTGGATACACTAATAGCTATTTTTGTCACTCTACAGTTGTTTTAAAGGTAATCGACTGTCAAAAAAGCCTCAGCAGTGGCATTCATGTCTCTTGTGACTCTTCCTATGAAGTCAGTAGATGAATTGCGAGAGCATGGGGGTTCATGAGGTCACAGGAAAGGAGTCCTAGTGCTTCCTGTCTTGCTATATGGTTGCAGGAAATGGATGCTATCCAGTGACATGAAAAGAAGACTGGACTCCTTTAGTACTGTGAATCCTTGGGTACTGCTGGTTTGATTTTGTTTTGAATAAGCAGTTGCTCACAGAGTCCTGAGAATGAAGCACATTACCTGCATTGTGAGAGAGCGTTGGTTTGCAGGATCCTCATTGTTCACGTAACACCTGGCTGCAGTAGAAAAATGGTCATTTCCAGAGTATGGGACTGGACTGCGTATCTACCTGGAGGGTTGCCAACCAGGATCCTGAGCTGTTTCGTCGTGTGGTGGGGAAGACAACACACTGTACCAGTACATGCCCCCCAACCTGACCTGACCTGAACTGTCAAAACTCTCAAAACCACCATTCATTTTCTTAACCTTCTTCCTGCAATGTAGGGTCATAGGGCATGGTAACCCATTTTAGGTAGCACTGGGTGACTCTGGGCTGTTAAGTGGTCCATCAGAGTGCATATTCACTCATTTGCTCATAGTTGTTTTTATTATTTTTTACAGCCATTTCCTTGACTTCTTAAAATAATGGAGGTGTCATTTTGGGGGTTTCAGAGGTCAAGGAATTTAACATTCTGGTGTGCTATTTGATAATGGATGTTTTTTTAAGATGTTAAGATTACATCTTCCTGAGGTGCCATTTTGTTGTTCTGCAAATGCTTGTTGTTTGTAATGCAGAGATGTCAGTCTGTTGCTAGGGAAGAGTGTGTGACACATGATGTAATTTCTGTGACGATATAAAGGTTGGCGTCATACACTCCTTTACAGTCCGAGTTTGTGACTAATCCAGTACTTGAAGTTATTTTCTTTAATTTTTTTTTGTAATCTATTTTTTATTGATGTCAAACAAATAGTAAAGCAACAAAAAAGGGAAGGCATTTTCATATTCAAATTTTGAAGAAAAAACTCACCAAATACCCACTCCATCACGGAGCTATTTAAGAAAGTGGATACTAAATTTGGACTGATGGTGCATGTGGTCACTGAAAGAAGTCTAATAGAAAAGTGTTAGATTGAAATCAAGGGTTTGTAATCAGCCATGACTTGATAAGGGAGATAGTGTTATCCCATTTGCCAATAGTATGCGCAATTACCCTGTTAATCTGCGTGGCTGACAGTTCTAATAATGCTAGGTTGTAAAAAGAGGACTTCCAGAGAAAGAAAGTGAAAGATATGGGATTTTTTTTTTGTTTTTACATATATTTTATTGAATTTAATTTGCAGGCAATAACATTCCATACAATCAAGTTAAACTTAATAAACCAAAATTCAGCTCATTCCCAAGAGAAAGAGAGGAGAGTCAACCAGAGCAAATGCTTCAAAAGCAGCAAGGAGTATCCTTTTCTCGATATAGAAGCTTATTCTTATGTTTTTATTGATTAGATTCTGCCATATTTTAAAAAGGTTTTGAACAGATTTTCTAAGTGAGAATATATTTTTTTCCAATTTCAATTGGTACCGAACATCAGTTACCCATTTACATAAAAAGGGTAGTGTGGGATTCTTCCAATTGAGCAAGATAAGTCTATATGCTAGAAGTGAGGTAAACAACAACAACAACAACAACATTTATTTATATAGCACGTTTTCATACAAAAAAATGTAGCTCAAAGTGCTTTACAAAATGAAGAATAGAAAAATAGAAGACACAATAAAAAATAAACATAAGTCAACATTAATTAACATAGAATAAGTAAGGTCCAATGGCCAGGGTGGACAGAAAAAACAAAAAAAAATCTCCAGAGGCTGGAGAAAAAAAATAAAATCTGTTGGGATTCCAGACCAAGAGACCGCCCAGTCCCCTCTGGGCAATCTACCTAACATAAATCAAAAAGTCCTCTTTGTAAAGGCTCAAAACATGTTGCCCAGTGAGGCTGGAGCTCGATTGCAATATTAACAGGTTATATTTTGCCCTGGATACATTTTGGAAAATTTTAATCGAGGTAAATGCAATAAAACATTTTAATGTGAATGACTGAGTGTTTTGAGCATATGGCGCTAGAGTCTATTCTATGTATGGCTGCCTTCCACTCCTTTTCTGAAATATTAAGTGACAGATCCTTTCCACAATATATTCTGGGATCTTTGAAAGGAAGATACTTTAAAATGTTTTTATATATTGTAGAGTAGAACACTTTGCACTTATAAGTACGATTACCTCACTGTAAACTTGCACTACAACTGTAACATTGCACAACCTGAGCCAGTTTATGTACGTGTATATTGTACTTATGCTTCATACTGTATATTGTTCATTGTTTTTTTTTACCATATTATTATTTATTTATTTATCTATTTTTTATAATTTTATAGGAAAATAAGTGTATGGAGGAGTTGCATATTGAATCTCATTGTACAATACAATGACAATAAAGGAATTAAATTCAGTTCAATTCCGTGTATTTACAGATGATTATGACTGGCTTCTAAGTCGATTTAGATTTCCAAGAGCTATCCTACTGGAGCTGTGTGCTGTTAGAATACTAGGATGCATACTTGATATCATATTTATGATGAAATGCATTAAAGTGTGTATATTACATTTTACAAATAAATTGTTAACTTTATTTAAATAATGCATACTGTTAATAAGTAAAAATGTGGGGATATGGTGGCACAGCGATAGTGATGAACTAGCGCCTCGTCCAGGGATTATTCCTGCCTTGTGCTGTATGCTTGCTGGGATTGGCGTGACCCTGGATGGACGGATGGAATAACTAAACAAGTTTAACAAAGATTTTTCATTGTTCCTCAGATTGAAGAATCTGTATTCTAAGCTTGCAGCTGGTTTTTTATTTATTATAGATGCTTATTGTGCAGTGATTGGTTATGTGGAGAAAGAAAACAGAAGGACAGAAATTAGGGATTGGTACATTTGACAGACACAGTGCTGCTGCAATAAATTATCATCCAGGGTTTTGCGCATCACAGCAAGCATCTTGCGGGAGGCAGGAACAATCCCTGGACAGGGTGCAAGCTCATCACTACTTCTGCGCCACCATGCCCCCACATGTTTAATACATGCTTTAATGCATTTCTTTGTGAAAATAATATCAAGTATACTGTAATATCACAAATGTAATGTATTCTGTATAGCGATCATTGTCTGCACCCTAATGTTGGTGTAAGAGAAAGCCCGTTTGTGTAAGGGAACACATAGAATACGAAGCATTTAATGTGCTGCTTGAGTTACAGTGGGATTTAAGAAACTGTAGTAAATTAAACTTTGATTTTAAGATGTTCTACTATAATGACAAAATAACTACAAGATTAAAGTGGAAATTTCGATAGAAAAGTTTGCTTTTATCTTCACATAGACCTTTTTTCTTCACTGTGTCCCTATTTTTTTTTCAATGTCGCCCTAATGCTTCATGCTTCCGTATGACACTTAGACATTTCATGTCGACTTTGACATCTGACAACTTCTTTTTTGAAATCCTTCTTTTTTATACGTGCTTTTACCATTGTCTTTTAACAAAACACTGAATGGAAGGGGCTATTTATACTGATTTGCATTTTCAAATATGAGTCAGGGTGGGGCTGTAGGCATGTGCATGTTCGTTAAAATTCATGTGCATTGGGATTTATAAAGGGAAATTATGTAGAACTTTGCTTTCGCACAGTTTTATGCATCTTATTTTTTTGTGTGTATGCACATTTCCATTTTTTTGTCCATACATCATGTTTTAGTGTGAATTCTACACACACCGATATACATTGGGCCCCAGGTCTTTATGCCCTGTATATTTGCCACCCAGTAATATAATTGTAGGTTGGTAGTGCCATGCCCACTTCTGCTTTAGGTCATTGTAGAGTGGCCCTTTGGATGCATGAATGTTTTGAATTCCAAATAAATGAGGTTATGACTGAATCTAATTTCCTAAAAAAAGATGCCTTGAAACAGAAAAAAAGTTTGGGAAGAATGTTCATCTTAACAGTGTTGATTCTCACTGATTTTATGAGATGGAGGGTAGGCCATATATTCACGTCTTATTTAAATTTTTTAATGCTATTATTCAGGAGTGAGATTGGTCTGTATGATACACATTGTAGTAAGTCCTTATTTTTCTTAGGAAAGATGATAATTAATGCCTGGTGAAAAGTCAAAGTAGAATTTTATTGTCTCTAGCTTCTATAAATGTTGCTAATAATAGTGGAGCTAACTTATTTAAATTTTTTTATAAAATTCCACTGGGTAGCCGTCAGGGCCAGCTGCTTTCCCAATTTGAAGTGAGCTTATGGCATCTAGTAATTCTGAGAGTGTCAGAGGTTTATCCAGTTTCACTGCACTAAGATTATCTAGCTGTGGTATCTGTAATGAATCAAGAAACTCATTAGATTATGTCTTATCTACTTTAAATTGAGTAGAATATAAGGACTTATAGTATCCTATAAATTTGTGGGTTATATTTTTATTGGTCAATTGATTTTATCTCTGTCTGTGTTGATAATTACTATTATTGCATCACAGACTTCCTGCTTGACAATTTGTTGAGCTAAGATCTTAATAGCCTTCTCTCCGTGTTCATAATAATGATGTTGCAATTTAAAGATGAGCTGTTCCGTTTTTGTCTAATTGCAAGTCCTGTCTTTTCCTATAAAGTGCCTCATTTGGAGACCTGGCGTATTCTAGATATATTCTAGTAATTTCACTGATTAATTCGGATACCTTCTTGGTTTCCAATTTAATAATCTGTCCTCTTAAAAAATGCTTTCAGAGTTTCTCAGAGTATTCCTGCAGAGTCCTCTGAGGATAAATTTGCCCCAAGAAAATAATCAATTTGCTTGGATATGAATACTGTACAGTTCTCATCAGCTAATGACATGAAGTTAAGCCAGCTATAAGATGAGTATGTAGGGCAATAGTGATTTAAGCTCCATTATCATAGGGGTGTGGTCGGAGGTAACAATAGCATTTTACTTACAAGATTTGATAGCAGGGGCGGCACAGTGGCACAGTGAGTAGCGCTGCTGTCTCGCAGTTAGGAGACCCAGGTTCGCTTCCAAGTCTTCCCTGAGTGGAGTTTGCATGTTCTCCCCGTGTCTGCGTGGGTTTCCTCCGGGTACTCCGGTTTCCTCCCACAGTCCAAAGACATGCAGGTTAGGTGCATTGGCGATTCTAAATTTTCCCGGGTGTGTGTGTGTGTGTGCGCCCTGCAGTGAGCTGACGCCCTGTCCAGATATAACGGGTTGGATAATGGATAGATGGATGGATTTGATAGTGGGCAAAAAATCAATGAAGAAATAATCAGTTCTTGAGTAACAATGATGCTCTGGTGAGTAGAAGGAATATGCTCTAAGGTTTGGAATTAAAAATCTCCATAGGTCTCCGTGAAGCTTTATTATCGTTGTTTAAAAAAGTCTCTATGGCTATGAATTGTTTTCTGTACTTTGACTTTGAACTATATCCTGCATTTTGTGTGATATACATGTGATATTCTGGTATTTGACTCACTATGATTTTGTCTCAAATCCTGAACATAGTTTATTTGCATTAATTTCCTGTGACTTTGACCTATTACTATTATGTTACATCTCCTGATTCCATACTACTGAAAACTGTTGCCACCCTGTGCAATTATTACAGAAAGAGAAAGAGAGACGTGTGACCTCATATTCTTGTTACTGATAAGTTGAGAAAGTGGGTGAGTCACATCTTTTAGGCAGTATTCAAGACACATGTTCATCCCTTGTACTTTATGTTTAACAAACATCGTATTTTTTTGCACATTTTTCCCCCTTTACATTATTTGGGGAAGGAGAGTTGCTGTGAGAATGCTTGGTCCTGTTTACAATATGGATTCCATAAAGGAGTGAAATTCTAGAATTCCAGTTTGCTTCGCTGTTAGTTGGGGAAGTAGGCAGCATTATTTCTGAACTTCTTTGCAACTTTGTATTTTCAATGTAAAGCCTTCCTTGTAGATAATGACAAGAGCAACACACACTTCTTGTAGTAGCTATAAACAGCTATTCTTAAATATTGTGAACCTGAAAAAAGACACAAGCTATACATAGCCACAGAATGTTAGCATGTAGTAAAGTGATTTCATTATTCCTAACAGGGTTTGCCTCACTTATCTAAAGAATCTTGAAGACAGTTGCATTTGTTTTATGAACTACATTCTTTGGAATGACAGTGGATGAGCACATATATAATTACTATATAATTAATGTGGTTAAAACAAATATTACCTAATATTTAATTTGTAATACTTTGTACCTATTGCTGGCTCTATTTGTTATCACACTTTATTGTGTATTTAATCAATCTGAAATATTAATCTTAGTTTATTTCCAGCAGCACAAGAGGTGAAGAAACAAGCTGAGACAGCTGTGCAGATTCACACATTGCAAAGACAAAACATAAAATATTGTACCTACTCTCTAACACTCAGATTGTGATCTACTTGCTTGATGTTTATTTTCTTTATTTTTGACCAGCCTTCAGTGTAAAGCATATTTATGAAAACAGTATTTTCATAATACAAGGAAATACAAACTTAATTTCACTGTGATAGGCCCATGGTGGCACAGAACGGGGCAGGCCCCAGCAAGACCATAGGAGAGTGGGGGAAAAAGGAACTGGCAGTTGGATGTAAACTAATATAAAATTGTGGGAAAAGGATACTGTTAGAGCATGGAAAATCACATAATGATACTTGGATCCAATGATTTTTACCCTGGTGAACCAGAGTGAGTGTTGAGAGAGAGAGAGAGAGAGAGAGAGAGAGAGAGAAGGCAATGGGGGGGGGGGGGGGGCTGAAATTTGGGCCGAAGGTTGGCATGTGTCCTGGTTGACAAGATTCCTCAAATATTTCAACATGTTTAAAAGTCGGACGGCCATCTATATCAGGAGGCCAGCCATACACCCTAGCTTATAAGGTGGCAGCACATGGTAACCAATTAGTAAAATTGTTCATTTAAGTCAGGTGAGTCAGAAGCTATTTTTAAGCCCCAACCCTTGTTAGTCTACCAAGGACTTAGGGGTTCAACAGCATCCCTGGGTTATTGAGGAAATTCTCACCTGATGTCCCGTAAACCAAAGAAAAGCCAACACTTACTGTGGAAGTGACATAATGCCACCTTAGACCAGAGACAGAAATTAATCCAAAGTCTACAGGGGAATCTACTGTAGAACAAGCTATTACTAAACCTATTATACAAATTATAAGAAAAGGTAAGGGTTGTGAGATACAGAAAGAAAGAGAGAGAGAGACGAACAGTTAAAAGTTCGAAAATAGAATGTCTAGGACATGGGCAAGTATAATAGCCACTGGTAACAGATGGACATATAGTAGAAAACAACTGATTCAGGAAGACCCAAAGGGTATTTTGTCATTTTCTTTTTTACATTGTGCCTCCTTTCTCCTTTTCTTTTTGCATTGCACATTGTGTCTCTTTTCACATATTCTTTCCTTTTGTGTTTAAAATAATAAGGACACATTTGTAAATATTTTGGACTGCCCTGATTCCCACTTATTATTTGTCTATTTATTATTTTCATTATCTTTTGAATTTTATTTGTCTTATGTTACCAATTCTGTTTTTAATTTTGTTCTTTCTATGTTTTATTGTGTAAAATTCACCTTTTATGTAAGAGATTCCTTTGCTCACTTCAAGATCTGGGACCACCAAATGTTGCCACTGGGGTACCAGCCTCAACAGTGATTAAGCTATAAAGGGAACAGCAGCTTGAGCATTGCATTCTTTCCCCTTGTCCCAGTGATTTTTAATTTTGTGCATTTGTAATGAGATTCCTGGGTTTTCAACTTATTGCTTTCATTATAAGGTATTGTAGTTTGGTTTCTGCATTGAATTTGGTTACTTTTGGCTTTTGCCTGTGTGGCAAACTTTTTCAGTTACCTTATTCTTTTCTATTTTGCTGACTTTGCTCTCCTTGTATATTTTGGATACTTTAAATTAATCTTCAAAAACGTTGAAGGAACTTTTTTTCTAAACAGAGGTTTTTCATGGGATTGCTCAAAAAGAGCAAAAGAGAGACAAAAATGAGAAGTGAAAAATTGGCTTAAAGAATTGATTAAGAGGAAATTTGTGAATAACCTAAAGCCTAACCCAAAACACAAAGAAAAAGCTGAAATCAAAGTAATGTTGAGTTCAAAAATATGTTTGTGACAGCCAGGAAGGTCTCTAGACAAAAGAGTTATTAGTTATTTATGACAGAATAAATGAGTAATTAATATTAATTCTATCTGTCTTCTGTTAAATATTGAGAAACGTGTAATTCTCCAAAATATTGTGCACACAACCTACATTTGTTGTTTTCAGAAAGAAAAGCATTTTCTGTAACTGTGAGTCACATACTGTAGACCCATTTTAAATACTAGTTATCAAAGTTCAGAAGTACTTGGTGCAAAAAGTCATTTGATAGAGGTGATGCAGACTATTTATTGGCAACACTCCACTAATTCACATTCAATCAATACAGCATAGTTTAAATCAGTACATTTTAGTCATGACACATCAGCTTCTAAAGTAATATAAACTTCAACATGTTTGCTCTTGGTTGTGCTGAGGTTCTGGAACTTCAAAGAGAAGGTTCCAAGAAAATAAATGTGTTTATATATATGAGACTAAACTCTACATGTCTTTTTAAATTTGAGTAGAAGTATAATGTGTGAACATTCTTACTCAAATATTAATTTGTGAAATTATTATTTATTATCTCACATAAACACATCTATTACTTAAATACAAGCTTCATATAACTAAAATGATTCCAATATTGTCTAGGAAGCTATGGGCACTTGGGCATTCCTGGACAGCCTAATTAATAAATAAATAAATTGGAAGAATCCCTAGTTAATTTTCTCTGTAAAGAATTTCACAAATGCCTCCTTAATTTTCATTTGCAGGTATGGGTGAGTTTGCCATATTTAATAATGTTCTAATTAATAAATACATATATATCCATAGCTCAATAGCAGCTGCTGCACTCATCAGAAATTAAGAGCAATTTACTTTGATCACAAAGCATGCGTCTAATAATTTACTTCTTGCTTAGTCCAAAATCAAACAAGCAATGCCTCAATGGGCTTTAACAGACCTAGTTTTTTGACATCTTTGATTCCCAGAGAGAAAAAAGTTTTATGGAAAATAATGAAAGAAATCTTAGAAAAGGCAATTCATGGGGTAAATACAACACACAAAACAGAATACAAGTAATTCTCTTCACAGAGCTAGATGGCCAATCTATCACTGCCACCTCAGAAATAAAATACCAAAGTACAGAGTACAAGGCAAAATGCAAGAATAGATTATACCTCTCACTGAATACAAAACTATCATATCTGCAAAAATAAAAATTCAGTGGTAAAGATGGAAAACTGGCAACATTTAGCAATATGAGAACAGAACATTTTTAACCAAAACAGTTTCTCAACATAGTTGATATAAGGCTACAGAAAGCTTAAGAAACATGGATAATATATCCCTGTGGCATGACTGTTTTTACAGATTTACAGTAATCTTTTATACCAGCCTCTTTTAAGTACAGTTCCATCTGTTTTTAATTTTCAAGATGTAAAGTATCTATATGTCAGAAATTGTGCTAAATTAGCCATATTTTCAAGAGCAACCATTCACTTTCAAACTGTATTTAGATTTTTTAATTTAAACTTTAACCAAATTGCAAATTCTGCACAAAAATATTTGTTAAGACTGTAATAGTTTCATACAAAAACATGTATTATAATCTCTGCCTTCCTCTTATGTGCATGGGTAATTTACTTGATTTTGAAATGTTACTAGTTTTATGTTAATATTTAAAAATGTCACATGAAGCATGTGTTCAAAAAAGCTCATTTTCACTAGTAATACCGGTTTAGTATTACTGATTTCATTTAGCTCATTAAAATTACTCTTAATTAATGCATGGTATTTTTATGTTATTAACATGTAATTCAAGAAGATAAGAATGGATCTGGAAAACAACTAATGAGTAAAATGATTTTTTTGTGTATAATACTTCAATAACTCCATCTTTACTCCTTCATATTTAATGATTTCAAACAGAGCTTCCGGCTCAATTTGTCATTGTTTTTCCCTTGCTGTACACTTACTTTGAGTGAAAAGTAGTTAAAAAATGAATGCTCAGAAAAATAAATTTCACTTAATATTACATACCAACTGTATTACATACAAAATGAATAATATTTTAGACTGAGCTAATGTGAAATCACAAAAGTAATGCATAATCTATTGTATAATAAAACGCTAAGGTCTGTAGGTCCAGTCCCTCAGAACAATCTGATTGGTCAAATTGGCTTTGGTATTACGACGAAAGAGGAAATGCGAGTGCGAGATGCACGAGGAGGAATTAAGGACAGAAAATATAAAGCTGTACAGGAGGCGAGAAAGGTGTCTCGAAAATATTGACAGTCTGAAAAGCCAGTTTTGCTGGGCCATGCTTGACACAGGAAGAGCTGGTGAACAGATGTTAGTAAAGGCATAAATGGTACGCTGAGAAAATCACCTTCAAAGATGAAAAGTATTAAAACCTCCAAAGCAATTTGATAAGTAAGCTTTATGGGAACACATTTGAGGAAATGAGTGCCGGTGAAGTGTGGTTCAGACACACATGAAAACGGAGGAAAGGCACTAAAAGGACACATATGGCAAAAGATAGCAAATATTTTATCTTTGACAGGTGCTATGGCTAGTTACTAATAAGCGACTTCCCAAAAATTGCTTTTTATCAAAACATATTTGTGCAGGTTCTGTAGAATATTTCATCCAAGCACAAATGCAAAATGAGATACTGAAGGCCAAGGTAATGACTATAAAAAATAAAAATGTGTTTGGTGGTGCCTTTTATATCAGAGTGTAATATCTGTATCTCTGGGCAAGGTTTAATTGGCCATACTAAAACAGCAGATTCATCATTTCTTCTTTATCTTAAGCATAACTTTTGTTTTGTGGTTATTAATAATTTTATTATGTAAAGGTGACTTACAGTTTTCAGAATGTTCCTTTTTGAGACCTGTCCATTATAAATTGTATTTTTACCTTGTATTGAAACATGCATGTCATATTTAACATTTATTATTGAGAGACAAAATATTTTATTGTTATTGGTTAACAAAAATGTGGGAACAGCTAACAGTGTAAGAGTTCTTTTCCCTATAAAAAGGCGATCATGAAAGTACATTTTTAATCTTTGTATTATGATAATGGGCATCTCATTAATCAGGATTCCCTCTGAGGACACAACAAAGTGTGTTTGCGTGGTCACCTTTGTATTAGTACACTGACATTGTTCTCCTGAGTAAATGGCTTGAATAAACTTGCCTGGTGCTACAGTAGACTGGATCCCAAGGGGCATCAGTCTTTTTCTTGGCTATTTGTGGTGCTTTTGTGTGCCTGATTATTATTTTTTAATTTATGTATACCTGCTTTGGGCCATCTCCCACATACATATATTCTGAAAACCCTAAAAATATATTAAAGACTGTTCTGTTATTGACATAAAATGTAACAAGATGAGCTCAGCAGTTTAATCAGAAGTCAGCTAAGCACTTTAATATGCAAAGAATCTAGCTGGATGTCTGTAAATTTAAATTCTGCTAAAGTCGCTGCAGTTTATTTTAAAAGCAGAGCACCACCCATGAGATGTGGAGGTTATTCTTATCCATAAAAGAGGTCCATATCTGATTGCTGGGATGACTGTTCTGTGGCACTTGTCTGCTGTGCTGGAAATGATTCAGCAACCAGGAAGGTTTTATTATGAATTTGCCAAACCACTTAGTCTTTCAGCCCCTATTTTTTTGTTTTGCTAAAGCAAGTGTTGACAGCTATGTGAAAACTCCACTAGCTGCTGCTGACCTGAAAACGCTAAGGGGAGTGGAGGGGAATGTGTGGTTTAAGTTTCTGACATGTCAGTCAGTCTCTGTGTCTAATACAGTTTTCTTTACGAGGCATATTGGACCACCTTTAACACTTAACATCCACATGTTTCCAAGTCATCACCATGATCTGTTATTGTTCAAGACTGTGTTTCACATGTTTTTATTTCTAGCAAATGGTCCTGGTGTCAGCTTATTTCTTAAATTAGAAATGCCCAATTTGCACTTCACCACACCACCACATTCCTGGTGGACCATGCCAATGAAAGATAAGAAACTTCTGTATTTCTTACATGGCAACACCATTTTCTGTCTGTTGCGTCTCAGACACCCAATAAGATGCACATGGTGCTTTTAAATGTGGTGGATAAAGTAATTACCATCTCCTCCCCTTGGTAACACTCAGTTATTTGACACCAGCTCTGCACTTTTTTAGCATCTATAATACAAGGGTTCTCCTCTGTGCATAACCCATTCCACATTGATAAGCATGCTTGACAGACCATGAATACTGATAGCAAAATCCTTAAATATATAACATGGAATGGGGAAATGTAAGCACATTGTGTTTACGTTGACCTCCTTGTATTTTACCTATTGACTTGAACTATCCCCCCAATCTAAACGGAAACAAAACAGACAGCATTGCATTGTAACCTTTTATATATTAGAGAAAGTGACTGGCGTTAACTTCTAGAACTGCACATCCTATTCTGATGTCGTCTCATCTGTGTGCTCAGTGAAAAGTCTTTTTAGAGATAAAGTGGCTATCATTTATGAAATGTTTTTGAGGTCCACAGGCTTTTGGAATTCTTTGGTTTCAGACTCTAACCAATACAACAGGTATAACTTTTGTTTCCTTTAAACTGACTTACTTTTTTTGTGCTGAGCACATTATAATCACCAGTCAAAATATTTAGGGGAAATCACAGACTTAGATTTCATCCTCTTTTGTTGTGAAGGATAACTTTAACAGCTCCAAGTACACTTAAAAACTTTCAAAAACTTAATTGAAGTTCCACTTTTAGCACTTCCAAGTCTGTAGTAAAGGCGGCACGGTGGCGAAGTGGGTAGCACTGCTGCCTTGCAGTTAGGAGATCAGGGTTTGCTTCCCTGGTCCTCCCTGCGTGGAGTTTGCATGTTCTTCCTGTGTCTGCGTGGGTTTCCTCCCACAGTCCAAAGACATGCAGGTTAGGTGCATTGGCAATCCTAAATTTTGCCTTGTGTGTGTTAGTGTGCGCCCTGCGGTGGGCTGGCACCCTGCCCGGGGTTTGTTTCCTGCCTTGCGCCCTGTGTTGGCTGGAATTGGCTCCAGCAGACCCCCGTGACCCTGTAGTTAGGATATAGCTGGTTGGATAATGGATGGATGGATGGATATTTAAATATACTCAGCAAAAAAAGAAACGTCCCTTTTTCAGGACTGTGTATTTCAACAATAATGTTTTAAAAATCCAAATAACTTTACAGATCTTCATTGTAAATTGTTTAAACAATGTTTTCCATGCATGTTCAATTAACCATAATCAATTAATTAACATGCACCTGTGGAATGGTCGTTAAGACCTTAACAGCTTACAGAAAGTAAGCATTTAAGGTCACAGTTCTAAAAACGCAGGACACTAAAGAGACTTGTCTACTGACTGTGAAAAACACCCAAAGAAAGATGCCCAGGGTCCCTGCTCATCTGTGTGAACGTGCATTAGGCATGCTGCAGGGAGGCATGAGGACTGCTGATGTGGCTAGGGCAATAAATTGCCATGTCCACATTGTGAGACGCCTAAGACAGCGCTACAGGGAGACAGGAAGGACAGCTGATCATCCTCGCAGTGGAAGACCACGTGTAACAACACCTGCACAGGATCGGTACATCCGAATATCACACCTGCGTGACAGGTACAGGATGGCCACAACAACTGCCCGAGTCACACCAGGAACACACAATCCCTCCATCAGTGCTCAGACTGTCCACAATAGGCTGAGAGAGGCTGGACTGAGGGCTTGCAGGCCTGTTGTAAGGCAGGTCCTTACCAGACATCACCAGCAACAACGCCGCCTATGGGCACAAACCCACCTTCGCTGGACCAGACAGGAGTGGCAAAAAGTGCTCTTCACTGATGAGTCACGGTTTTGTCTCACCAGGGGTGATGGACGGATTCGTGTTTATCGTCGAAGGAATTGAGCAAGTCTGGGACCTGTTGGATCGCAGGGTGAGGGCTAGGGCCATTCCCCCCAGAAATGTCCAGGAACTTTCAGGTGCATTGGTAGAAGAGTGGGGTAACATCTCACAGCAAGAACTGACAAATCTGGTCCAGTCCATGAGGAGGAGATGCACTGCAGTACTTCAAGCAGCTGGTGGCCACACCAGATACTGACTGGTACTTTTGATTTTTAGCCTCCATTCATTCAGGGACACATTGTGAAACATTTTTAGTTTATGTCTTATGGTGTTGACTCTTTTAGTATTCATACAAATATTTACACATTAAGTCTACTGAAAGTAAAAACGGTTGAAAGTCAGAGGACGTTTCTTTTTTTGCTGAGTATATATATAATAATAAAAAAAACAGTCACCTTCACCTACACACCAGAAGTGCTGTACTTTATTCCATTTGAAAAGTGTGACGGGGGAACACAAGTCAATCTTTCAAAAGTTCACCATGCCCTACAAGGAAGCTACTCTCCTGGCTACAGTATAAATTGGGCTTAGTTGTTTACCCCATTTCATTTCTCAGATTTCCTTTTTTTTTTGCAATTTTAGAAGAAAATAGAATCTCTCTGAAGGTAAATTACTATTAATTACTGAAGCATTTTTTATAATCCACAAAAAATATATGGTTATTTTTATTTTTCTTTCTTAACGGCTTACAGCAGAATGTGAACTATTCTCAAGGGCAATGATTTGCAAAAGAATATGCTGTAGTGTAATGCCAATATTTACAAATTTTAGAAATGTACGCCATCTGTATTGTATTAATGCATTTCTCCAGCTCAAACATCATCGATAAAAAATAATCCTGATATTGTTTCACTATGCTTAGAATTGGTACAGTATCTCATGAAGGTGTGTTTCCAGGTTTTATGGCCCAGGAAATGCCAGGTGTCTTCTGAGTTTTTGTTCTTTGATCCGCTCAGGTGTATTATCTCCAATGACTTTTATTTAAACAAAAAACTACTTTTTAGGTTACTCAGAGACACCAACTTGCCCCAATTTATGAAAATGTGTGTTTGTTAATAGAAATGGAGCCAACTAATTTGGTCAGGGCATCTGATTAGGATGCTTCCTGGATAGCTCTGCATGGCAGTGTTTCAGGTATGTCCAACCAGGAGGAGACCACAAGGCAGATCCAGGACATGCTGGATAGATTGTATCACTCAGCTGACCTGGAAATGCCTCAGTATCTTCCAGGCATCTTCACTTGGACAGCTGTCCCTGCGACCCAGATCTAGATAAGCAGCAGAAAATGGATGGGATTGATGGTTTATAGAAATCCTGGAATGTGCAACTTAGGGAATCCGGTTTGAAAACAGCTCATGTTATAAATTACACTGCACTCTTGTTTCTATAAAACTTTGAATTGAGTATATTCCTGTTTTAAATATCCTTGCCCATTAATTGTAAATTTTGGCAAAACATTCTGTTAAGCAGTGCCAGAATAATTAGATGAGGGAATGCAAAATTGGAACAAATGTAAATGTAAACTTGTATGCAAGTTAATACAGTAAGTCAAAACTTTACTTGATTATGAAAAAGACTAAAAAGTATAATGTTGAGTTTCACAACTCATTATATTAATTGACCTGATATTGACTAGCGCCTTCTTCTAGACTGTGTCCCTTCTCATATATGATGCTACTGTGATAGACTTCAGCATCTGTTACCCTGAATTGGATTAAGATAGGTTGATGATATTATATTATTAATTTTTTTCCAATACAGTACAAAATAAAATTTATAGGATATCAATAAATATGTAACCTATCATACATTCTTGGGTAGCAATCTGATTATAGGCCAACGTGGGACAACTGGTCCACAATGGGGATATCTAAGACCCAAGGTGAAACAGGTGGAGTTCTTAAAACCCCTATTGAGTTCTGCATCTTAATCCAGCAAGGTTATTACAGAAGACATCTAGTCTGGCCCTCACTAGTGCCAGTCTGTGCTGAGGGGCAACTATAAGGGCGAGTGATGTTATCTGGGGCCCAGGGCCGGATTTAGATGAAAAGAGGCCTTAGGCTATTCCACTTATGAGGCCCTTTCACCTCCCATTTTTAAGTTTGTTCAAATTGCTAACAATTTGAATGTAGGCCCCTCTTGATCTTGAGGCCCTAGGCTGAAGCCTAGTTAGCCTATAGGAAAATCCGGCCCTGCTGGGGCCCCAGTAATGCTTACCTTGGGGCATTTAGAAATATGGCCCTGTTGTGCTTTATAAGGCCATCCTTCCGCTGAGTATGAGGAGTTTAGAATATGGAGGTAGCTGATTAAAATGCCTCCACTGACAGATCTGAAGAATGAGAGCCAGAGTTCTGGTAAGTGTATTGGGAAGGTGAACAGCACCGGGAAATAGTAATGAAGAACTGCTATTGTTTAGGTAGTTCCTGCAGACAGAGTTGTTTGTTGTTCACTCCTTTGTTGTACTTTGTCAGTCCCTTCTATGTGTGAGTAATAAAACTATTTTTATTTAATATTCAGGCCCCCTATATCTTTGTTTAGGGTTTAGGTTCAGTTCTGTAGTGCCACCTACAATCTACAGACTCTAAATTAATTCTTAATACATTTAATTTGAAATTTAAAGATTGTTGAATGTAACTATAATTTAAAATGTACAGTATTTCTAGTTTCTCTTTTATTAATTAATACTTGTACTCTTTTGATTCTAATATTTAACATTGTGAAACTATGTGAAATATCACCAAATGCTTTTGCTAATTTACAGTACATTTACACTTTCAAAAGACATCAAACATATTTTAAATATGATTCTTTCAGTCTCATGTAGTTGCATTGATGCTGCGCATTTTTCAAGAATCTCATCATGCAGCTCTCCTGCAAGTTCCTTCAGTATAAGAATATCTGAAAAATATGATGCTTCCCAACATCCTGCCAGCTGGAGTTTTTATTTTCCTGTCTTCCATGGCCAAGTGACCATAGTTTGTAATTAAGATGGACATTAAGATTCGCTACTGTTATAAATAACTTGTTTAGTTTAGACTTTCTTTTTGTAACTTTGTTTAGCTAAAAATATTGTAAAGGACTTCGAGCTACTTTCAAGTATAAAAATGTGCTATATACAGTGAATAAATGTTGTCATTGTTGTCTGTTAGTTGGAGTAAGCCTCATTCAGCCCATCCTTGAATAATGCAGACAGTGACACTAAGCATAGAAAAGCAGAAAACTGGCGTATATTGGAAAACAGATTACGCATGCTGCATTCAGTTTCATGCTATTCTTCAGACTTGCTTACTCCTATCCAATGTTGAGAAATAGTCAGAGTCATGTCATGTCATTTTCTAACCTACTAAATACAGATCAGGGTCGTGGGTGAGGTTTTAGCTCATCTCAACTAGCGTAGGGCGCAAAGCAGGAACGCATCTTGGACAGGGTGCCGGTCCATCGCATGGCAAACACCCACTCACACACAAACACACATAATAGCATCGCCAATCGCCCAATTTGCATGTCTTTGGACAGTGGTTGGAAACCTATGCAGACACAGGAAGAAGATGCAAACTGCATGCAGGAAGGACCTGGGACGTGAACCCTAGTCTCCATACTGCGAGGCAGCATTGCTGCCACTGCAACACTGTACCGTCCATGGTCAGCATCATTCTGTTAAAAGTCGGTTGCAAGGCTTGAAGCAACCCTGGACAAGGCACTAGTTCTTCACACCCAGAAAAACAGAAGTATGGAGAGGAAAACCCAAGTAATGAGAAGAGAATGTGTAAACACCACATAATCAATGATCAGGCTCAGTGTTTCAGCTTGGGAAATGGGATCTTTGATATAGCGGTGTTAATGACTGCACTATTCTCTGTTAAGGAAACATTTAATATTATCTGTTAGTTAACCCTTTTCAATTCAATTCAGTTTGTCAATATAACAACTTACATTACAATACAATTATGGATGGTTCTGCTGGTGCAGAAACCTCAAAAATGCTGCAACCAAACAATATGTAACACAATAACACAGTGTAGCTGGTACATTTTGTTGAACATGGCAATAGTAATAAACAATAGCAATAAATGTCATTATACTGTATAACTATATCAAGCAAAAACAAATAGATATATAGTATGTTAAAGGCAGGATTCAGTGTTATAGAATGGTTAAATCGGTAGTGCTAAGTAATTTGTTGGACATTTGTTTACATAATGGAGCATTTGTAACAGGTCAAGGAGATGATTGTATGTGAGTTAATAGTTTAAGAGCCTACGGGTAAAAACGTTTTGTCAGTCTGCTGGTACTGCATCAATACAATGATATTGTTCATGAATAGAGGGTGAAACAAACAATGTTTTGCTGGAATGTGCTAGGTTTGAGAGAATGGAAAGTTTTTTTTTTCCCCCCCTCAGGCAATTCTTTTCATTAATGTCCTTTTTTAGATGAGGGTGTTTCGCCAATGATGAATTGGGCCTTTTCAACCTCCCGCTGCAGGTTCTTGTGATCTTGCACGGTTTATTTGCCCTGGGGTGCTGCTGGGTTCAAAGTGAGATGCTTAGATGTGCAGTACCAACGTTGGACAACTTGAGGTCTATACCAGTCAGGATATTCTCGATCCAGTGATTAATTGAGCGGTAACTCAGCAAGCAAAAAATAGTGCGAAAATGGAGCATGATTTGCATAATTACAACACATGCAGCCTTGTACTGATAAGGTAAATTTAAAACCAATGGATGTATTAAAGGTATGGTAGAAAATAAGTTTTTATTTTCCAAAAAGAGTGGGAACCATGGGCTCCAAGTCCCTCAGATAAGATTACTGCCTACTTTAATGTGTTTCATTAAAAACACGCACACATTGTCTCTTTAAATAACTATTATTTATTTTGACTGTTAACATCACATTACCTTGCCATATATCCTGAAGAACTGCATGTGTAACTGGGCACAAGTTACATGATGAGCACTTGTAGTCTAACAACCTAAATAGTCAATAAAAGTAAAACCAGATCTCATCTGACTCCCCCGGCTAAGGCAACTGCACTGATGGCAGGACATGAGCTTGCTTTCTGGAGGCACAATGATTCACAAAAAGAATAGCAGGATTTTATATTGATGCTGGGGCTCCGATTAGATAAATTGGCAGTACAGAGAAAGCACTTCAAAGCAGAATGTAAAGTTCACTGAAGGAGAGTGTAATGGGGTCGAGTTGAAGTGAGCTTATTGTGAGATGAGGACTTGCAGTCCAAAAGCCAAAGTAGTCACTTAGGAAAAAGTCATTTTGCTTTGGCTCGAGTGGCTGGGAAATAAATTTAACATGAAATGTGTATTATGTAGGCTACAATTAATTAATTACTTTCATTACTTCATTACAGATAGTACAGGGAAAAAACTATGAAGTTGTAGTGAAACCTGTTGGCAAAAAAAAACATGTTTGAATATGTTCTACTTTACAATTTATTTTCATGCTTCACATTAATAATTCATAAATCCCAATGTGTGTAAAATTGATTTATAAATAAGGTACTAAATCCTGCATCTTCTTGCTTTCGGAAACGTGGCTAAGAAATGCAGACATCTTTTCTTTAGTAAAGGATTTCCCTCTTGCATTATGTACTGTTGAGCTTACAGACACCGGTTAACATAGTGCTGTTTTAAATGAATATGAATATGTTAAGTTCAGATTTAGTAATTCATTATACTCAGGTAGTCCATGATGTGTACTTGTTTTGAAAGAAGGTATATTTTTAGAGAGTTCCTAATAAAAGCATTAATTATTTGCCTATTAAAAATATCTTAACAATCTCAGGATTGCTGACAGTTTTACAGAAATGGAAGTACATCTTATTTGCAAAACTATTTGATTTTTGTAGGATTTCTCCAAGTTATAAAATGTCATTCAGTATTATAGTAGATATAATCATCCCTTGGAGTTTCCTGCCTAATAATGTACAAATGCACATTATAGAACCTTATAGATAGCTCATGTACCTCTGGTCTTCCACGTTAGACTGAGTAGCATATTGATTGGACGACATCAGATCCTTTATAAACAACCCACTGTTTCCCTTTTCTTGTTGATTTGGTTGTTGTGGTTGTCTGTGGAGTTGGATTTATGGGTTAACAATTACAAAATTTGATTTTGCTCTGGTTGAAGATCTTCTTGCTGATCTGGATCATTATGAGACTTTGGTCTCTGTGTTGATTTTGTGCCAGACGTGACACCTTCTTTCACATGAGTTGAAATTAATTTATTCATGAGTTTATTGTTTGTCTACTGTTGGCCACCATATGTCATTGCATATTATTAGTATCATTTTAATTTTCTCAAGCTAAATAAGGACAAAACAGAAATCTTAGTGGTTGACAAAGATGAAAAGATTAGGCATATTAGAAATAAACTTGATCCATTAGTATTAAAAGTCAAGAATGATGTAAAGAATGAACTAAAATCATGAATTCTGATCAGAATTACACATTAACCAGATTACTAGGACTCCATTTTTCCATTTAGGGAACAATGCAAAAGTTAGACGTCTTTTAACATTGCAAAATGTTGAGAAATTAATTCACACCTTTGTTTTTAGTCAACTAGATTATTGCACTTCTAGCAGGCCTATCTAAATAAGACATCAATTGCAGTTAGTTCAAAATGCAGCAGCAAGAATCTTAGCTAGAAAATCTGAACACCAATCTTACGAACATTACATTGGTTATCCGTCTCCTTTACAATTATTTTAATATGCTACTAATGGAATATACGGCCTTAAACCATCTTACTAATTCCTTAATTTTCGAACGCCTGCCCCCCTAAACTAGAAGTCATAACCTTAAATCTTCTAATAGTGGTCAGCTCAGCATTTCTCAACCTTTAAGTATTTGCGACCCGAGTTTTCATAACAGTTTTAATCGCAACCCCCCTAACATTTTTTTGAAATGTAGATGCATATTTTATTATACCTACTTAACTTTTATCAACATTTATCTAACTCTATATTTATTTTATTGTTCTAGTATCAGAATGTAGTTTAAGTTAATTTGTTTTGGTTTCAACAGATGTTTTTTTCATATTTTTGATTCTTGTTTTCTTTTTTTCACATCTTCGTGCCCCCCTTTTTGCTACTTCGCGCCCCCTTGGGGGGCCGCCCCACAGGTTGAGAACCACTGGGTCAGCTTATTATTCCAAGAGCTAAGCATAAAATATGTGGTGAGGTGGCCTTTTGCTGTTATGCACCAAAAACCTGGAATACATTACCAATAAGGATACACCAGGCTAACACTGTACATCGTTTTAAACAATTCTTAAAAACACTTTTTAAATTTGGCTTTTTCGTACATATATTTTAGTTGTTCTCCTAATGGACTATACATTCATGGAATTATCATATTCTTCATGGATCTGCAATATTTTTTATAATCTTTACTAATTGCTACCTTTTTTCTGTTTTCTTGTTTTCTGTGGTGGCGTTTCGAACCACCACCACTAGATAAAGGAATTTTGCAACCACATGTGACCGAAAAAGGTGGGTGCCTGAGCTGTCCATGAGATCTACTATGTTAAATCATTTTAGACAAAGCCTTAAAACAATGAGGAATGATTTAAGCACATTTATAGATAGGTATGCTCAGTGGGGACTGGCAGTCTTTTTGGCCTTGGAGCCCCTGTAGGTTTTGTTTTTTCCTCCAGCATTTTATTATATTTTTCTGTCCTCCCAGCCATATGACCTTATCATAAGACTGCTCTTTAGAAACCTGCAATATTATATATAGTAGCTCTATTGTTTTTTTTTTACTAATTATAGATCAGTTATATGGGTTGGAGATGGTGGCACTGACCAGAAAGCAGGAGACAGAGCTGGAGGTAGCAGAGTTAAAGATGCTAAGATTTGCATTGGGTGTGACAAGGATGGATAGGATTAGAAATGAGGACACTAGAGGGTCAGCTCAAGTTGGACGGTTGGGAGACAAAGTCAGAGAGGCGAGATTGGTAGGAAGGCCTAAAAGAAGGTTTATGGATGTGGTGAGAGAGGACATGAAGGTGATGGGTGTAACAGAGCAAGATGGTGAGGACAGTAAGATACGGAAGAAGATGATCCGCTGTGGCGACCCCAAATGGGAGCAGCAGAAAGAAGAAGAAGAAGAAGATAGATCTATGATATGTTAACTCACATTGATTTATTTTTATGACTTATTCATTACTATTATATTATTATTATTAAATTCATTTTTATTTTCTTTTAACTATTTCTTTGATATCTTGTAAAGCATTTTGTGCTACAGTACATCCTGTATATAAAAATGTGCTATAGAAATAAATTTTACTATTCTTACATTGTTTGCTTTATTCTTACTAAGTTTTTTTTAAATCGCTTCTAATTACAAAAGCAAAATAACATCAGAGAAGAAACTCATTAGACTTAACGGCACAACAACGAACTGATAGAGATGTTTACTGGTTCAAGCAAAAATAAATACTGTCCCATTTTTAGACTGCAACTAAAATGTACTTTTAGTATACAATAAATTAGTACCTTACATTGCAAAAACCTTTTTGTACAGTCAGGACTGTGAAAAAATAAGAATGTCATCAATAAACACTTAAGCAAAAAGACATCGGAATGTGCAATATTGCATTTCATGATGCATTAGGGAGCCCTTGCTGAATTTTCAGAGAATGCATACTCTTCACTTGCAACTGTAATCAAGATTAATTTAATTAAAGAATGTCCAATTAAAAATCAATTTTTACAGAATTAGGTGAGAGCATTAAACGTCAAGATCTCTTCTTGTTGAAGAATTTCTCCAGTATTAATGAGCTTTATTGAAGTTCAAAATAAAATGAAGGGTTTTTCTATATACATATCCAGATACTGTTAGAGCAAGGAACAGAAGAAATTTCAACCAAGTCCTTTCGTATCATTTTCAGTCTCTTCAATGACACCAGCATAGCACAAGACCTGAAGTGAAATATTCCTTAATATAGAGATACAGTTGAATTTGTCCTGTTGAATGAGTGACCAGGAGCTGATTTTACTAAGAAAACAGTCAAATGGATTCATGTCCTCTTTGAAATGTTTCTACTTTATTACATACTTCCATCCAACCATTATCCAACTCACTATATCCTAACTACAGGGTCACGGGGGTCTGCTGGAGCCAATCCCAGCCAACACAGGGCGCAAGGCAGGGAACAAATCCCAGGCAGGGTGCCAGGCCACCGCAGGGCACACACACCCACACACCAAGCATACACTAGGGACAATTTAGGATCACCAAAGCACCTAACCTGCATGTCTTTGGACTGTGGGAGGAAACCAGAGCACCCAGAGGAAACCCAGACAGACACAGGGAGAACATGCAAACTCCATGCAGGGAGGTCTTTGGAAGCGAACCCGGGTCTCCTAACTGTGAGGCGGCAGCGCTACCCACTGCGCCACCATACCGCCTTTACTACAGACTTGGAAGTGCTAAAAGTGGAACTTAAATTAAGTTTTTGGAAGTTTTTTAAGTGTACTTGGAGCTGTTAAAGTTATCCTTCACAACAAAGGAGAATGAAATCTAAGTCTGTATAAAAGAGATACAGTAGTTTCAAGAATACCATTGAAGACTTTTTGCATTTGACCAAGCACTAGGCAATGATTGTGGCATGTTACGTCAAACATTATTTTTCTTTTTCCACAATCTACATGTGAGAAAATGCCTTAAGCAAGTGTTTAAGAATTAAAATATAAACACACCAGTCAGGCTGAAAGTTCACAATGACTTTATAGCTGAAGTCACCAACACCATACTAGGCATCTCATTCTTAACCAGAGAAATATAAGCTCAGTGATCCCCTTTCAACATATTGGAATTTCATGTGACAATAAGTGAAAAAAAATAACAGAAAAGAAAATAGAAACTAATTATATAAGGTAGAATATTTATTAGGACATCAGCTTAATAAAATGCTGACCAAATGTATACCACAGCAAGAAGACTACTGTAGATCATACCCTGAACAAACAACATTTTTATTTCTATTGCACATTTTCATACAAGGAACATAACTCAAAATGCATTACACAATATAAAAGAAGAGTCACAAGAAAAAAAGCAAGTTAGAAATAGATAGTTATATACTAACTAAATAAACAATATATAAAAATAATTTATAAAGAATCAGTATGCACTTACATAACACAGATCTACAAGTGTTTTTTTAAGTCTATTAAAATAAGTCAGGGAGGACACAAAAAAACAACCTAACATAAGGGTGCTAAAGCCAGTGTTATTATTTTTAATCTTCATTGTAGACAATTTGATCCAGTTGGTCTCACAGACTGAGTATCTACTTTCATTTCATCATCACAAGTGGCTGCATAATATTGTGATATCGGAAAAGACAACAGAGAAAAGTGGGGATTAATAATGATAGCACATCTGTAAAGTATATGATATTGCAATAGAACAGAATTGAATGACAAAGAAGCCAAACTGAAAAAGTCATTTTTTAATATTTTTTTAACCCTTAACTACTCGTGATGTAAATCTCAGTTATTTTTGTCCAACGTTCTTTTACTTTTACATCTGCCATCTATCCTCAGCTTGATTCACTACAAGAACAGTGTCACAGTGGTTTCCCACCAGAGTGCCCCCAGCCAGTTTTATCAGTGGATGCACAGTCACAAGTTCCATATGGTTCACCGTGTGGGTACTTACATATGTATGACAACGATGAGATGTTCTTCTTGCAATGACTTTGTCTGCAAAGAACATTCATAAACTGAAATGTAATGTGATACATGTGGAAATCCTTTAGTGGATGAAAGTGTGACCAGTGACAAATGAGCACTGGGGAAGTGAATCAGGTTTATTTTCAGATAGTCCTCGACTGTGTCATACTATTCAGTAATATGGTATTAAATTACATTAAAAACATATACAAGTTTAAATTATTGCAGTATTTTATATTATAACCTGAGAATGTACATATAAATATCCATTTTAACACTGGTGCATAAAGTACACCACACAAGTATTTATGAGATGAGAAATGGTGTGGGTAGTTAAGGGTTAAATTGATAAGTGGTATTAGTATTGCATATTTCTATCAGTAAAATATTCTACATTTTTGGTACATAACAGCAAAAGGCCACTTCACCACTTCTTTTGTGCTTAGCTCTTGGTATAATAAGCAAGCCAGCGTTAGACGATCTGAGGTTATGACTGGGGATGTAAGGGGACAGGCATGCAAAACATACGAGTGAGCAAGATTATTCAGAGCTTTATATGAAATTAGCAGTATTTTAAAATATATTCTAAAGGACACAGGTAACCATTGTAATGATGTTAAAACTGATGTAATGATGCTGGTTAAGATTCTAGCTGTTGCATTTTGAACTAACTCCAGCTGGTTGATGTCTTCCTTAGCCAGCCTTGTTAGGAGAGCATTACAGTAATCTAGTTGACTAAAAACAAAAGCGTGAATTAATTTTTCAGCGTCTTGCAATGTTATAAGAAGTCTAACGTTTGCAGTATTCTTAAGTGAAAAAAGCAGTCCTGGTAATACAGTTAAAGTGTGATTTAAAGTTTACATCAGAGTCCATGATTACATCTACATTCTTAGCTTCCTCCTTTACTTTTAATGACATGGGGTCAAATTTATTTCTAAGATCGTCACTATTTCTGTTTTTTTCAACCACTAAAATTTATTTTTTCCTTATTTAGCATGAGAAAATTACTATTCATCCATTCAGTAATACAAGACAAATATTGGATCAAAGGGCACAGAGAGTCATCGGGCGCTATAGATAAGTAAATCTGTTTTTTGTCTGCCTAACTGTGGTAGCTCACCTTGTATTTTGAGCTAATCTGGCCTAACAGGAGCATGTAAATTGAAAATAATAGTGGGCTCAGAATAAATCCTTGTGGTACCCCATATAAAATATCATGGATCTTTGTGCTACAATCACCATTAACTAACAAAAAAAATCCTGTGTGTTAAATAAGACTAAAACCAATTTTGAACATTACTGGAGAGAAACCAACCCATTGGCTAAGACGTTCAATAAGAATGCTGTGGCGTATGTTGTTGAATGCAGCACTCAAATCTAAAAGAAGGAGAACAGATTTATTGTCTGTGTCCACAGACCCGGAGGTCATTAACTACTTTAACTAATGCAGCCAAAGTCCTTCTCAAGAGAGGTACTTAGATTTGAATGGCAAATGGGAGGTCTGAAACATTTAACATTTCGGCTTCCTATATATAAAACCTTATGTTTATTTACATTACATTTATTTGCCACAAATACACCAAGTCTGTATTCTGTCCAGGTCCCATTGTAATAATTAGACTGAGTTTAGATTATCTGCTATCCCACCTAGCTGTCTATCATCTGTAATTTAACCAATTGTGGCTTATATTCCTATGCACATTGTTTGACTATATTAAATTACATTAGCGTTGGCCATTGAGGGACACTTACTATCGCCCCATTCTGATAAGATTCATTGCTCCATAACCATTTGCTTTCTATGTTTTAACCAGTTTTGCAGCCATCCACATACAATGTACTAAACTCCCCCCTCTTTCAGTTTTACTGTTAGCCTCTCAAATAGGACCTTATCAGATGCCTGAACCTCCCCCCGTCTGAACCCATGCTGACTTCTCACTAACACTCCTGTTCTTGCCATGTTTTGTTTAATCTTTTGCTTAATAATTCCTTCCTTTACTTGTGATGCATGTTAAGCTTACTGGCCTATAGTTACTTGGATCTGCCCAATCACCTTTTTATGGAATGGGATAATATTCACTTTTTTCTAGTCCTTAGAAATTTCCCCATTGTGCAGTGACTTTCAAAAAATGCGCTTCAAGGGTTTATATATGTACTCGTTAACCTCCTTAAGCACTCTGGGATACATGCTGTCTGGTCCTGGTAGTTTGTTAGATTTCAGTCTATTTAATCCAAGCAGTACTTATCAGTCTACAATTCCCAAGTCCCTGTTATTTCTGAGAGGTTATCCACTTGTTCAAAATTGAAAACTTTTGAATGTTTAGAGTATTTGCTGTTTCAATGTCTATATATTTTATATCACACTTAGTGTTTCTGATACACTTCACCTTTTCCATAGCCAGCAGCCATATCACCCTGTAGCCCAAGACTGGTTGCCCACTGAAGCTAAGCAGGGTTGAGCCTGGTCAGTACCTGAATGGGAGACCTTCTGGGGAAAAACTAGGTTGCTGCTGGAAGAGGTGTTAGTGAGGCCAGCAGGGGGTGCTCACCCTGTGGTCTGTGTGGGTCCTAATGCCCCAGTATAGCGATGGGGACGCTATACTGTAAAAAAGCACCGTCTTTCGGATGAGACGTTAAACCGAGGTCCTGACTCTCTGTGGTCTTTAAAAATCCCAGGATGTCTTTCGAAAAGAGTAGGGGTGTTACCCCGGCATCCTGGCCAGATTTGCCCATTGGCCTCTGACCGTCATGGCCTCCTAATCATCCCCATACACTGATTGGCTTCATCACTCTGTCTCCTCTCCACCAGTAAGCTGGTGTGTGGTGGGCGTTCTGGCGCACTATGGCTGCCGTCGCATCATCCAGGTGGATGCTACACACTGGTGGTGGTTGAGGAGATCCCCCCCCTTGTATGTAAAGCGCTTTGAGTGCCTTGAAAAGCGCTATATAAATGTAATTAATTATTATTATTATTATTATTTTCCTCAACTGATTTTTTAATACAAAAAAAAACTGAGAGAATCACTATGGGTCATCCTTTGCCTTTTCTGCAATAGTTCTAACTGCCTTTTAGCTTCCCTATTATCCTTCTTAATGGTTGCCCTTGCGCTAGCATACACCCTTCTATTCACACTGGAGTTACTAGTCTTGTATGCCATATACAGCTGTTTATTTATTTGTAGTTTCTTTTGTATTTCCTTATTTACCCACTGCAGAGTGATTTTTAAATTCTTACTGCTTTTAAAGTAAAGCTTTTATGCATAAAACATTTTTAAACCTGCTCCTCTGCTCCTTGACTGTATCCACACTTAAAAGCTTATTACAGTTTATACTTTTTAGACTTTGCTACATCGGCTCAAAATGTGCCCTACTAAAGTTAACCTTAACAGTTTTAGTCTTTGTATCTGCTCATCCAAACAATTGAAAATTGTATTATATTATAGTCATTTGACCCTAGTGGTTCAATCACCTCTACACCCTGAATCAGTTGTGATTATTTCAAAATACTAAATCTAGAAAGATTTCCCCCTCATTGATGTTTTTACATATTGTATTAAAAAATTAGTCACTGATTGCATGTAAAAACTTCTGCACTCTGCTATTTGTAAGGTTAGCCCAGTTGATACTTGGGTAATTAAAGTACTTCCTGATGATAGCATCTCCCTCTAAACCTGACTTTTTAATATTTTTAAAAATATACACATTTAAAGAACTATATGTCTATAACACCCTCCTAAAATAAGTCCTTTATCCCTAATGCTTTCCAGATGTCCTCACTAAGATGTGACATTCAGCTGAAGAAGATGACCGTGCCCCCCCTTCCCCTTTCTTTTACGTTTATTCTTCCTAAAAATGTGTAACCATCTATGTTATACTTATCCCCATCTTTGTTATTTAGCCAGACTATTGCTATAATACAGGGTGACACAGAAAAACAGGAACTTTTGAAATGTGTAGTGGCAGCCATGTACAGTTGGCTGTAAATAATCTTGCCATTTAGTAATTTAGTAATCAAGATTCGGTGACATTCCCTGGCCCTCAAGATCACCGGATTTGTCCGTTTGTGATTTTTTCTTGTGGGGCTACCTTAAGAGTCGGGTCTACACGACTCGGCCAAGGGCACTGAATGAATTGAAACAAAGAATTCAAGACAAAATTCGTGGTATCCCAGCTGAGATGTTGCAGCGATCAATGGGGAACCTCAACAGCAGATTGGAAGAATGCATACGTACAGGAGGTCGGCATCTACAGGACGTAATTTTCACACATTGATAATTTGGATTACTGTCTCTTAAAAGGCAAGTTGTAGTGGTTCAATTGCTGTCAATAAAATTTATTTGTTTGGATTTCTTCTATTTTTATTGGGTTTTTCAAAAGTTCCTGTTTTTCTGTGTCACCCTGTATTACACTTATGCTCAGCTACTCACAACACTTATTTTACTTTGGCACTTTAACTATGGGCTATAAATTGTTACAATATGTATTTGATATTACACTACTTTTCACTACTGCTCATCCCAATTATTATTAATTACATGTAATTTCATATATTAGTTAAAGAATGGGAGATAATATTCACAAATTTTAAACTTCCTTAATCCAGTTTAGGGTCACAGGAGCTGAGGACTATCCCACCAGTACTAGGACAATACAAACCCCTCCTGGCATCAGTCTTTCACAGAGCAAGGTCATCCTCAGACCCACACTGTGCCACACTGGCCTAATTTACTTTTAACATATCCATATTTCGGTTGTAAAAGGAAAATCAGAGTACCCCTAGAAAAATCGTGCAGACACGAATACTACAGACTATGGACCTCGACTTTAGGGTTAGGACCAGGACTATGGGTTAGAAGTGCTAACAACTGCATCACCCACAAGTATAATCTTTCTGGTGAATTGGCCCAATCTTTAAATACATGTTTTTCATTAATTTGTTGCCACAATAAAAAAAATACTGGAAGCTTTACGGAATTGATTGACTTAATATAAATGCAGCATCATAGCATGTTAAATACTTTATGAGGCCCTCTTTATTTGACATTTAAACTTCATATTTTTGACTTTTATTTATTTTCATGTTTTGATGATGTGTACTGAGCATTTTCCGAAAACCCTCAACATTTTACACGTAGCATACATAACAATATTCACATGCTTTATTATAATGTTGGAAAAAGAGGTTATTCAATTTTAATTATGGCCAGATGACATTGAAGTTTTGAAAAAAAGAACATCAAACAAATTTTGAAAGGTGACATTAGGATGAAAATGAGCAAGTTCACAGGCAAAACATTCAAGAAATGTCAACGCAAACTTCCCAGCTGACACAGTGATTTTTTTATGAACAGTAACATAAGGATGACGTATTGTTCAGTGTTAAAAAAAAACACAGCTTACTCCCTGACATTCTGGACCGTCTCCTAAACCTCAGTTTCCTAGGATTCAAATTCAAAAGGGTTGATCTCTCCACTTCACAAAGAGAAACTGTAGTTAGGTACAGTTTCCTCCTAAAGAAGAGAAAGATGAGGAAACCATGAGCTTCATGTTCTTCCCTAATGATGACCTAAAAAGTGAATCCTCCTTAGATGCCTACTAAAAAAAGGTTTTAACATTATAATAAGGCTGAGTGCCACCCTGTACTTTTCATCCTGCATTGCCACATTTTTAAATAAGATTCACCACCCTTCAAAGGCGTTTGCTGACAACCTCCTGCTTGTTGGAGGCGCATGCTGTGAGCTTAACCATTTAAAAGTATTTCTCATTCACAGTAATGGCCTTTTCCCATTATTTAATGTTATATGGCGACACTCTAGACTTTGCTGTGACATCAGTATGATTAGACTGGGTGTCATTCACTGAATATGCTGTCTAGCCCTTTTCAAAGCCCTGTGAAAACAGATTTACACAAGCCTGCACAGAAATGACAGGGTACGTTGTACAGCATATACTGTGATCAAAAAACACAGTGTGGCTGTATTGTCCAAATATAGAAAAGGCAGCAGACATTTCGCCTTAGGTCAAGCAATACACGGCGCTGCCAGAAATATAGTAATTTACACAGGGATGTGCGTATTTTCACTGTTGTTGCCAATTTTTTTTAAGGGCTTCTCAAACTGCATGCTACTACTCCATCAAAAGGCACTTTAACCCAGTGTTATGGGAACTTTTAACTAAAGTCTTTGCTGACAAGGTAATTTGAGACAGCTGCCAAGTAGTCTAAGCTACCCAAAAAAGCCAGCAGTGAAGTGAAAAAGTAAATGAAAAAAAAAGGAAATGTTTAAACCCCCTAATAAAAAAAAGATACCGAGACCATCAGAACACATTCTAATTATTATTTACATATATTGTTATTTTTAAAGGATTTCATTTGTGACAGGCTGCCAGGGACATCTTTAGGAAATGACAATGAAAACCAGCAATGAGAAGAACAGTTGCTCTGTAAGTGCTGGTTTAGATTTACTAGTTTCTGAAAGAAGGCTGATGGCAGACCTTTGTTCAAATAAATAACAGCACAGTGGCCTAAATGATTATTAAAATATGAGGTTTACCTTTTTTCACATGTTTATCACATTCTTCTTGTATGTCTTGGTGGGATTATCTCTGGGTTTTCTACTTTTCTTTTCACATCCCATGGATTACTATGGATGTGAATATCAGTGTGCCCTGAGGAGGACTGCCACCCCCCCACTGGGACGCAGTAATAGAACAGTGGATGGATAAGGGTGGGATTCTGTGTTCTTGAAGAGATGTATCCTGTTACTGCAAGTAATCCTAATCCAATACCTTTTGACTATTAAAGCGAAAAAAGAAACACCCATCCTTCTTTAGTTTTTCAGAAAATATTTAGTATTCTATTTTCTCCTTCATTTGGCCTTTTGTACAATTGTCTAAAACAGCATCTAAACCTAGCAAACTAAGATGGAAACACAAGGCAGGCACATATTGAAGAGTCTGGCAGAAGGTAAGCAGCAGAGACCAAAGATAAGTCAGAAACTTTATCTTGACAAGTCGCCAATAATCATAAAATAGATGGTTAATACATCAAGAACAAAAAGAGAAAATATATCAGAAGGGATTTGATGCACTTCAAATGCCACAAATTGACAACCACATAATTGAGGCTAACAGGCGATTCAAATTGATATGTGGGAACAAGGATATGTTGCATGCGAATGGCCTGCCCAAAAGTAGAACGAATGTGGAAGGTGTGGTCCAAGGTGGAAAAAGGGATTTTGGTTTGGGCGTAGCATGACGCTCAATGAGAGGCAGCTGTGATTTTTCTACTTAAAATGTGACCAAAATCTTTGGCTACTTACTAAATATAAAAAACAACTATTTTTATGACATATTATACTACTGATATAATGGTAGTAGTCACCTTTGTGAACAAAATGTCATTTTGTAACTTTAATCATATATGTGCCATTAATTTATACATTTGGGTGAACCATACTGTAGTGTTTTTTAGTGCTACCTCACATCTCAACGAATCTGCTGTTATTTCAGGGCAAGTCATATACATTTACATAGTATCCTTGTATCTGGATGAGTTTTCTCTACATACACTTTTTTTCCTGATTCCAAAGATATGCAGGTTAGATTATCCTGCAATTCTAACTTAAACCCACACCCACTTGCATTCACGTGATCAAGTTTGACCCATAATGGTTGCGTACTGTTTTCAGCACAGGGCTAGTCTCCATCTCCCTATGAACCTCTGACAGATTAGTTTCATACAATCAAGCTATGTGCTTTGTGGGTGGAACTGGAAAAGACAGGACCACCCTGATGTCACCTGAAAGACCGCCCTTGGGTTATATATTTGAGACAGAGGAGTAGGTGGTTCATTGACATTTGGAAGTTGCATTTCTAATGTAAGTATTGTTTTTCTTGATTCTGTTTAGTGATTTTTGATTATTGGATTTCAGAATGGTACTTATCTTACAGAATAAAACTCAACCTGGCAAAGACTAAAAATATGGTCATGAGTAAAAAAGAGTTAAAGGACATAGAAAAAACATTCCATATCGGATAAATACAACTACAAAGAGTGCAGTTATTTACTTCTCTGGGTTCTATGCTTAATGAAAGGGCACGAACCACACTGCATTTAGGGATTAAACTTTGTAGCATGAGTCTGAACATAGGAATCTAGACAAGAATGCTGAGATGTAACATAGTCTCAGTTCTATCTTATGAAATGGAAGATAATGTCTGTAAGTGGCCTGCCAGAGGTATTTGAGATGTGGTGCTGTTGCTGCATCTTAAGAGTATCTTAGACGCATCACATCAAATGATGTAATACTCTGAAGCATGAACAAGCCAAAGGAAGTCCTCCCTCTTGTTAAAAAGACGAAACTGTTCCATTTTGGCCATATACGTTGCAACAACAAATACAGGTTGTTGCAGTTTGTTAGACAGGGGAAATTCAATGGAAGGAGGGGATGGAGTCACCGCAGGACAGCATGGCTGTGGAACCTGAGAGACTGGATGGGAATGACATGAATTAATTGCCTTTTTCTGAAAAATGGTGGACAAAATCTATCGATGACACGGCACATAAAGAAGAAGACTGGGACTTGTTTTCTCTAGTTGGCCTTTTAGGCAAATATTTTTTTTTTGTGATTTTTTGATCTCTTTTTATTACAAATGAAAATCTTAGATTATAAAGATTTTATGTTGGACTTGTTTCCAAGCCAGATTTTTACACACTTACTTTTCCTTGTGTGGCCTTTTTAGGTATTTTCTTGTAATATTTATCTTTTAAACACCAGGCCCCATTTTACATTGTGAAAGATGAAGCCTGCCTGTGGTAGTTGGTGACTGGCTGCCTAATCGGAGGGTATAGTTGTGCAGGACTGTGAAAAAGTTGGTCCTGATTATGGGTCTTTTAGAGGTCTTGCACCATTTTGCAAATTGAGAGCACTTGAATCATAACACGATGGACAGTTAGTCAAGTCATTGTTTCCAACGTGTTTTATATACGCACAAGAAGTTCCAGAGTCTAACATCAGACATTCCTGTCTCTATCTCTCTAGCATGTCTGAAGACCCTGCCTCAGACTTGTTGGCTTCTTCTGATATAATTGGTGTATTTGCTTGTAAATGTTACATGCAGCATTGATACAAAGCACCACCTGTTGGCCAGTACTGATTAAGATGACCACAATAGCTGGATTTTTTTTTTTATAATTTTAAGTTAAGAAGATTCATTTTAGATGTAATTTTGTTCTTTATGTTACTAATTGGAGTCTCTTCTAGATTTTGGTGGGAAATTTTGGTTGCTCAGAGATCACTGAGTCTCAAGTATTATGGGTGAACTGTGTATTACACAGTTATATGAAGTATAAGTGTTGACCTATTCATCCAGCGAGCAATCATTAGTAGCAAATACTTTTTGGAGTTAATGACAAATTAGCATAAGTTTGGAAATAAGTCACCGTACACCACTATTATTGATTCACCATATACCATACACTGTTGAACCCAATGTCACTCATCCACACTTGAGGATCATGTGAAGGGCTCTTGTAATCCCAGAGTTACTACCACTGGGCAGGATGGTGCACTGCCACTAACTATATCTCTGGTTTCCTCTACAGCATGGAGCCATTGCCAGGAGACAACGCCTGACTCCACCCACACCAGGCCCAGGCAGATATAAACGGGATAATTATAGATCATGGTCATCATTTGGAACCAGGAAAGACAGATGGAGCTTGTCTCATAGAAAAAATACATATTACACAAGAAAGCTGTACTATTCAAGTTCGGTTGCCTTGCAAGATCCCTTTTTAATTAAGTCAGGAATTGCCAGGGTTGCACCCAAACAATTCTTATGCCTCAGCCATCCCTCAGTTCACACCACTTAGTGGTGTCAGGAGCATTTAAGCTTATCTTAGAAGCATCAGGTACAAGGCAGGAAAAGACTGTGAACAGGGCACCAGTCCATCACTAAACACCCTCACATTCAGTAATTTTGGTGTCTCTAAATAACCTGATATGCACATTTTTTTGTATATGTGAGGGAAAACTAGAGTAAACAGACAAAAAGAGAATCTCTCCACTAAGACAGTGGTCAGGCTGAAATTCAAACCCAAGACTTTGGAGCTGTGAGGCCACTGCTTCTGCCCCATCCCATGTCACATTACAGCACATTAGTAAACTTAAGTATTAAAGATAACACCATTTTCTAAATTGAAACCTAACATATTTCCTTCACATTCTGTTTCATCTAGAAAACTGTTCTAATTATGGATGCATAGCCCATTCAGAACATAAAAATGTTTATTTAAGAGACTGTTCACCATTTAAATTGTTTAAACTTTATTAAATAAAAAGGATATATTACATGCATATCATGCATGCTGTTGACTGTCAGAAACACATCTTCTAATTATGTTGCGGTTTTGGGTCTGCCAGTCCTGTTCTTGTCAGAGTTTCCTCCACTTTCCAAGTTCATTTCATTAGTGTAGGACACTGTGCTCACTCATTCACACCTTGGCTTTCTTTGCATTTTCTCTAAAGAAAACATCTACATTTTAAGGTTTGTAATAGTCTGTCTGTCTGTCGTCTTTTATTAAATGCTTTTTTATTACCATTGCGATAGCAATATACAGTGCAATATACAGTGCGTTATATGTATGTGGCTATATATTGGAACCTCCGAATTCTAGTATGTTCATGTGCATCTTTTAATATCTCCTACTATGCTTCTTCTGCTACTTGCTATTGCTGCTCATCTGCGCCAACCTACCCCGCATGTCTCACCTTCTCCACTGTGCTGCTTCTCTGCTACTATCAGATACGTTTTGCTCTGTACTATGCTAAAACACTCCTGTGACAAATTCCTTCATATAAAAAAGTTTGTCCAGAGCAAATGCTCAGACTGGAATGTCCTAAAAGACACTGGTATTGTGCAGCGCCTGAAATCTTTACATTGTGAGTCAGGTCGCCGCAACTGCAGGGCTGCGAATGAAAAGTTCAACAGCAGCATTTGTTCAGGAATATGCCCTCATATTCATGGCTTTGAAAATAGGAGTGTCAGTGTGCCATATTTTCAATTTGTTAATAAACACTGATCATGGATCTTATCTTAATGAACCCTTGTCAGCTAATATTGTATTGTTTAACCCAAGATCTCTGAATGGCAAAGCGCTGGTGCTATCACATTTCATTACAGACTAAAAACTATGCCTAATAGAAACCCTGGCAAATACCAAATGATTTTATGTCTCTCGCAGAGGCAACACCATCCAGATACATTTGATTCACAGAGCCTCGCAGCTCAAGACAAGGCAGAGGAGTCGCAATAATTGCTAGAGCAGAGCTAAACATCAAAAGAATGGCAACTGACTTTCCATAATTTTTTGAATGTCTGGCTCTTAAGCTAATAATAAAATTAGGTCCTGTCTTACTCATTTTTCTTTATCGTTCCCCAAAATGTAATGCGTCTTTTTTGTCTAATCTGACTGAATTATTAACACACTTAAGTTCCCTTTCGCAGAGAGTCATTCTTCTTGGCAATTTCAACATCCATATTGACATTACTACATGTAAGCTGAGAAATTAATTCCTATCCTTACTGGACTGTTTTGACTTGGTGCCATGTTGACATGTTGATTTTCTTTCTTACTCTGGTGGTCATATATTGGACCTGATCTGCACATCTGGCTTCTAGCAGTGATTTGGGACTCTCATTGTCTCCCTTCTCTTACCTGTAAATGTCAAATTTCTTTCAGAAACCTTAAAACTATCTGTCCCTCTATCCTTGCTAGTTCCACTTCTGATCTTTTTCTTCCTTCACCTATTCCATCAACACTAGATAGTTTTGTTGAACACTATAACACAGCCCTTCTTTCAGCACTAGATAAAGCAACTCCTTTTAACCATAAGGAGGTTTCCTTTAAGCGCTCAGCTCCATGGTACAATTCAGACTTACGGTCTATGAAAGCAGCAGATACCTTGAGAGAATGTTATGTAAAACTGGCCTCGCCGTGCACATCTAGGCTTTCTCTGACCATCAAAGGGCTTACAGGGATATATTAACTGCAGCCAAGAACACATATTATGACAAAATAATATAAAGTGACCATGATAACCCAAGGGTTTTGTAGTTAGTAAACAACTTCAACCTTCATATGGCCCAATTAACTGCTTTAATATATGAAAAATTCCTCCACTTTTCCCACAATAAAATTAAAATTCTAAATAATTCAGCTAACATAAATTCATCATCCAATCATATATTTCCCTGTCTTCCCACTCCATCCAAGCAATGGATGCTGGCAATCTTAACAATTCTCTGCCTATTTCTCACATATCTTTTCTGTCAAAAGTTCTTAAGTGTGTTGTAGACTCCCAACTCACCAATTAATTAACTTCTAATCATTTGATGGAACCCTTTCAGTGTGCTTTCAGGGCACAGCACATCTCTGGAACTGCTCTGCTTCGTGTAACCAATGATTTGCTTATGGCAGTAGGCTCTGGACAAATCAGCATATTAATTCTGTTAGATCTTACTGCAGCATTTGACACCGTCAGATAAGACATTCTGCTGTCCAGAATGGAGAACATTCTGGGTATCTCTGGAACTGCCCTCCAGTGCTTTATGTCCTATCTGACTGAAAGGCAAGAGTTTGTTAGTTTTGGCAACAGTTGATCCAGATCAGTGCCTGTCACACAAGAGGTTCCTTAAGGCTCTGTCCTCGATCCTTTGGTCTTCTGTATCTGTATGCTTCCTCTTGGCTATATCATTTGTAACTATGGACTAGGTTATCGTTTTTATGCAGCTGTTTCTTACCTCTATTTCAAAGTTAAAAGTAAAACTTCATCAGCTCACAACTTGCCTCAGTGAAATTAAAACCTGGTTGGAGCAGAACTCTTTAAAATTAAACTGAAACAAAACTGAACGCCTGTAAATTGGCACTAAAGCGCAACTAACAAAATGAGCGCCTTCTCAGTAACTCTTGATGGTGACTCATCAGACTTTCTTCTGATGCAACGAAGAGTCATTTTAGTCATTTGACTTGGAGTCATTTTAGACTCCTCCTTTTCTTATTCTGCTCACATAAACCACATTAAGAAACTTTCGTACTTTTACCGCTGTAACATATCCCGTATTTGCTCATTCCTCTCCTTTTCTAATTCTGAGAAACTTGTCCATGCTTTTAACACATCCTGCATCAATTAATTTAACTCCCTACTGGCAGGTGCCACTTCTAATCTTATATCACAGCTCTTATATCAAAACTCTGCTGCTAGAGTCCAAACATGGACCAGCAAAAGCAAGCACAGAACTTATCCTGCTTTGCCTCCACTGGCTACCTGTGTCTTTCACGATTGAATATAAAATTAACCTACAAAGCTTTAAATGGCCTTGCACTGAAATATGTCAGTGACCTTCTCTGTCACTATGCTCCTGCTTGCCTCTCTAAGGTCATCTGATTCTGGCAATCTTGTTCTGCCCCACACTAACCTGCACTCTATGGGTAACAGGGCCTTTAATGACCTCACTAAATTAATTAGATCAGCTGACTACATTCACCCTTTTAAAAAAAAA